>VZRN01000080.1:0-56993 GCA_013397935.1 Dasyornis broadbenti
CCTGGGCCACCGCAACATGCTTGCTTATAGGAACTTCCATTTTACCTATACTGTTGTGTCATTTTTTCCCATCTGCTGGAGGAAAATCATAAATGTATAGTGGAATAAACATACACTAGATATACCTATTCCAACCACCTTTCTATTTCTGAGCGGAAGCACAACTTTACCCAGAATCTGAATTATTAAAATTTAGGTACACATTCTAGATATCAGTCAGTATGTGGGATAGCCTTTTTTTCAGTGGTTCTGACTATATGTATCTATATGGTTTTACTCTGCAAGTCTTACCACAACTCACATTTTTCAATATTGAATTTCTTCCCAAAGCTGCAGTATTCAAGTCTTAGCAATCCTTTTCCTCCAACATTTTCTTTGCAATATCTACACTGGTTTTTTTGTTTGTTTTGTTTAGTTTGTTTGTTTGGGCTTTTTAACTAAAGAGCTCAATTATGTTCAAAATTCTTCAAATGCTTGAAATAAAAATTGATCCTGCAAGGTTGTTGCACGACGTTAATTTAGCTGCTCTGAAACTCTGCTGTTTTAACACATTTGAATTCACCATCTGTGGAAAACACATAGATGTCCCAGGGTATGGCTGTAAAGAAAGTAAAGAGGACAGGAACTATTTGCTAGCAATTCCACTAAACATGTTAGTCTTGAGCAATGGAAGAAAGATGTGGAGAGGACAGAGCAGGTGAGAGTGGTTTGTGCAAGTCCTAATTCATCACCTGAGAAAAAAAGACCAGCTCCTGGATGAAGAATGACTGGTTGAAGGTGAGAAATCACTTGGCTGAGTTTACAACTAGAGAGCAATTTTTTTTTGATTGAAGGTATACAATAACAATTGTTCAATTTAATCTGTAATTTCAGAGTGCTTTTTGATTTCTTTGCTGACACTAAACCCTCATCATAACAACATCCACAAATAGAGCCTTATACCATGTCATACTGGCTATGATGTTCCATCCTGGTAAATGTTCTGTCCTTAGTTCTTTGCTCTTTTTTTTGTTTGTGGTTTTTTTAATTTTTTTCAGTTGTTTTGGTTTTGTTTGTTTGTTTGTTTTGCTGTCACCACTTACAGAACTGCAGGTAATACTGACACTTCTGCACATCTTCCATTCACACTCTACATGGACTTTCTGGAGAATATTAAATTGAATTCAAAGCTATTGGCCTCAAACACACCCCAGCGAATTTTAGGCACCGAAGTGGCATGCCTCAGTTAGGATCTTAGTTCCCATGCACCTCTGGCTGCTTATTGCAACAGATAGAAATCGGCAAAAGACAAATAAAATATTACATTCCTTTCTATACTGTATTGTGCAATTCTCAAAATTAAGGCTGAGGACAACTTTACTGAAATCTACTTTCTTTGATATTGTTCTAAGATATTGTGTACTGGGTCTGGTTGGGACAGAGCTGATTTTCTTCACAGGCCCATATGGTGCTGTGTTTTGGACTTGTGAATAAAACAGTTTTGGTAACACATCAGTGTTTTAGCTACTGCTGAGCAGGGTTTACACTGCAGCAAGGTTTTCTCTGTCTCTCACTCTGCATCGCCAACAACTAGGCTGGGTTCAACCAGAAACCAGGAGGGGACAGAACTGCAACAGCTGGCCTAAACTGAAAAAAGTGATCATATACAATATAATGTGCTCATCAATAAATCCAGGAAGAGTCTTTTCAAAGTAGCCACTGCTTAGAGACTGGCTGCATACTGATCTGCTTGTAGGAGGTGGGGAGTGATTGTCTTTACATCACCTGGGGCATTTTCCTCCTTGTTCCTTCATATGTTCAATATTCTTTACTTACAAGTTCTTCTTGTGTTTGCTTTTCCAATTCTCTCCACCATCCTGATGGAAGCATTGGTGAGTGAGCAGTTGTGGGAGTGCTTCTTTGCTGACCGCAGTCAACCTGCCACGAACTGTTACCTGAACACTTGTGCCCCTGGCCTAAGACAAATCTAGGTGAAAGACAATGCATAAGCTGGAGTTTTTGGAGAGGGGACTAATTTATGTATAGTGTTGGTGATACTAGGATTTTTGTGGGAAAGGTGAACAAGTCATGTTTCATGACACCTTATTATTGTCTGGATCAGAAGCAAATGTGCTATAACCCAGATTCTGTGCTCTGAAACCTGGTTTTTTTATATTTAGATATTTCACTGGCTGCAGATACTTGGTCACATGGTAGCATCAGTGGGTTATTAAAGTCCAGCCTGTCCTCCAGCAGGACTCAGTGAGCACATCATTAGAGCATTTCACACTGGAGCTATAGTTCACAGCCACATGGTACTGGAAGTGAGCAAGAAAAACCTGACAACTAAGCTAGACCATAAGGTTCTGTATGTTGTGCAGCAAATCAATACAAATTTACAACAGATTTACATGCTAAGCATCTCGTAATATGTGCTAAATCATGGAGATCCATGATAAGGTTCACCTTTAAGCTCCCATGTAACATAAAATAAATCACTAAGTTATAGTAAAGCCCAGCAAGCACCTTGCTTTATTTGAGCTATTATTATTACTGCTGTAGTGATATGGGGGTATCTGTCATTGACAGGTAGAGTTAAGGAAAATGGTAAATCAGTTTGACTTTAAGGATGTATATGGAACATGGCCACCTATCACTGATTCAAATTTGTGCTTCCTTTGGGATGCTCACAATTCTGCTTAGAAATGTGCTAGCTTTGCAACATACAGGGACTTATTAACAAAAGAATTTTAAACACCAAAGGGCAGTGAGATGGTCTCTTTAGAGCAGGTATTCTGCACATTACACCATCACTGCTGAACTGCTGACCTTGCTTGACAGTGAGGATGAACTAATCCTAGGGTTCTGTACGTTGCTTTAACAGGATATGCATTCATTAAGTAAATAGTTGAAAGTAACTTCCAGTTCTCTTTTGGGGATACTTTGCCATTCAGCAAAGTCTTGACTAGACACTGGCAAAACAGCATTCACAGGAAACTGCAAAATATTAGCTTAAAATTTACTTTAGTTTTGTTTTGATTAATAGCTTCAGATCATAGCCACATTTTCTTTTCTTAATATTTACACTGAAAACTTAGGGCAGTGCTCTTAAGGATATATGCATACAGAACAGTTTGCACTCTAAGTCTGGTGTGCTGAGGGTTGGAAGGGGAAAGGGAACATTCATGCAGAGATACAGGCATGAATAAAACCAGAAGAATGAGAAAGAAAAGCTGATGCTGATCATGGAAAAGTGAAAGAAAACAAAGGGAAATCATATGGCTGCTTCAGGCAAAAGTCTTCATCCTTCATCCAACTGAATACTTGGCACATAACCCATCAACAAAGAAGAGGTTGTGAAGGAGTCCTCTAGAGGAAGTTTCCAAGTGGAAATTAGTTTGGAGATAGCTTACAACGCTACTTTGTAAACTACTAACCTATCACAGTTAATGTGTTGATGGAGCTTCCCCACTCAGAGCATGTTTTTGACCTTGAAACACACATTACCAAGAGTGTCAAATGATACCATTGCACTGAGACATCAAATATTAGTTGAAGAAGCCACATAGACACCCGTGGTGACTCAGTTTAGTTCTCTGGAGTTATCGTAGACTTCAGTGATGAATTAATCTGACATGTTAAAGCGGGTCTGGCTCTAAGTACTCGAAGCTCTGGAAGAGTCATCACATGCTATAGGACTGATGTGCAATCTCTCCTAACTCATCAAAGAACAAAAAAAGGCTGGTACTACAGTGGCATCCAGCAGAAAGCAGTTTTCCATGTGCTTAGCTGCTGCTTCAGCTGAGTACTGCAGGATCTGAGAAGCCTAAAGATCCTTGTTCTGTCCCATGAGTGTTACAGTTGAAATGCTGCTGTCATCCCCTTGCCTCTGTGCTTGACTCCAGAAATGACTGTGTAGCCTATCATTTCGATCAGGGCTCGACCAAAGTCACTTTCAGTATCAACTGACCTGTACATTGTTTATTGCTTTCTTATGAAGGAATAAAAGGGATTAATGTATTTCTAAAATCTAGAAACTGTGCAGGCCATTTTTGGGAACCCATAGGTAGCCTTTGGCATGGCAAGAATTTTGGATGTCATCAACATCTCTGTGCTGTCATTTTGCTTGTTGTACCATTAAAAACCAAGTGCTCAGTGCTGGTTTTAAAAGGAGCTGCATGGAATGACATGGGAAATGCCAATGTCATATTGTATCATTTTCATTAATTCTTGAGATGCCACAAAGTATCAGTGTATTGCTTTTGTGGATCTGGGTTACTTGCTCAGAGGAAAGTACACTGTTGAAAGTCTGCACTACGCCCTGCTTTGATGAACAGAAACGGGTGCCACTACCACCTGTTACCCTGATAGCAGGGGACAGATATTTCCATTGATCCTGTCAGAATCAACCACGCAGCTCATAGTGCTTCTATGAGATACACTCTCCATTTATGCACTGCATTATGCACCTTCACAAATCACAGCTTGCAAAACAAAATCTGTTTTATCTTGTTGAAACCAGTTGATTAATCACACAGTATCTTCCTTGTGTTTTACCTGCTGTTTGAAACCACAGATCTTGGGTAAACACAGGGGTCAGCCATTGTCCTGTGATAGCAGAGGATGTGTTTCTCTGGGTGCCCTGTGTGAGATGGAAACCTGTTGCATCATAAAATCATGATCTTGTGCAAATGGCATTGAGAAAGATATTGAAATATTGGCTTTGCCAAAGATAATCCCAAAGGCAAATTTTTCTAATGTTTTCTGTCTTTCCACACACCCTCAGTGTGGCACTTCCTGAAGCTGATCAACTAGTAGATGCAAAGTTAATTGGTGTGAGCACCAGAATCCATATGTTATGTCACAAAAGCTGTATAGACAGAAACACAGAGAGGTAATGGTACATGGAAGGGAATCCAAATAACCCAGTTCTGGGTCTATCCCAGGACTATCCCACAATTTATTATCTTCACAAGCCTATCTCCACAACCCCAGAGGAGCAGAGAGCCCCTAGGCATGTGGGAACACAAATTAAGGACTCAGAGGAAGAGACAGTCTGCCTGGGCCCCTCTCAGGACTGTTCCAGGAGCCTGTATGAGGTGTATATGTGTGTTCCGGGAGTGTGTGCCTGCTGGGTGTATCTGCTCAGCCTCTCTTGGGCCACTGGATCCAGCACGGTGTAGTATCTCCACACATCATACACATAATTTGTTTTAAAAATGAGGTTGGGCAGATTCTTCTTACAGAGCCATACACAGGATAAATGCCCATAAACTCAGAGCAAAATAAATAGAAGAAAAGTCCATAAACCTTGCTTCTGCCACATCACATCTTATTTAAAGGGCAAGAAATATTTTGATAATCAAATTTAAATTTGACCAGGGAACTCCAAACAGCACACATCCAAGTTGACAGTCAAATACTGGCACCATCTTAATTTTGTCTCATGCAGTAGGTGACTATCCCAGCAGTTCTGTGCAAACTGCCATCACCTCAATCCAGCAAATTTCAGAATACAGCATACAATTCCTGAAGCAACAAATTTTTTCCCAACAGATCCAATGAAATTTGTTTCTTAGGTGAGAAATCTAATGGAAAGATAATACAATTGGATAATTTGCAGTTCTTACTGACCAGATTTCAGCGTCTGAGGGAGCAGACTCACATATTTGACGGCAATCACATTTGTATCCAGCTCAGTTTTTCTGGCAGCTACAAGTATACTTCCAAGAGTCGTGAATACAGAAGAGGATTTTATTTTAAAGGTTCTTGGGTAATAGAAGAAAAATTAGTCTCAGGTTTGACTCTGCAGTGTTTACTGCTGACTTGCAAAACTTAAAGTTCTGCTAATATCTATCTACCTTTTTTTTTAATACCAAATTATTCCAGTGAGACTGTTTGGAATAGAACCATAAAATATTTTTTCTTACAACAGTGTTACAAGTGGAGATGGGAACATGAAGAAATGGATAATTAAACAGCATAGTACAAAGCCTTAAAAAAAAAATTAAAATGTAATTTCCGCCTACTAAGACAGGAAAGAACTTCACAATATTTTTATTCTCATTAATTTCCTTCTGTTTTGCTGGATCCTGCACTTGGAAAGAAGAAAAATAAAACTTTTTTTCTTGGTCTTCTGTCTGTGGATTGCTGTGTCTTAAATATGCTTTTTTTCCTCATGCAAGAATAGAACTTTTTAATATTTATATATTCTCTTATACCAACCAAAATTAGAGCTATTAATTATCACAATTATAATTAATTATTCTGTTACAGGTTATGTAAAATTAAAAGGTTTTTAAATATCCTCCTTTCATCATTCTTGTGTGTCATTTCTTCTGTTAAGAGCTGTTCTGCCATCCAAGTGCATAACAACTGATTGCATTTTTTGTCTTTGTTCAGGATTTTTGATGAGCTACTGCATAGTCATTCCTCTCTACACCATGCAGACAGAGATATCTTTTAGTTCTGTCTGATACAAATGCTGTTTTGTTTTGAAAAAATGCATTTCTTTCACGTCTTATAGTGTAGACACCATCCATGTGTAATTCTAAAACCAGTTTGAACAGACACCATGATTAAGAAAAAAAGGTAATATTCTTATAGAAAACAAATCTCACCTCCGGTCAGATATTTGGAATCTTATTTATATGAGTGCAATGACCCCAGATAATCACAGCATTCTGGTCTGTGATATCTTTTAACCTGTTTAAACTCTAGCCTGTTGCCTTGTAAGATTTTACATTTTTAAAGATAGAAGTGGAAAAACTCCACTCATTCTTCTTTTTCAAAATCAATACATCACTTTGTTGAGTAAATAATAACAATGAGAGGAATTACTAGCTTTAAGAAGATTTATTTTAGCTCATCTGACATTTTAAACATGATTCCTGACATAGTAGGCCACAATCTCAGCTCTTTGCATGTCAGACCTCGTACTGTGAAAATAAAAGGGCATTCTTTTTTCAGAGCCTTTTATTTCAAAATCCTCTCTTGAATGCCTTAATTTTACATAATGGAGTGGGAAGATTCCTTAGCATTTGGAGTCTTGCCCCTTGTTTTACTTACCCTCATTTTATATCAATTTAAATCCACCAACATGAGTAGAACTTTTCTGTACTTATGCCGTGGTGATGACAGAATTTAACTCAACAGTTCAGTCCTTAATTTGACCTTCATGTGTGGTCAACTTAGTTGTTTTCTTCTACACAGCAAACTGAAGACAGACAATCAGAGGAGTCTTCTGCAAGTGATGGCTCTCAGGAAGGGCAGACTTTGGCATGCTCACCCTTTATGATAGACTCATCTTTTATGCTGTTGCACCCTTGAGGAGAAGCCTGGGGTCTTCAAAACCAACACTGAACAAATGCCATCTGTAGTCTTTGAAAGTGTTACTGACACTTTCTAAGTCAGAGGTGTGATGAAGAGTGATTTTTGTGCTTACTAGCAGAGTAGATTACATTTTTCCCATTAAGAGTCAATATAAGTCATGATTCATATATATGTTTGTGTTTACAAGAATTAAGAGGACAATAGTCTTTGTTCCCCAGTCATCCAGAATGGGAAAAGAGTATAACATGCTTTGGATCCTTACTGGCAGCAGATGCCCAGGTTTCCATGCTACACAAACTGAGGTGACACAGAATGAGAGGAAGCTAGTGTGTATCATTGTAATGGTTTAGAACTGAAGATGGGTCAATTTGGATTAGGAAGAAGTTTTTTACAGTGAGGGTGGTGCAACATTGTAACAGGTTGCCAAGAGAAGTTATAGATGCACCATCCCTAGAAGAATTCAAAATCAGGTTGGACAGGACTCTGAGCAACCCCATCTAGTTGAAGATGTCACTGCTCATTGAGGGGGATTGGAAAACATGACCTTTAAAGTCCGTTCCAACCCAAACCAGTCTATGATCAATATTCACCCAAGTCAAGGACAACATGGGTTGTGGCCTAGGTTCCGGTGGCCAGATGTCTTGCAATTACCAGTTTAGACATATCCCTGAAGGTCTGAGACACGACTGTGTCTGAGGCACGCTGGCAGCTGTTCCTTCACTACCATAATCATCTGCCTCACAAAGAGGGTGGAATCAGGTTTGTTAGTTTTTCCATATGTATTGCAACTCAGAAGTGTGCCAATACAATATATCAACTTCTACATATATACTGAGCCTTAAAAAGAGAGTTTCTTTCCTTTTTCTCCTTTTTCACTTCTGAACTGTTTCATGTTCAGTGCAAGAGATTCAGTCCCTACCATGTTTGCATTCCCTTCATTTAGCATATTTTAGACAGAGAACCCTTGCCTGATCTCCCTTTGGCAAACTGTTCTTGCTGATTTGTTGTTACTGCCCTCTTGGGATGGCCCAGGCTCCGATCATGAATTCTATCTTCCCCAGCTGTGCTATGACTGGGCAAAAGAGGAAGGGCATATCTTCCACTATGCCCTAGATATACGGCCCCTGTCTGAAGCCTACACATTGCCTCACTGGCTGCAACACTCCTGAGCGCGTAACTGATTTCCCTGCTTGCCCAGGCGCTTTGTACTGCTCTGCATGACTCATTACTTGTGTTGCGGGACTGCTTGCAGCCGTAGTCTACAAATCAGGAATTCTAACTGGAAGCAGAGTGATAGTAAGAGATATAAAGGACTGTTGTAAGAAATGCAGTTATTTTTTACTGTATTTGCAGTTGTGTGTCTGGAGGCAAGCAGAAAGAGAAGTTGCAGTCACAACCAATTTGGGAATGAAGCCCATGGTCTCTAGTAATGACTAAATCCTAATAGGCAAGGTGTAATAGAGATAGCACTTGGAGGCAGGAATATATGGCTTACAATCTATGTAGCTATTTATACAATTTAAAAAGGTGGGGGTGAAATGATACCCCTTCAGCAATATAATGAACAGTCATATAAAGGTCCAAGAAATAAATGTTGAAAATGTTTCATCCGAAGAGCAGAAGCATTTCGTCTCCCTGGGAGTTTTCTAGTAAGTATTTTCAAAATGTGCAAATAAAATTAGTCTACACAGGCACGTCATAACTTGAGCCTCCATTTGGGAGGCTGATACATTGCAAACTGTTAAGTAGCAGTGTTTCAGTATAACAAATCAGCATGTCTGCATTATGCACAGCTACTTCATGTTGTCAACAAAAGGACTCAGGATTTGTAGAGACTTTTACACTTCTTTTTTTCCTAATCAAGAAGAAATCTGATGGGTTCATTCCTCATTTTCAAAGGGTCCTCATGGTGTAGCTGCAACTATGTTAGTTACAATTCAATTAAATGTCAGTCTCGGTGGAATAAATTACTGTTATCTACATATATTTAGACTTTTCACATTTTCTGCAAAACCTCACCTAGGGACAAAAAATTCTTAAGAATTTTGAAAGTTCTCATAAAAGTACACTAAGGTGCCCAGTTGTATAATCCTTCCTCCTTTTGTAGAGTTTTGACTGTGAAATCACTGAATTGCAAAATAGTGATAATATTCCTATTTTCATTCCAGCTTTTGAATTTAGCTAATTGCTTACATAATATCAATTGTGTAAATGGGTATATATTTTTGATTTAGGAAACAAGCTAAATCAACAAGGTCTGGATGCGTGTACAATATAAATAGGACAGATAAATATCACTATTTATTAAAAATATTACCATATCTTAGAATTGATATGATTTCAGTGGACCTCTGTCTTGCACAAAAAAATCCCAGAAATGTTGCCAGCCCCAGCATAATAATACCTTAATAGCAGTCAATTTTTTTTCTGAGCATCCCCTCCTTCAAAAGAATCCTCTGCTCTCACCAGACTTCCTCTGACATTCTCTTCATCCTCAGGCAAAAACAGTAATTAATGATAAGACTTGAGTGGTGTACAGCTAAGTGCTAAAAAGACTGCCTCTTCTCATCTCTGCCAGTTGCTTGCTCTCTGATCTTCAGCAATTATTCAGACTGATTGTAGGTAAAATTACACATTATGAAAACTATGTGTATGTCTACTGTTTCAAAATAGATTAACTTAATTAAAATCTGCGCTTCCATGTGACTCTCAAGATCTTTGGTCTAAACAAAGGTCTGCTAAAGTTAATTAAGGACATAAAGGTGAAATTCACTTTACAGGAACCATTATCTCTACTAGAAGACCTTTCAAAGTGTTTATGCTTTGGAAAATGCTAGGAAAAAAGGGTTTAAAAAGTATTGATTTAAGGCTGGGTCCATACTAGAATGTTTTTATGTTATAGTGGTACTAGTTGCAGATTGTGAGGGTATGAAGCCTGGGAGGAGGACTATCTTTGTTAGAAATACTTCTGTGTTAAAAAATGACACATATTCTCAATAAATAAAACTTGTCTATATTTATAAAGCTATGTCAGTTTATCTAAAAAAATTACTGTATGAACTAAAAGCATCACAACATTTAGCAGTAGAGTTTTCTATATTTTTTTTGTAAATATAAATGTAAACATAATTATACTGGGGAAAGAAAGATTTTTGCTAGTGCCCTTTAGTAAGTTGAAGTGGAGGTGGATATGTTACATTGCCTAAAGGTGTGTTTAATTTAGGATTATCTCTTTTTACAATATATCTTTTTCTAATCTAGATAGCCAATGATCTTTCATTTCCTTTCATTTCCCTTTTACTTTCCTGACATTGTCCTGATTTATGTAGATTTGAGTAATTTTTATTGCAGTTATGCTTCCAACACTTTTACAACGTTGCTCCTTTGCTGCAATCACAATACATCAAGAAGTTGATGGCTTCTCAAACAAACTTTTTCTAGATTGAAGGCCTTTCTGTGCAAAAGTTAAAGGAAATCAGTTAAAATATTTCAGCAGATGAATGCTGTGGCAGTGCAGAAAGTTTCAGCTTTAGAAGGATTTACTGATCAAAAGGAAAAGCCAAACATTGTTCAGAGTTAAATGAGAAAGACTTATTTCTCACTCCAGTAAACAAGTTGGCAGCTACATTCAGCACAATCATAAATTTCCTGTAGGTTTTAAAAAATATCTCATATGGCAAACATCTCATCAGTTCAGTTGGGAGACCCTAAATATGCATAAATTTGTGCAATGTGTGGTGATAAAAAAGAAATGTAATCAAGTTTTCACATCCTTCAGTCTGGCAAATATCTTGTTAAGAACTGACTGAGCATACTTGCTCAGGGAGGTATAGGGGGGACCTCACATGAAATCTCATTGAACTCCTCTTGCTTTTGTGAGGGGGCTGACAATTAGTTTCAATCCCCTTCCCAAATTTAATGAAAAAAGTGACTTTTCCCTTGTGGTCTTAGGGGATCCCCTTAAAAGATTTTCTCCCTCTCATCATGCCAGCCCTTTGACCATCCATTTAGTCCACGGCAAGGGCTGCACTGTGCTCCCAACTTGGCAACCCCCATGCAGGTCTTCCTCCTTGCACAAGGTTTTACAGGTGAAGGTGGAAGCCTGGGCTGAATTTAGAGCTAAGTTTCAAGAGGTAACATAGCTAATAGATGTGTAAACATTTTCACATTTTCATCTCCTATTGTCTTTCACTTTGTCTTCATAGGCATAATATATACAAGTTAAGGAAAAATGGCATATTAAATTGCCTTAAGTCATCATGATTTTTATGCAAGACTGTACAGAGGAGACAAGCAGTATCTTTGTAAACAAAGTATTCATAACCATAAACTCATAATGCAAGAAAAAAGAAGGAGGGGAAAAAAGAGGAAAATAATAGTTTTGGGTGAAGATCTAGTTTGGTCCAAAATATAAAATTTCTTGTTTAACTCCTGAGAAGAACTTGTGTGACTTGTGCTTTTGTCCAATAATATCGGCTGCCTAATAAAATATTATTTCTCTCTGTAACCCCATCTCACTGTTTTTTGTGCAAAAGTAGTAAAACAGAAGTATTATAAAATAATACAGCCAGTTTTGCTATTGTATGAATCAATTTACAGACAGTATAGTTACATTAAAAGTGAAAAGAGAAGGTGTTTGTATTGTATTCAAATATTTTGCACAGCAAATAGAATCTCCTTTCCATCCACTAGATAGAGCTATGGGACTTTGAGTGTTGGTGCGAGGCTCTTGGCATGGCACCTCTGCCTGTCACCTCTGCTTGGTGCTCCCCTGCTCTACTCTGAAAATGTAAACAAACACATTTACACACCTGTAGGTTTCTCTATATGAAAACTCACATTATATCATATGTTGAATGACATATTTGGGGCTGTGAAATAAAAAGTGGTATTTTCCTTCTTTTAACCTTTAAATTTTTTTTTGTTGTTGTTTATAGGATACAGTTAGCTTTCTTCATATTAGTAGGGATATTAAAGCTTCAAGTCTTACATCAGACATATTTCTTTTGCCTTACCTGACAAAATAACTAGGAAAAGAGGTAAGTTAACCATTGAAAAACACACCTATTGAAATTTAATGTGTCTCATTATTAGACTTAATTGCCTTGGCAGTAAGCAAATATTTTACAAAAATGTGAAATGAAATATTATGTTCTGAGAATTTGTGGGTTTTGGTGCTTTAGGTTTTTTTGAGGTTTGCTTGGGGTTTTTTGTTTTGTTTTTTTTGTTTGGTTGGTTGTCTTTGTTGTTGTTGTTGTTCTTGTTCTTGTTGTTTTGTTTTTCCTTGTCAGTTTTCTTTTCTTCCTTATGAAAGAACAGTACAAGATTGAATTGGGGTTAAACCAGTAAAGCCCCATAGATATGATTCAAAAAATCATAGCTTCTCTAATGATGCAACTGGAGCTAGGGAAATAGATTTTCATTGATTTTTTTATACTATCTTAAGAAGTTGGGTTTTTTTAAAATACCATTTGCCATTACATTTTATTGAATTAAATAGAATGCTTCAAACTGCACTATTTGGAAACTGTACTTGTCTCTTATATTCGAAAAGTGCTTTCCCAAAAGTTGTAACACTTGCAAACGAAAATGCTGGCACAATATAATTGCAATTAAATAATCCATCTCTCTGAGAGAGGGCTGAGGCTGCAGGAGGCAGATGGAGGTGAGGCCCTGCCTGCAGTCAGCTGGTCTCCTCTTTGGCTCCAAATTATAAAGCTTTCAACAAGGTCATAAGAGCAACTAGTGACAGACAGAACAAAAGGTAGACAATTGAGGGAAAATTACCAGTGGAATGTTTGGGAAAATGGAATAATCCTATTTAACTATATTTGTTGGGGCTTTTTTCCCTTCCTTTGAGTTTATTGCTTGTGTTTCACAGAAGCACTGCATTGAAATGCCGAGTGGGGAAGGACGGAAAGGGTAGGCATGTAAACGCAAGGGGATTAAATCCCTTATCTGTGGGTAAAAAGAGGGAGAAAAAAAGTGATAGATGAGAAACTTTCCCCTAAGAAACAATACTGAGTGATTAAGGAATCCAAGTTCCCTCTGCAGACCCCCATCATCCTGTATTTAAGGTTTTCTTCTTCCTTGTCTTTTGAATTGGTTACTTTGGTTATCTTGCTTGCTCTAGGGATGATGCTTCTGTAAACACACTTGACAGTCTTTAAAGCAAGAGTTACAGCACATGGAGTGCAAAATATTGAGGATGACAAAAGTAGATTCTAAATTAGGATGAATTTCCACCTCTTTCCTATCTCTTCAGTGAAGAAGAGGAATGAACATTTCGTGTTTACCATGGTAAGTTCTGCACATTATACATTAGTTTTGGTGATCATTAAAGAAAAATTATATGCAACTGCTATGCAGTAGAAGTGTGTTGTGTTGCTGATAAAAGTAGAGAGCTTAATTGTGTTGTTCCATGAAAACACGGATGTTTTCCAGGTGTTTTCAAATACAGTCTCACTCCTTGCATGTGGTTATATGGGACATAGAGCAAGACAATGACAAATAGCCACTAAAGTTTGTATTCTCAGGTCAGTGTTTCTCATATTGAAATTTTTGCAAGAATCACACTAATGAGTATGTCAGAAAAGTTGAATCTCAAATATATTTCTGTTCCTGGTGATATCACATTATGCTTTCAATCCAGGGACTTTATGTACCACTTAAGCAGTGTCTTTATTCACTAAAGTACACCCACAAACCCCAGCACAGGAAAATAATTAATGTTAGTATTATATAAATTTTCCCCCCCTATTCCTCTTGGGGGTTTGCCAGCATAAATTCCCTTTACAGCTTTTTTAACAAAATCCTTCTCTTGAAAGAACCATGTGTACAAACACACCCACACACCCACACATCCACACACACACACACACTCACATTAACTTCTGACACATCACAGAAATTGCTTGAATCAAAAAGCATTGTATTTAACACAGTGCTAAGTATTTAAGTCAGTAACCTTTAGGCTGGCAGGTAGAACAGTGATGCAGGGTTTCTGCCTAAGGAAATTTACATCAGATTTTCTGCTAACACATATATTTCTCACGCGAGACTAGTAGTTTCTCATGTTAATTTAATGACATAACATACCCTTCCAGGAGCCAATGTGTACTTATTTGTTTTCTGGCTCTCAGTATTTCATGAACATACTGATTGCACACTGAATTGCTACTGCCAATATCAGAGACAATCATTCCCCTCCTCGGTGGCTGAGATGGAGATGCTATTTTCAATGATGAGTTCAGTATTTATCTGTATCATCTTCATCCATTTTTTAACAGACTTAGCCCAGAACCTCATGCTATCTATCCTCAGTGAGACTGCTGAACATAAAAACTCTTTCTGTTGGTCCCAATTTCTCCATGTGTAGCCAGACATAAAAGACTTTGCCTGTTAGTTCTAAATGAGAAAATGGTTCCTACGTCCTGCCAGGCTTAGAGACACACTGGAAATTTGTCTTTCTTCTACTTTCTTTCATAAACATTCAAATACATCTTCAGACATTTTTCCATATTTTCCCAATTTTCTGATTTGGGAGTCAGTATAATCCCAGTTTACTAAGGTGTGTAACTCAGTTGACATTCCTGTGTACTTGTGTAAGAAGGCAGCTGTAGAAAGCAAATTAATTGATAACATAGTTTGTTTTGCCAAGCTGTTTTTTCAAGCTGAGTAATAACTTTTCATCTATATGTTTCTTCTCTTGTTTAGTACTACTTTCCTTTAGATTTAAATTAATTTTGAATTCTCTTTAAAAATCCCAACAATATGGGAATCAATAACTCTCAGAGTTCAGACTGAGCTGTTTTGAGTAATTTCTTTTCTCCATTGAACTAATTCTGCTGGACATTAGCTTCACTGAAGTTGAGGCGTGTGGCTGGACTATGTCAGTCTTGGTCCCTCCTGTATGAAGTGGACATCAGTAATCTCATTTTACCTTAGATGTACAAAGTGTGTGTCTACCTCTAACACGGTTGTCCTGGTTCCCAGTCCTTCTTGATATTCATGCATCTGCCCTGTTCCGAACGTGATGACTTTAGGTCCAGCATTAAGTGAAATGTACTCTAGTGTACTTATTTTCTCTCCATTCACTTTAAAGAGATCCCACAAGGTCTAGCTCAAATTCAGACATTCATACTGTAGGCAACTTCATTTGGACAGATTAATCCTGCTAGTCTAAATTACTAGTTTGTTTTATGTCTTATCTGTGTGACAAGAATAATGCTGTTACAGTCAGCTGCTGAAACCAATATGCAAAACCTCTGCCAGTACTATTTCAGCTCCAGCAAAATCTATTTAGCACTTGTTCATTACTGAATTAGCCAGTACACATGTAAGATACCATAGCTTTCCTTATGAAGCCAAATGTATTCAGACTGGAGACCAGATATTTGGATCAATAATGGCAATTCAAATAAAAGGTGTGTTTCTTTTTAGGTTATACATGTCCTGTTAAATTATCCTCTACTGCATGATGCTGGAAAAATGTCAGACAAGACATTAACAAGACAATAAGGCTCAAAATCACCCTGTTTTCCAAATACTTAAATTTTCAGCTAGAAAAGGCACTCTAGGGCACTTTTCTTCATTAGTCTTTGTCCACAAACTTATTCTTAATATTTATAACCATTTACAGCATCATAAAACTGATTAATCTTCATTAAAGAGTGCTTTAATTTGCTTATGTGTATCTTTTCTGTGGTAGTTCATGAAAAATAAATGCATCTGGGCTTTTTCAGAAAGTGAAAAAGTTATTGTGTAGAAAAAATGCAAAAGAAGTAGGTATTTTTGTTTTCCACCACAGCTTCTTTCTATTTTCCTTTACACTTCACACACTGATAAACACAAATTTAAAGATATCTATTTATTTTTAAATGTCTGGAACATGAAGCCAACTGCCAAAATGTAATGTGGAATTCAACCTTTTTTCTTTAAAACAAAACCTGGCAGAGGTATCCAGGTAACTATGCAATATGCAAGTTGCTGTTAGCACTTCCCTAGTTGAAGTCACGGTGCTCCTAATACCACTGCAGCATAGGTTTTGAATTCCTAGTTAAAATTATCACAGTTTTTGCTCACTGTGTTTCAGCTCTGTTTTTTCTTATGTTTTTTGGAAGAAAACAGTCCAGTTACCCCTGTCACTCCAAAATGTCTGACTATATCTTAATGAATCACCATAAATATGCAGCATTTCACCATGAAGCACGAGTGTAATGTTTCTCTCACAGGTATGAAAGATGCATTACAGCTTTTGAGGGTCTTTTTTTTTCAAGGTGTCTGAAATGCACACTTCATAGAGATAATGTATTTTATTTGTTCTGTCAAGATTCATTTCAATTTTTTAATTCAAACAAGTGAGCTTTTAGAGCTTGGCATTCTATTCTGCGTGGGTGAAGCAAGGATGAGGAAGGTGGATGATGCAGAGGGTAGGCTGAGGGTAATCTGTGCTGTGATTTATGCTTTTCAAGTGTTCAAACATCATTGTCATAAAATGGACAGTAAATTAACTGTCCACATTTATTAAGGCAAAGAGAAAGTGTTTTGGAAATTACATCTTCCAAAGGTGCAATGCTCTGCTCCCAAAATGGGAGTACAAAGTAGCTCAGGACTGCAGAACTCAGCTGGAAATCCCTCCATGCCCTGTGCATAAGAGGAAAGTGCACACAACTTTCACACATGTAAAAAGCCATGAAAGTATTTTTTCTTTTCGCACTCCCTGTGAGCCAAAAATAGCCGGTGCTATAAATTATGAACCAAAAACCTTAGAACTCACTTTAGTGGCTGGCTTGATTGCAAATAGAAGACAGAGATGTAGGATTCAGGAAGATTAATTTCCACTTTTTCTTCTGACCAAGACTGTTTCTCTTTCAATGTGTATATTTTATACTTTCTATTCCTGAGTCATTTTGGAACATCAGTTTCCAGATACACACTTAAAGAATAACAAGGAGCATTGTACAACAATGTAGCAGTATGTAAGACCTTTATTACATATTAAAGTAAAATTTGATTTTAAAATAATTTCTGTTCCATTAAAATGAGATTAATAGTTATAGTTTTGGTAATTTTTTTTTCATTATATATGTTTCTTTTCTTTGTTACATTAGATGATTCTAGGGAGGAGTGGATTTTGTTGACTTTTGTATAGGTCAACATGAGCTATACAAGCAAACTGAAGCATTTTGTATGCATATGCAAAACGTATGGTATATATTAATTTCCTTACTTTCCTTTTCGTTTTTTTTTACTAACCATTTCTCTGCAGGTCTTTTAAGCAGTTTAAATGTTTTGGAGAAGAAATTGATACATTTGATTTAAATAATTGATTCTATGATTGATTAAATTACAAAATAGATCCAATTATTTAGTATTATATACTACTATTTCTGTTGATATGGAAATACAATCAGTAAAAGGATAATCAAAATGATAATCAATTTTGATTAAACCATACCTCCTGCTGGCTTCAAGAAAAAGCACTTGCATGATTCTTTATTTTTCTGATATTGATGTACACATTGGTATCTGAGAAAATTAAGAAAATATTTCTTTGAAAATCTTCTAAAACTGCTTCTAAAACTCTCATTTGAAAAAGTTTGTTGAATATCCTGGTGATATCCTGATGTCATATTCTAATTTGATGGGACTGTCAGTATGCATTGTGAACATCACATATTTCATAAATTCCAGTCTGATTTTTTTTGATTAAAAATCACTCAAGTTGAGATTCTGGAAGAACTAAAAGAAGTTATGAGAGAAATCAGACTGTTTAAGAAACAGAAATACAGAAAAGCAATTTTTAATGACAGAATCTGTAGGGAAGAATAAGAATGTCAGCATGAGAGACCTTACTGTGATTTGAAGAAGAAATGAGGTTTCTTTATCCGGTGTTTAAAAATAATACTTGAGAACTGCATGAAGGTATTCAGTTGTTTTGTCTACTGTTAGTTACCACTGAAGGCTGGGGTAAAACTCTCCTCATAGAAGTACTAGGGATAAGAAACCTAAAAAATGTCTTGAAAAATTTGATCTTGATAAATGCTGAAAGCAACCATGTAGCATAGGTGTCTGCAATGGCAAGGAACCGAATGCAATAATTAAGGAGAGCTCTTTCCAGCCTGTGCTCTTTAAGAAGCAGATGCGTGTGTCAACACCACTGAAAAAATAGAAATGCAAAATTTCAGCCTGTTGCAAAGCTCCTTTCTTTACAGGGTCTGTCCTAATCTCAGCTGTGCTAGGACACTGCTCAACAACATTTTTCAAAAGCAACTCTTTTAAAAACATGAAGAAAACCTCTTTGTTTTCCCAGACCTATTTTTATATTGTACATGCTGTTCAGATCTTATGCAGAGCATGACAGAGAATAACATTTGTTCTACTTGTTCATATTATTTATCACAATATCACAGGAGCTGTGTGACATGGATAATATAATAGTCTACACAGTTCAGAGTAGAGCCAATTTAAAAAGCACACTTGGTTCCAGTTGGTCTACTTGGCTGGGATTTTAGAGTGGACTTTTCTCAGCCTGCTCTCCATGGTGTGTTTCTGCTGTGCACTTCTGCCAGCCTGACTCACATTAGCTTTCCAGTCAGCCAACTCAGGCAGTTAATTCTGCTGAAAAGTAATGCAGAAAAAGAATTCTTTCAGCAGGGCCAGTAGGATGTAGCCATGTGCCTGATTGCATGAGGGCTTGGACTGACACAAGGAAAAGACTGGGAACCCGTGGCCAAGAGTAAGACAAGATTAAATTGGCTTAAACTGGTTTAAGCTTTCTGCAGAATAGCCAACTGATCTTAAAGGGACCACATTTTTAGACATAGTACTTAATTTTTATTCTGACACTTTATTTTCACCTTTTGCTACAAATTTGCTGAATTAGTTTGCAGCATTTTGGTACTGAATTTACTAGAGAGTCTGCAGATATGCCACCGAGAATACTGCCCATAGTTCCTGTGGCAGTTTATTCAACTTTCTATCATTGGCAGCTATATCCAGATTCATCAACAGTCCTTATGCATATAAGGATTAACAACAAATTTGTCCTTGAAGTGTAATTTTATCTTTTTGCTTTTTTTTCTACTTTAATCACAATAGAAACCTCAGATGGAGGGGTGAAACTATGAATATCTCTTGTGTTATAAATACATCAACAATTTGACAATTCTCACTCTGTAGGAGGCATTATGTAGAATCCTGATGTCAAAATACAGCTAAACTTGTTAGTTACCTCAGCCATTAGCCAGAAGTATTACAACTGTATTCCAAAACCCCTATAACTAGAGAATTTTGTCCAGTTGTGCATTTTCCAGTTGTCTGGACAAGTCAAAGCATAATTAAACACCCAACTCTCTTCACATCTGAATTTAAGCAGAATACCAAAGCCTTTTATCTTGCTCTAAGATTAACTAATTAATTATAATATTTTAGATTGCAAGGAAGAATGACATTTATAACAAATTTTTCAGCACACCAGGCAGTGAACAGGTCTTTTATCTAGGGTTGAAGTGTAGCAGAACTAAATTGGTAAGAAAAAAAATTAATTACAGATATATATTTTCCCTATGAATGGCTGTCAAAACCAAACTCTGTCCAAAATGAAAACAAATATTCATATTAATTATTTAGTGGAAATATTGGATGCTACTACTTAAAAAACCCCTCAAGGTTCAATGTTTATTTTGCATTTGTTAAAGACTAAATTTATGAAATGAAATTATTTCTAAATTGAAATGTCTTATATTCTTATATTCATGTAGAATACTCTGGGTCACAATTACCAAGAGATATATACAGAAGAAGCAAAACTAATGCACTTTTGTGTTTGGTAGCTCTAGATTTAAAGTATTACATGCGTTGCAGAGACAGTCTAAATTCTTTTTTTTTGTATGACAAAGTAATGACAGAAAATATTTGTTCTTCATGCACACATTTCTCTTAAAGCCTTCTGTAGCACAGAAAGATGTTTTAAGAGACAAGGTCTAATTATTTAACAACTACTGAATATCCCCACAATCTTTATTTCCTATCTAGTATGTCAATAGGGATCTCTTTGTTTCTGTGTTCTGGAAGCACGGGGAAACTTTCTTGATGGGACAGTTTGTTATATCAGAGATGGTGCAGGGCAAAAGTTTTCCATGTGAATTTTGATCCTTTTTGATACTTAATCTTCTAAAATTATCTTTCTTTACTTTTTGGTTCTTCTGCCTGTTAAATATTTGGACAATTTTTCATAAACATTTAATTTCTGAGTGAGAAACACGGTTCAGATTTTTATTCTAACGAATGTCTCTGTTTGGCTGATTCTGTGGCCTGTTGCAGGACTGCCTTTTTCCTAAGAAAAGGTGAAGATTTTGCTGTAAATACACTCTCTACTGCTGAACCTGTTTGGTCTACATAGTGGTTACCATTGTATATCCATGTAGCATTGGATAACCAAACCTGCCAGTTTGAAATCACACTCGGAAACAAAGCCCTGACATTCCAAACCAGTAAGTGACACACATTCTGTCCCTGCAGAAGCAAAAATAGTCACAAACCTTTTAGTTTCTTTATAAATCCACAGTGAATAGAAGGTGGAAATTGTTGTATTACAATAAATTGAAAAAATAGTAACTACTAAACATATGGAGTCCTGTTGTTTTCAAAACAGACTGTATAATTTTCTCAAATTGCTCTCCCTAGCAATGCTGTTATAATAAGTTCTGTTTTCGAGAGCATAGTATCTTCTGTATTCCACTATATTTAACCTTGCCACTGCTGGGCCATTTAAGCTAAGAATATTTATTTATTTATGGACATAAGCATGGTCCCCTATCCTCTTTTGTGGGTCTCAGGCCTCTGAATCAGTGTGGAGATAGACCATCTGTGTCATGGGGAAAAACTACTCACCTCATATGGTTTAAATCAAATAAGGATTAAAGTGGTTTATTGATTTATTAATGACAGAGTTAATTGGCAATCAGTGAACTATAATGTCAGGGTCAATATTGCTGACACAACAGATAAACCACAGTCCCAGATAATTGAAAAGTATTATTCCAGCCCTACAGAATCCCAAACCCGCTTCTGTAGGTAATGCCCCCCTACACTTACATGCAGTCTTGCACCCTCTGGCAGTGGACAACCTCCCTCGCCTCTGTGTGGCTGCAGGCCCCCTCTGTAATGCCAGGGATAGGTGATCCAGCTGTCCTTACGTGCCTGCTGAGCAGGAGTGCCCCCCACTGCCCCTCACTGGTCCCCACATGTTCCCATAGGGACCTGCTGAGTCCAGCGCAGGGATGGGGATGCCTTGGTGGGGGTGGCAATGCCGTCAGGGTTTTCCAGCTCCAGGGTCCCTACCGACACCTTCTAGAAATTTCTGTTCCTTTCCCACTGTTTTTCAGACAGTTTCAATAATCTCTAATTTTGTAGTTACTGTTCAATCTGGTTAATATTGGTTCTGGAGTTTGTCCTTAGTGTTATCAATTTGAGGGAAAAGTTCTCTGAGAGGGGTTTGGCTATCCCTTCACACACACTGTTCCACACTCCCATCCTGTATTTGGTGTACTTGTCAAGGTGCTGGTAGCTGGGGGGCTGGTTATTGACCTCCCTCTCTTTACCTCCCCAAGGAGAATTTTCATCTCACTTTCCCACCCTGTCCTGTCGAGGAGTGTTTTGGTCACATTGTGTCAAATAACACATTAGATACATGTATTTCTGACATGCATGGCTATTTATAACTTCTATGTTTCTTGGCTATTTTAAAAAAAGAATTATTTTCTATTTTGAAAAAACAAATATATTTTTGTATTTGCATTTCACATTGTGGGGGAAAACACTGAAGTCCACTTCCCTGGACAGGCTAATTGGCTCATTTTTCATAAACACTGGAGAAGTTTTATGACACAGTATAAAGGTATCATACATCAATATATGCACACACATACAGAGAACATATTTTTAAATAGGCGGTTTACAAAATTTTGCATTTAAGAGGTGAGACCTGAATATCCTTCCCTTGTGTCTTTACTTGAGTCTGTAACTTGATATATATTTATTTTTCTGTGGATTTGGACTTGCTTGCACAACGTGTTTTGTGGATGCTGCTTCTGAGAAGCAATTAATAGACATGATCCTCCTATGAAAAGATACCAGGGTGCAAAGTAAACTACAAAACAGCATAGAACTGACCTTGAAGGAAGACTCAGCTGAGCTGAGAAATAGCAAGGAGGTAAACTACTGATCTCTTTGTGTGTTTTGGAGCCAGGTGTAAAAGAAAAAGGAAGAACAGAGGTTGGTATGATCTGCACGTCCAACTTTGTTACCAGCTGGACATCAGACACTTTCTTTTCTCTGCGTTTTAAATTACATTTCTCTGTTACCCATTGCTATAACTCCCACAGTTGAATGTGTGAGAGAGATGAAACACTTGGGCACAAATCTGAACACATGCTGCATATGCTCATGCAAAATGGAAATCAGACAGCTATGTATGTTTTGTTCTGTACAATTTTCAAGCACGATAAAAACTTTTGAAAGAATATATTCATTTGAAGAACTGGAGGAAAAAAATGGAAAGACAAAAGACTATATGATTTCATTGAGAGTCTCAATTTTTAAATATATTAACAAAAGAATCATGTTGAAAGAAGGATCTTTGTTACTAATTCAGTCTTTAAAATACCAGCTAAGTTTAACTAATTGCAAAATTGCTAAATTTAAATGTGTTTTATGCAAGGTGTGTTAAAAATCATGCATATGATCCTTCTGATTGGTATTTTAACTCTAATTTACATTTTACATTTTAATAGACCATAATTAATATTTCTCAGAATTTTGTGGAGGTGTGATTAGAAAAAGCATTTGATTGACACAATAAAGTTGTCTGCATTGGGTAAAAGACACTACACTAAGGAAAAGCTGAATATTTATTAGCTATCTAAATGAGAGGAGATTTTAGGAGGATTTCGATAAGATATTTCCACTAGTTTCACCAAATTTGAGGGTTTCACCTGGATAAAGGGCTCATTCACAAGTTATCCAGGGGCTGACAAAGTTTCTTCTAGTTATAGGAACTTCTAAGTCTTCTCAAACCAAGACAGACTCATCCTTGTTCTTTAAGCTATGACCTTACCTAGTTGCCAGTCTTTCCTATATCCCCATTGAGACCTGCTGTGTCTTTTAACAACTGGATCACTCATTTCAGAGATCTGGGAAAGCTTAGAGTGCCACTGTGAAAATAAAAAGCTCCTTTTTCTTAGCTGATAGCAGAAGGCAGTCAAAAAGTCCTTGTAGTCTAGGGAAATAAATCAAAGTGCTTCACCTGGAAAAAAAAGGATTTTAATTTAGCTGCAGAACTTAACACATTTTATAATTTATTTTCCTTAACTTCTTTATAAAACACATGTTCTATTTTAATTTAAAAAGGTAGATTGTCATTCCTACCCATAACTTTTGTCTTTGCAGTTCCTTTGAGTTCACTGACAAAAAGCATCTGAGTACGAAATGCAATTTTGTTTCACACATCAGACTGTGGCCTCATTTTCCAGCTGACAGTAAAAGTCATATGGTCCCATTAGCACCAGTAAATAAAAAAAGTGGCCCTATATTCCTGTAGAGATATAGTTTGTTGCCACAGAAGGACCCCAATGCAAACAGCAAGTACTTTTCCACTGGCTGAAAATGTATTACTGAAATAAAATGGCCAGAGACATTATGTTCTAAGACCGTAAAAGCAGGTGCAACTCATCAAAGCCAAGCACCTAACAGCACTTTCTGTGCTACTGTGACATTCTCAAAGCAGATACAAGAGCAAACATTGCTGGAGCCATTGGTATGTGAATGGAGGTGTTTAGTAATCTGTGGTGCCATTTTGACTTTGCAGAGAAAGTAGGCATGACGCCAGTATTCCAAATCCAGAGAAAGTCCCACTGAAATCCTGTCTAATCAGACCTGCTGATTTAGGTGAAAGAAGCAGACCAATGAATTTAATGGTATTTGTCTGACTGTAACTCACCACATAGCCATCCAAAGAAATTCCAGGGTTTTATTTCGAGTCTTTATAACAGATGTAGTTCTTATAAATAACATATTTTCAGGCATAATTTTTTTGTGGAATAAAAATAATAATGAACAAATAATAAACTTTAAACAATTAGTAATAACCACCACCACCACAATAACAATAACAAAAAATTAGAGCTACTCAGAAACATTCAGGAATCAGAGAAAAAGGGTTCTTCCTTTTTGTGCAGACAGTGTAAGGTTTTTTTAGAGTGCCTTGCAGATTGCATCTTCTCTTTTCTCCCGGCAAGGTCATGCTCAAGCAGCTTGTGTCCCATGGAGAGGAGCTGTAGAAGCTACTGCGCCTGTGCTGGGATTCAAGAACACTCTCTTTTCTGTTCAGCCCCTTTCTTACTCTGCTTTTGCCTACCAGCATATTTCGTATCTGATAATAATATATTTTTTTTAAATGTGCAAAGCCACTACTTGATAATATTTGTTTTATCATAATGATACTTTTCTCCTAGTAACAGGTAAAACCCAAACCTTGTATTTAATATTGGAAATATCTCAATTTGGAGTTGAAAAACAGAAATGTACTTAAGTATACTGCTTGTCAAAAGCAGGTGGGGAGTGGTCAAAAAACCCTTTATTTTTGTCTCTATGAACAAAAACTGATGAACATCTGTACCAAGTAACAGCCTTTACAATTAGAAGTCTAAAGACGGGATGCATTAGGAAAAGGACATAAAAAATGCTTCCTATAGGAGCAGGTATTATAAACAGAAAAGTGCACTGAAATATGAAAGTATAAATTGCAGAATGAGATAAACTGAAGAGCAGGATGGATTCCAGGATATAGCTTAGGGCACACTGTATACAGCTATGAGGTCCATGAATATCCAGCAAAACTTCCAAGTCAGCCACCTGAAGAACTCTCAAATTAAGTACTTTTGCCTGTGCAGCAACCACCAGGTAAGGCCTGGAATTACTCTCCTCCTTTTCCTTCTTTCTTTTCAGCCTGTGGATAAAAGCAGATTGCACTCTGTACCATACTGGAGCGACAGGGCTCTTCTAACTGCTAGAAAAATGCACTGCTTGGGTAAAAATTCATTCCTTACGGAAATGAAAATAGTTTCAACAGAATTATAATAGGTCCAAATGTGTTCCTAGCTATTTGATATGTCATAAAGAAAGGTTTTAAACTTTGAAAAAAATACAGCTTTGTGAGGTCTGAAGGTCAGTCAGGGCTACACAGGATCAATTTATAGCAAGAGTCGTGAGAGGCTTTTGATGAAATTGATGTGAAGTAGAGCACACAGACAAAAGAGAAAACAACTCTCTTTTCCTTATGATAGCATTGGACTTTGAAATTAGGCACAGCAGGTAGAGAGAGACCCCATACAGATTTCAAAAGAGGATGCATGTCCCAGTACTAAGTCACACTTCAAATTGCCATGGAGTTGAAAAATCACTACGTTTAACATTAACTTTAGCTTAACAAAGACAAAGCTACCAGGCAAGCACAGCCATTAATGCCAAACTGCTGTGCAGCATTTAACAAACCTAAAGCATACAAACATCACTAACCAACCCTCTGCATTTTCATCTAATTGTTGTCAGTACAAAGGGACTTCCATTTTGATGATATGCATCCACCAGAACAGGGCCCTCATTTAAATTAAAAATGAAGGCTCTTTTTAAATTATCATTTTTAAATTAACAGACTAATTTCTAACTTAAATTGTAAAGAAAAATGATAAACAAACCCAAATAAACACTTCTAAAGTTACAATGATGTGTTAGACCTTCCAGGCTGCTGGTGTTGCTTTAGCTGAAAACCAGTTTTTCTCCTAGCAAAAGACTTGCAGGGACATGGCACATCATCATGCCCTTGATTCTCTATAATTTACATTGGAAAGGTTACATTTTTCTGCATGCTCAAATCTTTTTTTTAAATAGTATGATAAATTTAATTCTTTTTAGTTTTATATGAGAAAATTTTACTGAAACAGGCAGTTCTCTAGCAAGACAGAACAGTTTATGGAGATGGACAAGCATAATGAAAAAGAAGATCATGCACATAAATCATTGTCATTAGGGGCAGGTATTAGAAATGCTAGTTGATGTTACGTGTGTCAATTTTGTTGTTCCTTGCAGACAAAAATATTCAAGTTTAGAAAAGTATTAATTGTCAATGAGACTTAGGGCACAAAAATTCTAAGGTATGTCTGAAAGGTAAACCTGTGTATTCCTTAAAGCTTAAAAAATGTATTTTAAGTATTTTTCAGAAGAAAATGCAGATGTATGAACAGCAAAAAAGGCTCTTTCAAGTTTGTTTGGTCAGAAGTGAAAGGAGCAGAAGGATACTAGGAGAAATTGGATTGGTATCTATTCATGATGGTTTCTTGTTCAAAACAAGTGAAAGTAAGGAAACAAAAGTAGTTATGGTAACTGGGACACTCCATGTAAGAACATGGAAATAACTGTTCTTTCCCAGTAGGATACTGGAGGAGAAGCTCAGAAGTTTCACCCTGCTGTTGTGTTGTTACATAGTTCGAGACAAACACCTCCAAAAGTCAAGCAGTGGTATTAGACCAATTAAAACTGGAGATATAGTTAGATGTCTGTCAAAAAATGTAGCTGTATGTTGAAGTTTCAGCTTAGCTAGAGGACAGCAGGTCAGTCAACCTGTGGAGAAAAAACCTTCATGGTAAGGGTGTTCCTAAAGCATTGTCACCACCTCCTTTAGTTCCTTCAGTGCCTGAGGTTGTTCAAGAGTTCCCTATCCAGGTCAGTGTGAAAGGTGCCAGTTTTCTGAAAAATCAGATTTGTTCCTGAAGTAATTTTAAATGCTGACAGGCTGTGAACAATTGAACCTAATTTTTTGTTTTCACTGCAAAACAGCATTTAAGTAATGTCAGCAAACGCCATTTGCTGGAATGAAGTCACTTAAATGCCTTAAATGTTTTTTGATCTTCTAGTCATAATGCCATGTGCTGACATGATAATGCTATAAAATGTCAGTGTGGGTTTTGTTAAATATATTGTAGAGAACAAAATCTGCCACCCATTCACACATGGTCTGGAACTAACTATGCACTCTCTCCATCAATCAGTCTACAGGAAATATGAATTTTGCAGATGGTGAGTGCTTTTACATTATGTTCATTGGAATATTTTGGAATTCAAAAGTGTTTGAAATCTGGGACCACTTCTTGTTTTGATTTTTTTTTTTGTTTTCTGGCTTTCTTTTCCATAGATCAGTTTAGCAGAATAATTTATTTGCTTCTACAGATAAATGAATGATTTTCTGTATACAAATATATCTTGGGAAACAGGTATTCAGCATACTTGCTAGGCTAAGATGAAGGCAAATGTTAGGATTGTGCTCTGAGAGGAAGAATTGTATTTCCATTTATCTTTACCATGATGGTCTCATGTTGTGAGAAGATAAATGGGGTTAAAATTATAAAAAACTGGGCAGTTATACTCACTTTCGAACAGAAGTTATAACAGTACAGATGTTATACCGTGAAATGTAGTTGCTACTTCCTGGACGGAATGCAGTTGTCATGCACAAAGTCTATTCTATCATGATTCCCCACACAACACACCCTGCAACTTTAAGCACCTGCCAAGAGGGATGGAACGGAGGGTGGACTGGAGTGGAGACACCACGGCCAGGCTCTGTTGTAATCCTTGTAGGGTGGAACTTGATGTTTCCATGCAGCCAATAAACCACAAAGTACCTGCCAGCCAAAGGAGATGGGAGATGCCCTGGTGCTTAACCAGCAGCTGTGGTGAAATCACTCCTCTCAGGTGAACTTAGTTCATTTAATCTAGTTGTAATACTAATGCACAGCTCCATCCCAAAGTGACCCACTTCTGAGGCATGGCCACCCCTCCTTGACTATGCACTCCAAATTTTCTTGGCAGTATCTTATGATTGAAGTGAGATAATTTTACAACAGTAAGTAATAAAAGTACGTAAGACCAGAGTCACTCGGGCTCCACCTAAACGTAAAAAATAGTATAAAAGTAATCTCAGAATATAGAGAAGTTAAGGAAAGCAGCATACCATAAATTATTACCTCCAGTTAATCCACTGATGATTAGAGTCTGTCTGTATATTGTGTTAAATTTGTTTTTGCAGTCAGTCACTATCAATAGCAACCATGGAATCTTAGGCTGTCATGGTTTTCTATTATCAGTAATGTGTGTTATTCCATGAACTATTTAGTGTGAGTCCTTTGAAGGTGCTAGTAGCCACCAGCAACAGATAACATACTTGACAAAAGTGAAGACAGCTGGGAGGGTTGTCCCTCTTTCTAAATTTTAATAAAGGATTTGACTCCAAAATACTGTTGTTGCATGTCCCTGAACGAGTTTGTTGAACCGCTTTCCAAGACAGCAGACTGAGTGTATTCCTTATAATGGTCTGTAAGCCTTTCATATTTGATGGAGGAATTCTGAAAATGTATGTTGCTAACAACAAGAAGATCATTTTATTCCTAGTATTTCCAAATTTCCCTTTCCTTCATTTTTCCTACTGGAAAGCCTGGGAAACCTGTAACTAAGGAGAAAAACAGACTTCACATTTGTTCTTTTTCTGTGAAAAAGTTTCAAACAACGCAAAATAAGTTTATGTGATTTCCATATTTTTTCTAACTTACGTTCTATACTTTTCCAGTAGAAGTAGTACAAAAAGTGAGACAAAGTACAAAACCAAGCATTTAAAATTACATGTTCCAAAGCAAATGAAGTGTGGAACAGTCTAAATTGATTTTTCTCTTGAGTAATTAAAAGGTGAAACATTTAAAATTAAATCAAGACTCCTGTTTTTCTTCTACAGTACTTCTTTACCTCTCATTTTCTGATGAATTAAATTATTTAGGATTTTACCATGTTTACACAGAGCAGAAGTGCATATAGTGCGGACATGCACTAAGGTCACATTATGTTAGGCCATAAGTATGATTTAGAAAAAAAAACCCCTCAGCTCCTTATCCAAAGAGACTTTAGCCTAAACAGTAAAAAACAGAAGAGCCATGAGAAAATCCCTATTCATTTGCCCTGTGTCACCTTAGAAAGGCCATTTAAACCTCTCCATTAATCAGTTCCTTACTTGTTTAATATGGAGAAACTACTTCAATTTTTCACTGAGATATACATACAAGATCAGTTCTGATTCTTTTTTGAGACAGTAATTATGACAGCTTAATAAAGATTTATTGTGTAAACAAATAGGACAATACTGGCTCTTAACCCTGTACTGAGCCCTGGCTCTCGTACCTTTCTATCCCTTGCCTACTTAAACTCCTGTTAATTTTTGTCTTGAACATCATTATTAAAATTTCCTTTTCCTATGAAACTGAGATTAAAGTAGACATTTTTTCCAGGGAAAAAAGCATTTATTGTCATCACTGTCAGGTGGAGATGATATAAAAATAATGTAAATAAACCCTAGATGCCTTTCAGTTTAAGCTAACTCCTTTTACCTTTTTCAAAGGGAAGAGAATTACAAGTATATTTGTCATATCCTGCAGACCTCTGCACACAGTCATCCAGTTTCTCAAATAATATTCAAATTAGGTTCAAGCCTTGCAATTACATTTTCCCCAGAAGTAAAGTAATGACATTTTTAATTTTAATTTTACTTTCCCATTTATGTGCTTCATGCGGTATCTTTCACATTAGACTTTGGGATGTGAGAAAACTATGTAAGTCAGGAGTTATCATTGAAGAAATGTACTTTGCTGCATCACACAGTTCAATTTAGATTAGGAGAATGAAAATAGTGTTTGGTAGTAATGAAGAGAGGAATCTAGTTTGAAGAGTTAACACACTAAATGAAAACTATGGACAAATAATTCTGAAACATCTGTAAAGATGTTTTAAATGCAATCAGTGATTCCCATATCCTCTCTTTGCCTATAGAGAATGTGTTATCAGATCATTCATGTAACTCCTGACTTGTTGCTGGGCTCATAGAAAGTGGTACTCTCAGAAGTGCCAAGCTTTCAGCAGGCCCTGTTCAGTGGCAGCTTTTGAACCAATAATCTTCTGAAAAGTAGGTCATTGAGACTCCACTTCTGTGTGTGGTCTGTCTGGAACCTCTGTCTCTGTTCAGTAACTCTTTGTGTGATTTCGGAGTTAGAACACAAGGTCTAAGACCTCTATTCAGCATACATATATATATATATATATGTATCAGAAGTAGACCTCTGTAACCCTGCTCTGAAAATCTTGACCTACGGATTTGTTCAGCTTCTGAAGGAATGAGATGAGTGAGTTACACTGAATTCTTTTATATTCTGTCACATCTGATGTGACCTCTGGAGTTATTATTTCATGACCGATAAAACCAGTGTCCTCCTCTGTGCCAAAATGTCAAAGAGGAACAATTTCCCAATTTTTTTTTTTTTTAAATAGTGGGCTCTTCCCTTACCATATTCCTGATAACTTGAATATTAAGTATTTACAGAGTGAAAAAAAAAAATCGTTACCTAAAATGTATCATAACATTGCAACAAAAGTAAGAACTGTATCAGAACCAAAGCCAAAAGCACTGCAAAGTTCCTTTGAAAGGCTACATTTACAGACTTCTTTACCTCAGATTTTTTTCCCAATGTTTCTATTTTAATTGTAGTTTGATGAAACGTTTTTTACCTAATTCTATCACACACAGAGATCTGAACAACTATGATAGTTCTCTATTTAAAAAAAAAAAAAAAAAAAAAACCTGAANNNNAAAAAAAAAAAAAAATTACTGAATTTGGCCCTTATACTGATGACAATATTTGTCAGAAACAACAGACAAGACAGAAAACAATTCACTTAATAAACATACCACAAAAGAAGCAAAGAGAAAGACTAACATTAGCTGATCATACTGACACCAAAAGAGACAAGAAAGATAATCTACTCATCTGTCTGAAGAATCCTGTGAAGCAAAGAAATACATATGAATGTTGGCCAGATTAATTTAGGACAGACAGTTAACAGTGGTGAATTACAACTTTTCCAGCACATACTGCTGTAGAGGTTTTCAAGAAATATTACTTTGTCCTAACCAATGGTGCCAAAATTGGTCCAAGGTTTAAAAGATGTAATGTAACTAATTCCCATTTCCACAACAACAGAAATCATAATTTTCTTACTGCAGTTTTAAATGCAGACTTTTATTTGATTTCATTAATTTGTTTCCAATATTCCCAGACTTGTAAGTGTGGCTATGATGTATCAAATAGCTATCTATCAAAATTTGTAAGAATTTGCAACTGGAAAGTCATTCATCACTAGAGCCCAGGATGAAGGTTCCTCTCAGTCACTCTGCTAAATATATTTCCTTGTCATGTGCTGACTTCATCCAGAAACAAACAATAACTAGGGGAACAGACAGAAAATTGTGATGGGAGAGTGTATTGTTAGGAAATGACTTGGAAAAGCACTGGTTCAGGAACCTGTTCCATCCTAAACTCTCATATCACCTTGGATAGAGGAAGTCTAGGGAAATGTTGCATTGTAATAATCAGTAAAGCAGGCTGTAAATTGAGGGAAGAAGGTATACTTGTAATTTGTAATTATTCAGTGTAATGAGACCAGGGCAAGTTGTGAAGAATTAAAAAGGACTTTATGAAATATTATGAATAGGTTGTCAAATAAAAGATGGTGTTCAGTTTCATGCAAAATAATGCATTAGTTGAAATATGCTGTTAGACACTTAGGAGGGACATTTGAGGTTCTGTCTTGTATTTTATGCAAAACAGCATAAAAACAACATTAAAAAAAACAATTCATGCCATGGGAATAAATTTATTTATTTCTTCCCCCCATCCCTCCATCCTGCCTATAGTGTTCAGTTTTGATCCCTTCATTCTAGTAAAAGACATTAAGAGTTTCAGAGGAAGCTGATGGGAATAATCAAAAGTAGAATCAATTTTTGTGTGAGACAGGACTCACTTGGCCAGTCTGCTGCAGCCTGGACAGAGCTGATGGTGAGGGGATATGAGAGAGATTGGTACAATTATGGGAGACCCAGGAAGCAGGGTTAGAAACTGCTCATTACCTCCGTCTGTAGAAGATCCAGGGGCATTGCAGAGTGTTGGTCTCATGGAAATCCTTTCCAAAGGATTTTGAGGAAGTGGATTGACAGGATACTTAAAAGGTTCTTGGAAGAGAGATCAGATAAGGAGAAATAAATGTCAATTCAACATCAGTCTCATGAACCCCTCTCAGCATAAAACAGGCAAAGGCTGAGTGGGACATGCCAAAAATGTGTGCTCTGTTTTTCCTTTCACTAGAATTGTGTTCATTGCTACAGCTGGGGATAGGATAATGGTGGGTCATTTTTCTAAGCCAGTACAGTCATTTGTATGTGACCAGGATTTGATGTAATGTTGTAAATCTTAATCCTGCAAGCACTATTTCTAATCAGAGACGCATAAAATGGAAGTGATACGTGAATATGGTCAGGTTTCCTTTATTCTCTGAGACTAATAGTGTGTTTATTTACATTTCACAGATAGAAGAACTTTTGGAAAAAATTCCACTCAAATATAAAAAGAAATTAATTATTTAAGGTGCTGCTCAAGCACCTGAACTGTAAAGCATTTGAAGTGGAAGTGAGTTTTCACATCTTTGAATACCAAAATCCACAGATGTCTCCAAATGGTGAGCAGATAAAAATGTTTGGACCTGTATACTATCACTCCAGACTAAATGACAATCTCGTAAATGTTGTGCAAAGTGCTTTCCTTGCCTGTTTGATTTTAATTCAGCTCCAGCTATTTCTGATGAATAAATAAACAGATATATTTGTACATCAAATATTACTACCTATAAAGATATTATTACTACTTATACTACGAGTAAACAAAAATTAAGTGAAAGCTTACAGCTGCAAAATGTTTAATTCATTGAGTTCCTTGGATTATTTTAAACAGATTTTAACACTCTTAAAGAATGTAAAATTACTTCTTGCAATAAATTACTGGAAGTCCTAGGTTTGAAATCTGAGGTATTACTTTTGGGGCATAAAAATACAAAGGAAAACAAAGTCAGACACCTGATGCATACTCTTTTAATTTCTTGTTGCCTGGAACATCTGTCTTCTACCACAAGCAGAACTATATACCCTCTGTTTCCACAGCACACCATTAAAAAAAAGTCAGTAAACAAAACAGTACTTGGAAACTTTAAACATAATTTTGCCATATGCCATCCAATTACAACATCTCTTTTGTTGTTCTCAACTCAGTGAACTCACTGAGCAAGAGTTTATTGGCAAGCTACCAGATCACTAACAATTTCATTTGTTTAGAGATATTTATAATTTCAATTATTTACATGCACTACACTTCAACTGCCAGAGGTATCTGGATTTTTAAATGGGGCCCAGAAGGATCATTTTGATAACACTCAGATGATTAGCTGAACAAAGGCTCTTTTCCCCCTTAATTGGTTGCAGGCACAGAGTGTAATAAAGTCCCTTTATGAGCTTGTCACTGAATTGGGTACAAATAATGTAGCAATATTACACAAATTAGTTGGAACTAAAATCCCCCAATACAGAAGTTTTATTTTTCTTTTTCTTTCTCTTCTTTATAGAGTGTCTTAGTAACATACCTTACCTAAGCATAGAGGAAAAGACCATTAAAAAAAAACCTCTTAGGAAGCTGTGAACTCCACAGAGTGAATCTAGTAGGTGACAGCCCTGCATCTATGTTGTCTCCTGGTTTTAGTTCACATCTGTTTAATTATTTGTTTTGTAGAAATTTACTGCACATCTCTGAGAATGAATTTTCACTGGTGGTTTGCCAAATAAGATATGAGTGATTATTGTGCTCTAGGTGACAAATTTGAGTGACATGCAAGAATGTCTTGTGTGGTCATGTCCATGGCCAGAGTAACTCTGCCAACAGGATAAAATTTTTGGCCCCAAATTAATTTTTCTATCAAAGGTGCAGATTCAGAAACAACTTACTGAAGTGCTTTCTAAGTGTGTTAGTTTCTTCAGTCTCTTTCATCTCTTCAAAATTATGAAAACTTAATTTACTCTTAAAATAACTTTCCTCATCTACAGAGGCATGGGAATATAGTTTTAGCAACACATTCTCAAACAAACCAGCATGCAGAATCTTGCGGGTATGATCCCTCCTCATAGGCAGATTTTGTATTATTGCAGTCTTCAAACTAGCTGGTTGGGTTAATGGCTGGTTTTGACATAAGCATGTTCTTTCCTTATATTATAATAATTTCATTTTTTCCTCGGGACGCTCCTAGCTTTTAACCATTTCTAATTTTGTGCTTGGGTGGCAAGATCTTTCAAGCAAATAGACATGGAAAAAAAAATACACAGTGACTAACAGAAAGGGGCTCTGATTGCTGTAATACAGAGAAAACAGGATAAACAGAAAGAAGTGATTGAGGTGTTAATGCAGTTGAATAAAAATTAATTTTGGGTGGAGTGTAAAATAGCTGGGTGCTGCTGACTGACGTAAGTATGGTAAAAGAGGCACTCAAGGATCTGAAGGATATAGTCAAGTTTTCTCTATGTGGGTGTTAATTTCTGCCTAAAGATCAGGTGCTTAGCTGCAAAGTTCTCATGGAAGCACAGAAAAACCCAAAACAGCCTGAGCAGAGACTATGGAAGCTGCAAGTCTCCAGAAGGAGCACTTGCCTGCCAGAATAAGGGGGTCAGAAACCTCTGCTGCAGCCCTGCAGGGGCACCCGGTCCCTCCCCAACTTTTTTATGAACATCCCTCATCAGTGGCAAGGATTTAACTCCATGTGCATTTTTGGGTGGCAGGATAGCACTGAATGCCTATGACCCTCTTCGCTTGTCTGCTTCTCGATACAAAAACCTCCTGTGTTTTTACTGGTGGGTACTAACAGCAATAAATCTAGTGTTATGGTATGGTGCATATGCTGGAAAAATGGTTATCATGGAAGCAGATTCACTTTTACTGTGAAAAGGAATTCGAGAAAAAATCAGATTTTCCCATTAAATCATGAGTTTCAACATCTTCCAGCAAAGACTGGCTTAATAGAAAGAGTGTAATGAAAAATTATACCTAAATTTGTCTCTTTAAAATGAGAGAAGTTATTTCATTTTTATTTTCCTTCTCAGATTTGTTGCATAATGTTCTAAATATACTAGAGGGTCCAAGGTAAAATGACAACTCAATGAGATTTTATTTGAGGATAAAAAGCAAGGCTTCATGGAAATCTAAAGTTTTTTGCAGTCATAATGATCAGTTATACTTATCTGATGTGATATGCTATGAAGTAGGAATGGCGTACCTAGTGATATTTGTGAGGCTTATATAGCAAAGTTGAGCATTGCGATATTTGTAATATTCTCATGCAACCAGGACACATTTCCTTCTTTCTTTTCAACATGCATAATTCAAACGTTATTTCTCTCTTTTTATGCAATTTTCCTGCCAAGACTGATAGACTGCAGTCTTTTCAAATTCAGTATCAAAATCCTCTGTTGGATTTATTTCCCATTTGCTCCTGTTTATTAAGGATATAGCTGATCTAGTTGAAAGCTGAAGGAAATGCCATTTCAGCCAGAGCCTCATGAATAATGTTCTGGGTTTACACAACAGTAACTCAGTTAGCAATTTGAAAAGCAGAGATTACTAATCATGAGAACCTGGAAGTTTTCTGTGAGATAATTGATGCTTTAGCACTGCATAATACAATAATACAAACGAATGGTAAGGAAAATCACAGCATCTCACAACATGCTGAGTTGGAAAGGACCCACAAAGATCATTGAGTCCAGCTCCTGACCCTGCACATCACCATCCTGAAGAGTCGCACTGTCTCCTGAGAGCATTGTCCAACAACTACTCTGTCAGGCTTGATGCTCTGACCACTTCCCTGGGGAGCCTGTTCCAGTACCCAACCACCCTCTGGGTGAAAAACCTTTTCCTGCTATCAAACCCAAACCTCCCCTGGCACAATTTCAGGCCATTCCCTCAGGTCCTGCCACTGGTCGCCACAGAGAAGAGATCAGTGTCTGCCCTTCCTCTTCCTCTCACAAGGAAATTGTAACTGCAATGAGGTCTTGTCGCGCTGTGCTGACCGCTTCGCTGGCCCAGTGTGGCCAGGCAGGACGACAATCAGTGCCGAAGGTCGCCTGATAGCTCAGAGAGCAAACAGGTGCCTCTGCCTCGCTGCCACCGAGGCAGACCCGACGTGCAGATCCCTCACACAGGGAAAGTTAGCAGGCTGCTACCCCCTGTGGAGAGCTGCTCTGCACTCAGGCAAGGCAGCCCATACTGTTGCCGATGTTAATATCTCGACCCACCCTGTGGGCTAGGCTGCAGCCGTTGTCAAATGTAGCTTTGACAGAGATAAAGAGCAGAGAGGAGACCTCCTGTGCTGGCGAATTCGAATGTTCTTTATTCCCTCAGCCTCGCAGAGAGACGTTGGGCAAAACAACACTCAAGGGAACTAGGCACAAAAGGCACAAAACAAGAAGTGACACAAGGTTTTAAGGAGGGGAGGAGTTAGGAGGAGAAAGGAGGAGACAATTCCTTGGGCCAATGGGGACAGATTACATAAATGAATGAACTAATAAACACTGACCCAGGGCGGTCTCAGGGGCGGGTTCGAGGAGTACAACCAATAAGGGAGTGAATAAGGTGGAAGGTTCTAGAGGTAGAAGGGTACAAGGGAGGAGCAAGGGGAAGGGTTTAGGGATTGACAACTTAACAGACATAACAGATTGACAACTAAACAAAGAAACTTCAGGAACAAGGGAGGAGAGCCAGGGGATTGACATCCCCGGGGGAGTGGCAGGCCCTCAGACTCCTCCTACTGACTCTAAGCTCCCAGGGGGATCAGCCCAACCAACTTCTGTGTTCAGCAACATACTGAACCCCCTGGGGTCAGCATTAGGAGCCTGGGCGGATGTACTAGTGGCCACTCCGGCGGTGCCAGATGGAGAAAGGGCAGCTACCATAGGAGCTGCTCGGTGCACCGCCACAAGGTCTCCCCTCAGTCTCCTTTTCTCTAGGCTGAACTGACCAAGTAACCTCAGCCCCTCCTCACACAGCTTCCCCTCAAGACCCTTCACCATCCTCATGGCCCTCCTCTGGATGCTCTCCAATGGCTTAATATCTGTCTTATATTGTGGCAACCAAAACTGCACACAGGTAAGCTCACCCAAAACTGCTCAAGGTGAGGCTGCTCCAGGTCAGAGCAGAGTGGGACAATCCCCTCCATGCCTGGCTGGTGATGCTGTGCCTGATGTACCCAGGACACGCTTGGCCCTCCTGGCTGCCAGGGCACTGCTAACTCAAATTCAGCTTGCCATTGGCCAGGACCCCCAGGTCACCTTTCACAGTGCTTCTTCCCAGTGTCTCATTCCCCAGTCTGTCCATACACCCAAGGTTGCCCCATCCCAGATGCAGAATCCAGCACTGTCCCATGTTGAATTTCATATGGTTGGTGTTTGCCCAGTCCTCCAACTTGTCAAGGTCTCTTTGCAGGGTCTCCCTGCCCTCAAGGGAGTCAACAGCTCTTCCCTGTTTTGTATTACCTGTGAACTCGCTTAGTATCCCTTCCAGTCCCATGTCCAAGTTCTTAATGATGATGCTGAAAAGCACAAAGATGTTTTGAAATAAGATGTACTATTTTATCTGTTGCAGCTGTAGAGCTTTAAATGAATATTTGAGTAAATGAACAAAGATAAAGAAGTCTGCTAAGTTGTGCTTAGTGTGCTCTTATGTGAGACCAGGATGCAAACCCAACAGGCACTCTGAAATCTTGGTTTCCTGTTCCTCACATGACTCTCATGTCTCAGAAAAGCAACAAGGGAAAGACACAGACTAGATCCTCCCCAGAACACCTCTTTTGTTACTGGTAATAACTGGAGTGAACTTAGTCTCTTACCTGAAGATCATGGCCATGCTCTGTGAAGGTACAATGAGGATGTAACAGCATTGTTAGTAATGATGAGGCCAAAGCAGAAAAGTATTATTAATGGATTAAAATAATGTTTTGAGCAGGCCGAAAGGCCAGCTTCTGTTTCCTGAAATTCATTACATCAATAAGTACAGTGAATTATTTTCTTAGAGAAACAAAAGAAATCAAAATGGTGATTTTCAAATTTCTGGTATTTACAAGCTCCAAATTTTAGGGGAGATTTCAGAGTTTTTACCCAAAGATAACTCGATTTTAGTTTCTGCTTGATCAGAAAGAAAGAAAATCTATTAAAATGTTAATTTTATTTAAAAAGATACTTTTATCCAAAACTAAAACCAGGTTCCTTTAAAATAGTAAAAAAACACATCACAAAATATCTGAACATCTAATATTTCATATACATTATCTAATTTTTAAAGAAACACATTCTACTTTCATTTCTATTGACCAAGTCAAAATATAAGTGACTTAATATTAATTTAGAAGGTGAATTAAGTAGTTTGCAAGTACATTAATCCTGTCTTTGCCCTTGAGTACATGGTCCATGTGTCAATTTGATGGAGGAACTACAAACTCATGCTTTTTATGGTTTTTATATTTGTTTATTCATCCTTCTACTAAAACTAAACAAACACATTCTCAATTTGATACACTCCAGTTTCAGAGAATTAATTAAAAGTGGCAGAGGGTGATGCCCATAACTGTGATAATCAAAGTCACAATTTAAATTGAATCAGTAAATCAACACAGTCAAATGCTCAAACTTCCAATTAATACAGCAGGTAATCAAGTCAAATGACTCTGTGTTACTCTTGCATTGGAAAATTTGAAAGAGAAGTCACTTAACACTCATTTTAACAATTAACAAGTGCAATTAGTTGACCTATTCAGAGAGGAGTGAAGAGGTTTCATTTTATATTTTTATACTTGTTTTGGGGACAGAACATGCAACAGTATCTCAGTTCATCTTCTCAATTCCGTGTACCTACCTATCTTTTTCCCCTATTCCCAGTATAATACAGATTCATCATTAGTTGTCTGGAATTTGGAGAGCATGCAATACCATTCAATTTAATAGCAACCTCATCATCTTGTGTTCTATTAGGTTACCTGGTAGAGAAGGACACACAGAAGGACACATTACAGCTGCTGCAGGAAAGACAGCACTTCTAGAGAATATTCTTGCTTTCTCATGCTTGCATGGTGTTGCTTTGTTTGAGATATTGATAAATCGCAGCCAAAAAGATGGATCCATTCCTTCAGAACAGGGCATGAATGAGTAATCTTTGGATCTTAATTAATTATGGAAGTGTCCTTAAATTATTTTGGCTTGTTAATGAACTGAAATGTCTTCCAGCTCTAATCTAGGTAGGTGTTTTTCCAGGAACACAAATACCAGCTGTAATTGAGATGCATGCCTTGAAGTTTGATTATGATATTTCTTTCTTATGCGAGACTAATTCAGTAATTAACCACCTTCCTAAAAACAAAAATCTAAATGAAGAAATCTAACCAGTATATATCCTTCATCAGTCTTCCTTCCATAAAATCATTTCCCTATCATAACAAGGGAAGTAACAGAAAACAACCTTCACTTTTAATAATTTTTAATCTAGAAAAAAATCAGAAGTTGATATTACATTTTCTCATAGTAAATTATGTTTATAATTAAAAACTTATTTTTCCCCCCAAATCAGCTGAGAACTAGTTCCTGCTCATCATAGAAGTTATATGTATTTTCTGACCCACTTACATACAAAAATATGTAAAATTACTTAATTTATGGAGGAATTAATCCTTATTTCCCTTTACTGAAAGGCATGATTAAAGAGAGGTTCCTTTTAAATAAACTGGAGGAATCTGGTTTCTTCATATTTAGTGTGCAACTCTTTTAAGATGTGCTTAACTGTAGAAAATTATATTCCCAATATCTTTGCAGAATTTGGAAAGAATTAAAAGTGTCCTCAAAACTCAAGGACTACAAGTATATAAGTATTGAATATAAGGCCCACAGAATGCAAAAAAACTCATGGAGAGAAATTCTAATTAGAAATCATAAACTTGGAGGAGATAGAGCAACCTATTTAACAGACAGAAGTGAAGGTGATAATTTTTATAACTTCCACGCACTGTAGGATTTTTCAAGTTTACTCGCTGGCAAAAGACATTTGCATTTTGACAAAGAAATTTACTTTCCTGTGTTGAGTGGTGAAGCAAAGACATCAAAGTACTATATACATATGCAGCTGTTAAGAGTACTCATTTTGTTATAAATGCTCTTGTGGAATTTCTTAGAAAGAATACCAAGTATCTTCGTGAAAAATTAGGTGATATCTCTGATCTGACAAAAGACTCCTAGCGCTGAGTTCAAAGTTGAAAAGAACTGCATAGCCCATGCAAGTAGTGGAGGACATGAATTATGTTCAGTAGTATGTTCCCTGAGCAGTCACGAAGAGAATTCCAAATTTTTACCACCTCTTTACTTTCTTGGGTGGAGAGGAATCTTGGATTTCAGGCTCAGGAAATTTCTGGTCTCCGTTGCAATGAATCACCTTCATCCATAGGTCAGTGACAGTGGCCTGTCTAAAACCATTCCATTTACACATGAAATGGGATCATCTGTTGTTTTTTCTGGTCCTCTCACAGACAGTGGCTCTGTGGGTAAGTTCTGGGGTTTTTTTCTATCTAACATAATCCCTAATGGTGCATATTTACAGAAAAACTCTTCCTTTTCAGGAAATATTGACCTAATCTTCTGCATGCAGGAACTGTGAAAGCACTCCTACTAGTTTTAGTCAAACATGATTAGAAAATATGATTAGAAAAAAAAGTTTCCTCAGCTATACAAATGTCTTGGAGCAAAAAACCATAATTTCTCCCGAGGGTTATTAGTCACTTCTGACCATTAGATCACATATCTTTGTATAATAACAATAATCTATGTTTTCAACTCAACAGCTTTCAATATTTTAACAGGGAGAAAGAATGCATGGTTCTATTCACAGCTGAATGCTAGGTCTATAAATTGCTTAAGTCTGAATTGCTATGAGCATTAGAGTAACAAAACACTAAATCCTATTTGGACATTGCGGCAATTTAGATTAGAATTCTTCTGATAATATTTCACACATTCCATAGCCATCTATATGCTAATGTTTCCAACAAATTATCAAGTGTTATTCTACACAACCTTTTTTCCATAAATGACCTGTCATATTTGTAATGGCATCTGCATTTGGTGACAGTTTTTATTTTATCTAGCAAAAACTGCAGGTCCATAAAGAAACTAATTATATAGTTTCACGGTTGATAATATGGTTTCTAGTTTTATAACTAGCAGTATGCAAACTGATTCAGTACAAAAAAATTATCTTTAAACTCAAGGGATTTTCAGAGAGCTGGACCAGTTTTATAAATTATAGAAAAGATTTCATAGTTGTTACTCTAAGATATCACTTTTTGAACTTTTTTGGCCATTCTGAATAAAGTTTGTTCATATATTTCAGGTTTTTGTCCAGTATTTCCATTTCACACCACATTAATTTCTAAGCTTCTACTGCAAACCCCACAAAATAACTAGAACTAGACATCTCTTCATATGCAGAACAAAGGCAAATAGTTCAAGGACTCAAAATGAATCCAAGAATTACATCACATCTAACAAATAAAAAGGACTGTCCTGGTTTGGAAAGGAGCAGGAAGCAATACCACAGTTATAGGGCAAGCAGGAGCTGTAAGGTTCTTCTGAAATCTTTGCATGACTCAGATTCAATTCAAGTGCAACAGCCCAAAGCCACGCTGCTCCTTTCTCAAAGGTGCAATGATACTCTCAGACAAGTTAACATGATTAACATATTTTGGCACCCGCATCTCTTTTCTTCTGGGTATTGTCAATGTCTTATTACAGTGATAAAAACTGTAATCTTCAGAAGGAAACATTTTTATTTAGCTCAAAAAATATAGGATATAAACATATCTATGTATACACATTTTCTCTTAATTCTTTATTGATAAATTTTGACAGATTAAACCAGCTAATTCTGTATCTAGCTGAAAAAGATGGAGTTCTTGGGCAATGCTCCTTTTTTTAAAGGACTTCCACAGATTCATGATGAACCTTCAGCCTCTCTATCAACTTTACTATTGAGCTCCTTGGTAGAATAATCTTTATCAGCTGTATCCTGGAGAATTCCCTTGTTAGGAGTTCTTCCTCATTTTTCATTAAAATATTGGAACATCAATGTCAATCCTCTTCACTACTTGTTTCATTTCCTATCAACTTCTCTGCTATAACATTCTTTGTAATAAGATCATCCAAAATGCTGTGATAGGTCTGGGTTGATTTCTGTCTGCTAAGGATGGAAATTTGCTTATTCAGGACAAAAAAATAAACATAAGAATGAGGGTAGGTCAATTTACAGTTAGCTAGTAGTATTTACATAGTGTATTCTGAGCCAGCCTTATGCTACTGGGTAAGATAATATTAAAATCAACATATGGAAAGTATTTGTAAGTAATGCCTCAGATTTCCCACATGCTTTTCAGAAATGCAATATGCAAATAACTCATTTTGAATTCTCCTGAATCTGGGAACTCTTAGTTCTGTAGCAATCCTGAGTAGGTTAACACGTTACATGTCCAGATCTCCTGAGCATTTCTCTTTCTAAAAGTTTGCACAACCCAAGCCTGTTTTTGTCATTTTGTCATCACATCTGCCCTCTGTTGAGATACTAAGATCCTAGATCACTTTTATGTGAGTGACTGATTATGGGCTTTGCTGGTCAAATATTGAGATAGCACATGAAAAGTACCTCTTGGTAGGCATTTGTCACTTTACTACATGATCATTTTTCTTTAAAAAAAACCAAACATGAATTGTTAATTCTCTGTATCAGCTACAGCATATAAAAAAATCAAGCCAAATATGACCTCCTTATGGCACCCAGCTGTTACAACTGCAAATACAAGCATTGAGTTGCACAGAATCAAAAGACTTTGTAAATCAAAGTAGATACAAAGTTTGTAAACACAAGAAGTTACCATTCTGTTCCGCAGCTAAGGAATGTGCAATAACTAGACCAGGCTAAATCTATTCCATGGAAAATTTGTACACGCTTGCAAATTTGGCATCACCCTACTGATTTTTGGGGTTAATCCTCATTAGAAATTACACTCTGATTTTTAGATTTGTGCAGTCCTTTGATTATTATCTCATAGCTTACAGGCTCCAAGACACTTTCTTTGTTATTATTATTTATTATGAAATTGATGGATGAAACTTGTGTCTCTAATTCAGGCGTGAAAGGACTCATTGGTCTAACCTTACTCTTTACCTACGTAAGAGATTTCAGCACGTGGTCAACATGCACAATGCATATTGTAGAGTCTTTGGAACAAACACCAGCAAAATGAATCTCATTGCAATAATTCACAAATGTATTCTCCTTCCTTTCTTAAGACAAATACATCTAAAATTAATCAATCGTTTTGAGTTTCAGAGCCTTACTTTGAGCCCTTGTCATGCAAGTTGACTTGTTTCTACTTTATCTGGGGGAATAGTTTGAGCAAAACCACTCACGCCTTGCACTAGTTCATTTTGTATTCTTTTCTACTCTTCCCCAAAAGGAACTGTCAAAACCCATTTCTACAGAAAAAAAACCCAAAAAAACTCTAGCTGTACTTCTCTTGAATAGACTTATAGGGTAGATACGCAGTAAAATTAAACCACCTTAATAATACATGGTTACAAAATTATGTTTTTGAAAAATCTGTTCTAAGTTTATATTTAAAGGTTTTTATGCATAATAATCCATTTATGTAGTAAACTTTTTACCCTGATTATTTCAAAAACTAAATGGTGGTCTTGAGAAAAAAGCCCAAACACAGCAAGATAAGAAGAACAGATCTCTTGCAGTATTTGTCAGGAAGAAAGTTAGTCAAATAACAGTGCAAAGGTGACTCCATCTACATGAGCTAAAATCAGATAAATATATTTCAGATTAAACCTATAAATGCGGTCACATGTAATACCATTGTTTGAGGGATTATTTAAATGAGGAGAGAGAAGAGAGAGTGATGGAAGGATAAAACAATGTGAAAGAGACAGAGTGTGAAGTAAGGAACCATCCGACAGAGAAAAAAACCCTGAAAATCCTCTGAAACAGAAAAACAATTACAGATAAAGATGTAACAAGTGACAAAAGGACAAAATGTAATGTACTTGGTACTGAATAGAAATATAATGGGACATGAGGCATGATGGAAATTCTCTGCTTTGTATTCTTTTCATTTGAATAGTGTACATAATTAATTTTCCTTTTTTTGAGATAAGGTTTTGAATGTTCTACCTGTATTTCCTCTCTGGCTTTCCTAATAATGATTACAGTTTTACTTTAAGACTATTCCAATTCACACTAACATCAAACACTTCCTTAGTTTTCGTACATCTAAGACTTTCTTTCAGGATCTTGAAAATTTCCATCAGATCACGATTCAGTTATCCCAATATCTCATCTTCTACAACAGACACTTGACATTTCAGTGGAGGAAAATTAAAACACAGGGCCAGCCTCTGATTTCTGTCTGCTGGTCTCCAAGCCTAGAGATTCCCAAGTCAGAGGTTACATCTACATAATTGTGTTTAGTAGCAATTGACAGAGTCATTTTATGCTTTTGTCATAAGTAACATCTTGTAACATTGAATTTTGTAATAAAGGCACATTGTATAAAACCAATACTTGTTTCATATGGTAAATCTACTCTCCTTTTAAATCTTGAGTTATAGTTAGTGAAAATCTTTCCCTAGTAATTTATCCATCAACTTAATTATATTCTATTCCTTTACAATATTACGTGTTGTTTGTTTGTTTCCAAGCTGAAAGACCCCAGATCATTTTGTCTAGGTATTTGTCTGGTTTGGAGAAAAGTAGTCTGAAGTGTGACCTCATTGCTCTCTACAGCTTCCTGAGGAGGGGATGTGGAGGGAGAGGTGCTGATCTCTTCTCCCTGGTGTCCAGTGTCAGGATGCATGAGAATGGTTCAAAGATGCACCAGGGAAGGTTTAGACCAGATGTTAGGAATCATTTCTGTATCAACTGGGTGGTTTTACAAGAGGTAATCAATGGCTCAAGACTGTTTAAGAGACATGCAGACAATGCATGTAATAATGTATTTTAACTTACGATCATCCACAGAGTAGTCAGGCAGTTGGACTCAATTATCATTGCAGGTCCTTTCCAACGTCTCTATTGTACTCTATTCTATTCTATTCTACTCTATTCTCCTCTATTCTATTCTATTCTATCCTGTTCTGTTCTATTCTATTCTATTCTATCCTGTTCTGTTCTATTCTATTCTATTCTATCCTGTTCTGTTCTATTCTATTCTATTCTATCCTGTTCTGTTCTATTCTATTCTATTCTATCCTGTTCTGTTCTATTCTATTCTATTCTATCCTGTTCTGTTCTATTCTATTCTATTCTATCCTGTTCTGTTCTATTCTATTCTATTCTATCCTGTTCTGTTCTATTCTATTCTATTCTATTCCATTCCATTCCATTCTATTCTGGTCTGTTCTGTTCCATTCCATTCCATATGTTCCATTCTGCTCTTTCTGACCTTATCCAAGCCCTTACTTTAAGTGTCTCTTACTTTTTACTGGGCTTCATGCAAAAGTGGATTTGATTCTCCATCCATAATTTTGTTACGTCTGGCAACTCTCTTGGTTCACATTTTGCATTCACTTCTTTCATCATTAAACGCCAGATATTTGCTCTTTTGTGATATCTGAGCTTCTTACAAACAATGGTTTACTCTTTCTTCTAACATCTGCTTTTCCATTTCATATTACTGTATAGTTTCATTCCATATTACTGTCTAGTTTCATTCTGTCTCCAGATGCTCTGACATGGATCAAATGTAAATACATTTCAGGAAATGACATCACATCAAAGCCTTTTCAAAAGTTCAAGACATAGCCCAAAACAACACTCTCTCAAAAATTCCTTTGAACCATCATCCAAGCTCACTTCCTCCAAACTTGCAACCCAGCATTGGCAAAAAGATAGGAAGGGACAATCAGTTCTTTCAGTGGAGGAGAGACACCAGTGTAATCCCACAGGGATCTGTGTAACAGCCTGTTCTTTAACATCCTTAGAAAAGTTTGGAGAACTTTGCTGATAATGCAGAATTATCCAGAATGATACAAATAAGTACTGACCTGGAACAATTGCAGAGGATCTCTGACAGTAAGTAATAACTTTTAACAACAATAAAGCTAAAGTGTGCAGATGGGAAAAGTAACCTGAACTTTTGCACAATAACAATGGGCCTGGAATTATCTCTATCAACCAAGAACAAGAGACTGGATTTTTACAAATTTTTGAAAAATTTGCCTTTGTTTATAGTTAAAGATTGTAAATTAAATGACCTCATCCCCAGGCAGTCCAAATTAATTTCATTAGTTTAATAATTACTTTAAAACCGCAAAACAAATTCAAATCCCAACATTGTGGGGGATTGTTCAAAAAATGTTCAAAAATGAGTAAAAACATGGCAGTTTTTGATATGGTTTATTGGGCATGGTGGTACTTGGGCAAAGGTTTGGACTTGATGATCTTGGAGGTCTTTTCCAACCTTAGTGATTCTATGACTCTCCAATAGGATCCATGTTGATCTGAATGCTTGTGTCCAAGACCCAGCAAGGAAGATAGTGGCTGTATTTTGGCATACAATGTGCTCTAGGATGACCCAGTTTGAACAGGGAGGTGGGACCAGATGACTCCACCCCGATCCCCTCCAACTTTATCCATTCTGTGTTTTCGTGATTCTGTGATTCAGTTGTTATGTTACCCCAAAATATTTTCTAAGCTTTTTTAATGCTTTCATCTAGAGGATATTAAGAATTCCTCTAATCATAAAGAGACTTATTTTGCATTCTTACACAAGCGAAATTTCCACTAAAATTGATTGGCGTTTTGCCCAAATTGGCTTGTCAGATGAAGCATGAACAGACTATGACGACTGGTAGTATGCATGTCATTTCCATTACAGAGCAACTGATTTTGTTTAAATTCCACCTATATTGTTAAAGATAAAGATAAATCTTAATCTAAGAATTAGAGATAACTTTAGTCTGATCAATATGCACGTTATGCTCAGAAAGGCCCATTTCAGAAAAACAGCATATTTAAAAGTAAGGAACTACTTATATGCATTTTTATTCAAAATGTGTGCAGCCTGTGCTGACCTGAGGCCAAAGAATGCTTTAAGATCCCCAAAGATGCTACAGTAAGCAAATATGTACACACATCCCCAAATGAGTACTTAAGTTCTATTTTTCCCCTACCCTCTGGCTTGAGAGAAAATTATTTTACAGTTATTCTTTCTCAATACCAGGACTTGGAGATGTTTTTAGCCTGCGCTTTCTGTGGTTGGGTTTATTCCTGAGAATCAGTAGCTAAAAATATGTGCAACAAAGCCAGCCAGACCTTGTGTATATATATTTCCCTTTTTCCTTGAGAGTAGATAGACTACAATATTCTTCTTAGACATAACCAAGAAAAGTCTGCTTCAAAAATTATTCACTATGTCACCCCAAAGTTTTACAACCCATTTATGATGTAACATCACTCTGATGAAAAATGTTACATATTTTATAGATAGAACAAACAATATCTTGCATAGCTGGTGATATTCTTCTACAGCAGCCAAAAGTCAGGAAAGAGAGAACACACTGGGAATTTGACTGAAAAACCTCAAATAAATAAGAAGACCTTTGAAATTCTGCCATTAGGCTTCAGAAACTTTTCAAGCCCCAGATTAATGTTTATTCTTCTGATAAGAAAATAAAGGTATTCTTGTTATGATGATTACTTGCTGAAAAGCTTGTCTGAAGTACCAGAGCTGTTCAGAGAAAATGTACAGCACAGAAATTATAAATAGTTAGATTATAAAAGAAATCAGAACATTCAAAGTCAACACAACTGTCTCCTGTAGATGCCAATAATTAAATTTCTTTTATCTGGTGGAAGAAGTGCTGCCAGCTTCCTGTAATGAACTCAACATCACCTCAAGGCTTTTAAATCTCAGCACTTTTACAGTCATGCATCAAAGCTGAAATTAGAGATCTCATGTATTTTGTGATAGAAATGAACACTGTGCATGATTGGACATCAGGGGAGTCCTTTTTCTAGGGCAGCTCACTGAAAGAAAACATTCTTAAGAGAAAATTTACTTTATGTATTAGCAACTGTGAATTAAATCGCAGAAAAATAAGTTGTACAAAAGTATGTAATGATGAAATGAAGAAAGATTTTTTAAAAATAGAGTCTCGGAACAGATTTCAAGTTTTTATAAGTGAGATTAAAAATTTCACTTTCTTGCTTCCCTAAGTATTATCACACTAGTTGCTTCACTGTAATTATATTGTTCTTCCTCCCTTTGCCATGTTGTACTAGCTCCTGGATTTTTCTTTTTTGCTTTTCTTCTACCCACCATTTACAATTATTGCTACCAAAGGAAGTTAATAAAATTGGTATAATTATTATTTTCCTTTTGAGTTAGTTAACCCTAATGAGATATTAATTTTCCTCATTAATGTGGTATACATTTCCTAAAAATTATTTGTGTTTCACAGATAGAAATCAATGGAGTTTTCATTGTAAGTAATTTCAACAAAATAAAATGTTCAGTGCTCCTTTTTCCACAGTGAGAAGACGACTAGCAGAGCCTTTCTTTCTTTTCTTTGCAGAGACTGAGTGATTCATGTACACCTGAATGAGTGCATTGACATCTAGTCTACTTTGGATCTGCCATCTTTGTTTTTAGGGAAGTCTACTACTACCTGCATTACAATTCTGTCATTCTGGCAAGAAACTTTCCAGTGATGGATCTTAAGTGTCCAGAGGTGACCTAGGATAGAAGATCCTATGTTTCAAACATTGATGATTTCCCACAATGAAGTCAATGAGTAAAAGGTTCATGCCATTTCTTTCTCCTAAGTGTACAAAAACATGCTCTTAGTCTTCTACCCTCTGCTTAATATATTATATTAAACAAATTTATTTCAGCATCTTTTTAAAAGGATCTGTAAGCAGCTAGGAAAAGATCTGTAGGCAGTTATTTTATGTACCCTGCAATTCCAGAACAACTTTACAGAATAGGAAGCATGAGAAAGTACCTCAGTGCTCCACCAACATAGGCAAAGAGCTGTGTCTTCACAGGCTTTCTGACACAATTAAATATGAATAGAAAATCACAGAATGTTTTGGGTTGGATGGGAGCTTTAAATGTCTCCCTTTGCCTTTGCAGTGACAGTCCTGCCTGACCATGTAGCCTGTCTTTGACAGGATCTCACAGACTCCAAGGAGAAGGAGACTTTGCTATTTCCACCTTGCAGGTGGCAGTGTAGGAGTCTGCAGCCTCCTGCTCTGTGCTGAAGGGGAAGGCGACTACAGAGCCCCGGGCTCCAGACCAGTGCTACGGCCGATGGAGGTACATGGCTGCCCTTTCTCTTCAGCTTTACTGACATGTGTGACTATTTCCCTTTTTATACGTATCAACTGGATACTCAAGGCAGTAATTGAGACAGATTAGGAAGAAGACTATGAATAACAAATTTCCTCTGAAATGTGTTGCCGGATGGTAAATCTGGGCAGCATACATACTGCTGAACTGTAAATACCTCAAATAACCATCTTATTTACACATTATTTGGAATGTATCTCATATGAAATGGAGAATTTGTACCAGTTTGCACTTTTCATGGTTTGGCCATAGCATTTTTTAAAATGCTTGGCATTCCCCCAAACCCTCAGGATTAGGACTATCTCCTGCTAGATATTGAGTACTTTGGTGTAGGTCAGGAGTGAAGTTATTTGACATTACTGAGTCTCTCAGCACATTAGGAGGCAATCTCTATACAGCTGCAGTAAATTTAACTGATGTTAATTAGATTCAGTGTTAATCTAATGGTAAAATTTTGTCCTTAGAACTCATAAAACTTGAGTTTTCAGGGAAAGTTTCTGTTGTGTGAAACACAGTGGGAATTGCAGATTTGAAGAAAAATTCATGGAGTTCTTGATATTTTTATCCCTCCATCTAACACAGTGCCATACCTTGGAAATTGTTTGCACTCTGTGAATGTGAATCAATTTCTTTCATAAAGCACAGAGAATAACTCCATTTCCCATTAAAGGCAAGAAAAGAGAACTTGGGTAACAAGTTAGATATCCCTAAGGAGGAAGGCTGAATTTTCATATGACAGCCAAAGAGAATGGTTCATTTCTTTGTAAGCCCCACTCAGCTGTGGTGCCAGCTGAGTTCTGTAACCTTCACTGGTGTGTATGTCATGAAAGGCAGTATACAGAGGCTGGAGCTGGACACATCATCATTTTACTTCCTAAAACAAATGGTATTCATTGTTAACAGAAGCCTAAGCACACAAAGGAATTTCCCAGCTCTATTTCTTTCTTTGTTTGCAGAGGACTTAAGCATGTCTCTTTTCTACCTGTACAAAACTTTATTTTCTTGAACAATTAAACAATGTTTCAGCTTTATCATTAACCTTTGACCTATTTTTACTTCTAGTGAATTTTCTGTAGTTCAACAAAAAATGCAATATTATCCCATATTCAGAGAACTGATACACAAAAGAAGTAAATACACCATACTGTCCAACAGGTAAAGGAGTCTATAAAACACATACTTAAAATAGACAACAGGCACCAGGGAAAGCTCTTGTCTGAGGAAGGATTTGTCACTATGGTTCACTAGTCTTACCTAAGGTGCTTTTTTATTTTTTACAGAAAGTGTTAAAGATTTTCAACTAAAAATATACACTTTAGGTTTCCTACCCAGCTGTCCACAATTCCTTCTATTTTGGAAAATGTGTGGTTGAAAGCTTGCTTTTGAATTGCATGTCACTTTACCCCTTTTCTCTTTGTGGTTTTTTTCTGTTTGCAGGGAAAAGGGATCAGCGTACTTTGCCAGCTAATAAATATTGACCAAAATTCATGTTCTGAGATGTTGGTTTTCTGTATCTTTTAGCATGAACATTAACAAAGCATTCTGCAAATACAGTACACTGACCCTACATGCTTTTCAAGATTTCAATAGCCATCCCTGGGCAAAGATGTGATCTTGTTAGAAAAAATGCAGAAACACACAGGCTGGTGGGACTAAATTAAATGAGAAAAGTTTACTTTGAAATCGAGAGTTTATCACCTGAGTTCACAAATAAATAGCCAGTGAAGAAGGGACTGTATTTCCATTTGTAGGCAAATATTTATTGTGAATGAAGGACATGATTTATTTGGTTATTTGATACAGGTATGTCCCATTATGCCATGTGCATATTTTGCTGAATTTCTGTAATTTGTTCATCATCTTGCACAGGTGAAGTAACAAGCTCTCATCTACCTGCATGCTTGAGTAGATTAGTCTCCATAATTATGTTTGTGTCTTGTGCTAGGACACCACTGGATGGGTTTATCTTCAAGCTTCCACTAAACAGCTGCTCAGAGTGAACAGGAAAAATCTTAATTATTTCACTAATATACAGCTTATCTCACAAATACTGTACTTCTATATTTTACTAATGTAAAATATGGTATCTATGTTTTCCAAGAGAACTCTGGGAATCATATGTATCCAGTTAGCTTTTTCTGCAAAATCTGATTAAAATCAAAATTAGAGGTTTCAGTAAGTTAAAAATATTCTGAATTAATAGCACTTCTGTACTGAAATGCTATTATTTAACACTGGTTTTCTCTCTTGAGCAGTATTATAAGTGGTTAGGTCTCAGCCTAGTCCAGTCCTTAATGAGGGTGTCATTTATAAAACCAAACTTCACAAACATTGGAAGTACAAATGACTGTGTGGGGTACTTAGTTACTTTACAGTAAAAACTCTATCTTTATTATAATGAGAGCTAAAAACATAAAGAAAGTGAATGTAGCATTAGCTGAATCTTTCCAGAGCTGTGTACAATGAACTCGATAAATATTCAAAAAATTGTTTAATATACATTTTTCAAAAGCGCATTCTTAGAACTGTAATATCTGGTGACAATAGCTTAAAAAAAAAGTCAGGCTTTCATTATATCAGTGATTATAGACAGCCTAACACATTGCTTTCATGTACTATTTACTGTCTTTTTTTCTTTATTTATGACACAATGTGTTAGAGTTATTAGTTTAGTATTTTGCTATTTGGTTTTGGGAGTTCTCATTAAGGCAGGTTCTGACTTCAAACAGTTTTTTTGTTTAATCTAAACCAAGCTAGTGCCATGTCAGGTAGTATGTATTCCCATAAGAAACGGGTTCCAGTCATCGATCATTCTCTTAGTTTCATGCAACAAATAATCTCTTTCAAGTGTCGTCAGTACAAATAATCTTTCCAAAGGCTTCTAAAGATTCCCTTTGATCTATGTTTGTATTTTTTCTTTCCCTTTTACAGCTGAGGTACCCTCAGACACATTTGTCAGTCATTTTACTAAGCCACAAAAATTGTAATACACGTGACACTGACACACAAAAACATTAGTGGCTTTATCATACTGATTAAGCCATAGCCCTGGAGTTTACTATACAATAAAGTGACAAAAAGAAATGTAACAAACATATGTATCTGGAACATGGCTTGGACAAACCAGAGTATACAATACCAAACCAGTAAGTATCAGTGGTGGTGTAACATTTATAATTCAAACTGCTCCACACAAAATTAAAGAGAGTTTGAAACACTAAAATAGTTTTAAAGTGAAATCCTGACTTAGTGGCTGAACCTTTCACAACCTTATGGTTGTATTTCACCTCATAAGTTCAAATGGACCTTTCTGTTGTCTGTACCATTAAAACTTGTGCGCCTCTGATTCCAATAGCTTTAAAGAATCCAGCAGTAGGTTCCTGTGTGATAATTGGCAATAACAAAAGCAAAAAAAAATGAAGAATTTTAAATCTTTAATCTCTACCAAGTTCTAGTAAGTTTTTTGGATAGGAAAAGAGAGATTATATTCTGAAGGCTTAATGTTCTTTATTATCTATTAGAAAATATTTAAAGGATAAAATATTTAAAGGTTTAAAATTAATCATCTTAAGTTTGACACTAATAGAAAAGTCATGAACAGAAAAAATATCCATCATAAAAGAAAAACGACCTATAAGTTTTTTGGGAAATAAACTCAGAAAGTTTAAAACAGTGTAATATTTATTATATACCTTTTTTATTCTCATTTGCTATTAGGCTTGTGTTTAGACAAAGCATAACAAATCAGAATACTCTTAATGATATCCAGAAAGCATTGAGACCATACATAAAGTTACAAATTTAAATTCATAGAAATTTTTGTCAATTAGCTTAAAATGTTACATAGCAAAATGAACAGAGAACAGCAAAATCTTGTATGCATGTATAACTCTCACAAGGCATTGCCAATGCTCTGCCTGTTTGGTCACAAACTTTACCTTTGCAGTCCTAGCAGTGAATTTGCCTTTGTTTCCTTCAAAGATGTGATAGTCTCAGAAAGATATATGACACAGACTTATCACTTTATCACAGGACAAAATGCTGGGCTATCTTTTCTGTTTATTAAGTAATGGTTCTTTCCAGGTAAGCACAGGACCTAGAAATAGTTATTGATTTTGTTTCTGTTTTTTTCACAGGAAATTAAAGGCTTTATTTAAAGTACATAAATCTCAGGTGGATAAGATAATGAATGCATCCTGAGCACACTTTAGAAATACATGAATACTAAGGTAAAGAGGTCAAATCTGTCTGAAAGGCTAGTAAAAATTATATATTTTAATGTCCTGCTGACAGCTATAAAAACCTGGTATATCATAGCTACATATAAGTATTTTTTAAGCTATAAAAGTCAAGTAAGGTGCATCTGTTCCAGATAAGAAAAGACAGCAATTTGTACTTATATCAGTAAAATTAATGAGTACCTTCAAGCATTCAGTCACAAAGTTATCAGATGTCATAAAACAGAGATGATATTAAAAGAGAAGAATTGTTTCAGCAATAATGTAGTTTACAATTCAGCAATCACAAACTGGCATGTGTGGCAGAACCACTCCCTGATAGGGAGTGAAACATGATAGGATTAGTTTAGATACCTCCAACCAAACCTGAAAATAATAACTTACCTAGACCTTAAATCTGTGGGGATGGTGAAACAGCACTGTTTCCTGAAAATTGTTTTCAGTTGCCATACTCAATCAAAAGTCTTATTTACCCCAATTGCCCTTTCTATACATTGTACGTTGCTATTTTTATCTTTCCATGTTGACTAGAGAGATAATTGATCCTAGTTTGCTTCATTATATCACTTTATACAATTGTAGACAGTTCTGTCTTCTTTCACACGCTTTTTTTAAGAGACCAAAGAGTCCTGTTCTATAGGTCCTAATTTGTAAGCTTTTAGTAATTTTTATTGTTCTCATCTAAACCTTTTGCTGTCTGACAGTGTCTAATTTAAAATGTGGCTTTCATGCTGAATGAAGAAAAAAAATATGGTAGAATGCCACAGAAAGATTTTACACAAGACATTCTGCAGCTAAAGTATTCATTGAGGTAAATTCCCATTTCAGTTTACAGGCCATGCACAGACAAGGTGAACACTAAATAATATTTTGTTGTTATGAATTTATCCTGTTTTTGAAGAGTGCTAATGTCTTGAAGAGTGCTAATGAAGCTTGCTTTACAGGGGAAACCAAACATTGCCTTTTCTTTTTCAGAATGAGCACCTTTTTTATATTTATAAACCATCTATGATCTGGAATTAAAATATCTTGGATACCTTCAGCCTCAGCACTACAATGCAACTTATTCAGCTGAAGGAGCACAATTGCATAGAACTGGAGCTTCTAACTTAAATTTTGCATATGAAAGTCAATGAAGGACAATCTATGTCTCTATGATATCTATATTCTTTTTCATCTTATAGTTTGGTAATATTTTTCTCTGTTTGTAAGGAAAGAAATTTTAAAAGATCTCATTCAAAAGGAGTCTTTCAGACAAATGTTTTAGCACAGACTTAGCTAGATGCCCAGCTTAAAAAATAGTAGCTTCTGAGTGCAAACAAAATTCAGCACACAATTAGACCATTTAAAATATTAGTGATTACATGTCTATATTTTATTTTTTTCTTCATTTAAATCCTGCATTACTTACATAGTAATATGTGCTTGCTTTTTTTGTGTGTGTTTGTTAAGAGAAAAACCCTATTAACATACATAGCAAGCATATTCAAAACATGAGAAATGAATTTTTTTTCTTAATATTCGCTTTAATGATAACATTATCATGATTTTCCTTTGCTTTTTAATTTCTTTTAGCAATTCACACCTGATCTCTAAATGGAGATCAGTTATCTGCATGTACAACAGCCCAGTGGTGTACCGATATTCAAGCATCTACTCATTATGAGTTTTATTCTCAAAATTCTGAAATATTCTTAATAGAATTCTTGGACGGAACGAACTACATGCTTATGAAAAATATCTTGACATATTATTGTCAGATTATCAATTTAAACATCAAGCAATCTTTCAATCTACACAGTGTATCTATTATTGCAAAAGTGTCAATTTGTTTACTGGCCTAGATGCGCTGAAGTGTTGTCTCTTTTTGTCTCAAAGGTCAGTTTGAAATTTCTTTCATTTTTTGTTAAAAAAAAAAAAAAATCTATGAACATTTCATAAAGTTGTAATCTTGTTTCTATCTTTCCTTCTCAGATCAACAGAAAACGGTATCTGTAGTGCCACCTGAGACACATCAATCTATACTCGTGGCAGATATATCATCTGTGAAACTAGTTCAAGAAAACTGTCAGGTCTCATTGGGAAAATTAAGCTTTCTATTAGGGGAATGAATCACATATGACAAATACTGAATGATAGGTTGGAAGAAGTTATTGTTCGTGAACTGCATTTCAGCTTCAAGTTCATTCTCACTTCACAGTTATAGTAGTCAGTTCTTATCATTCCTTTAATGTATATATATATTTGCTCATAAGAATCTGTTGCTCCATTCTACAGATTTAGGACATAACATAAAATAATTATTCAAGATATTACTGTTCAGATAAGTGGAGAACAAATTATAATTCACAAACCTTTACTTAGCAGCAACAGAGAAGTCTTACAAGTGACCATTTTTCTGATTAGGTCCTATTGTTTTTCTTCTGTCATACTTGTGTGAGAAAATGCTTCGTATGGCAGAGGTGGCTAACCTTTCACAGACTGAGATCCAGGAAATGAAAATGCGCCATATCAGAAAGATATAGGTTTCAAAATAGAATCACTGAATTTAGTACTCATATGCTGTTGCATGTATTACTGAAGAATCAAGAGTCTTGAGTGTGAACCCCAACACTGAGTAAAAGGCCTCTCTTGAGATACCTGAAAAAGGCATTTTGGTAGTTTCAAAAATGTTTTTACACCTGACAACCATGTGACTGTATGTATATTCATGAAGTGCATTCATTTAAACTCTTGACACTACACAGTATGCTGCTGCAAATAGCTGATTCTCAATTTGCTATAAAAATGTAATGCTAATTATATCTTGATTTTGAGAAATGGTGGCTTCTACTGACAGCAACTTTGATTCTTCTGCTCTTTTATAACCAAAGGAAAGCATTGCCCATCCTGTTGTACTGTGGAGGTATTAGTGAAAATGAGGTAAGGTAGTCCCTGTGCTCTTAAGAAGTTTTATTCTAGTCTAGTAAAAAAAAAAAAAAA
>VZRN01000080.1:61146-87798 GCA_013397935.1 Dasyornis broadbenti
TTTTTTTGTCAGTGGACTGGAAGAATGGATTTTAACCACTTAAAAAGATTGAAGCAAAACCCCCTTTGGATAGAAAAGAAGAAACATTCTGAGGAAGTATCAAGTGAGTGTATTTCATATTGAGATTGGAGTGATTTCTGCTGGAATACTGCAGTGCAGGAAGGAGGTTGAAATTGGAGCAGGTTCACAGAAGAGCCTTGAGAATGATGAAGGATGGAAAAACATGGCTCTAACTGAAATACATAGCTCAAACAGTTTGTCTAATAAAAGACAGATCTCTGGGGGTGACCCCAGCATAATCGATAAATAATTTCCTGTGAATAGAAATCTATTAGCAGAGAACTAGCAAAGAGGGAAAGTAATTGTCTGTAGTAAGCATCCAGCTAATGGATTCTCCATCTCTGGAGAATATTCATAAATCTATACTGGATATTTTATTAAACAATATGCTTGAGATAAAACAGGAATTAATTCAAGGGTTTCTGTAGCCTGTGTTTTGTTGGAGAACAGACTGGATGATCATGGCCTGTAACAGAATCCAATAATGTGTGCTTTTCCATTGATGAGATGAAGTCATAAACTATAATACTATAAAATCAAAACTATAATATTTTGGTTTGAAGCCATTCCCCCTTGTCCTGTCACTACATGCTCTTGTAAAATACCCCTCTGCATCTTGCAGGCCCACTTCAAGTTCTTTCTCAAATAACAACCAAAATACTATTTCTTTGATTTTTTTTTTTTTTTTTTTTGATGTTGTGGAAAATAATTGTGCAAGAGTATTACTAATGTAAAAAAAGTAAATTTTACATTTCTTTTGTTCTCTTGGTGAATGATTTGTAAGATTTTACTGGCAGCAGTAACAGCAATAAGAAAAGAACAGATTAGAATCACAGCAAAGTTTTAGTCTATATGAAGAAATCACAGTGTTGTGGTTGATTATGAGATATACAACATTTTTATTTTTGTTTTAAACAGGTGTCATTATCAGTTTTAGTGAATTAGAAAGCAAATTATTGTATTTCAGAAAGTATCTCTTAGAAAGGTGTATAGAATCATAAAATCATAAAATCATAAAATCATAGAATGGCTTGCATTGGAAAGGACCTTGAAGATTTTATTCCAAGGTCCCTGCCCAACCTTCCACTACATATGGCTGCTCCAAGCCCTATGCAACCGGCCTTGAACACTTCCAGGGATGGGACATCCACAACTTCTCTGAACAACCTGTTCCAGTGCCTCACTATCTTCTCAGTAAACCGTTTATTTCTTATATGTAATCCAAAACTATAATAGTTTGGTTTGAAGCCATTCCCCCTTGTCCTGTCACTACATGCTCTTGTAAAATGTCCCTCTGCATCTTGCAGGCCCACTTCAGGTACTGGAAGGACACAATTAGGTCATCCTAAAGCTTTCTGTTCTCCAGGCTGAACAATCCCAATTCTCTTAGCCTTTCCTCATAGTAGAGGTGATTCATCCTTCTAATTATCCATGGAATCCTAGGGAATTATTAATGAAGAAGTAAAGAGGAATACTTCTGAATCCTTAAAATTTTTGCTGAGCTTATTGAGTAGTTAGATTTATCTGGAGAATAATAATGATTGATATGCTGAACAATAACAATCGATATTACTGAATACTAATACGGAATTAATTAATAATTGAAAGTAAAGAAATGTTATTTGCAGAAAATGTAGGAAAAAGTTTCTAAAGCAGAGGAAATAGATCTGGAAGACCTCTGCAGGGAAGAATCTAATTTTTAACTTTTTACAAAGGAAATAAGATTAAAGAGTTTTAATTTTTTAAATGTTTTTTTATGTTATAAAGTCACATCCTTTAATAACAATAGAAGGGTTTACCATCATCCTTGTGTCATGTGGAGTGACTGACACTTCTAACTGTTAGCTGTGTTCCACATTTTGCTTTCTAGAACCTCTTCCTTTTATCATTGAAAGGCAGTGGTTTATGCAGACTGTATACATGGCTGTGAAGGATATGTATTGCTATTCTGACTGCAGTTGGTATTTCAACTTTTTTTTTTTGTCTAGGTAGGATTTCACTCAAGAATTAAGGACAGTATTCTGTTTGATTGGTGTTGTGGTTTAAGCCTGGCCAAATGCCAGGCACCCATAATATCCACTTACTTGCTCTCCCCTACCACAGTTGGGCAGAGGAGAGAAAAATAATTAATACACCCAGGGCTCATGAGTTGAGATAAGGAACTGGGAGAAGATGCACTCAGGGCAAAATAGGCTGAACTGAAAGTTGCAGAGTGATTTATTGTTAACAGAGTCAGAGGAGTAAATGAGAACTAAAATAAAACCTTCAAAGACATGGTTTCTCTGCTCACCCCCTCCCTCCTTCCCAGCAGCAGCACAAGGGGACAAGGCATGGGAGGGCGGGGTAGTTCAGTTCATCACTGAGATCTTCTTCTGCTGCTCAGGGCGAGGAGTCTTTTCTTCTGCATAGCTGTGGGTGCCAAACACACAAGCAGCACCCCGCCCGAACCTGCTGCAATGTGAGCTCCTTCCACGGGCAAACAGTCCTCCCAAAACTGCTGTAGTTTGGGGTCCCTCATCCATGGGGTGCAGACCTCCGAGGCCAGGCCATTCCATCTCAGGAGTAAGGCCTCTCTCTCCACTGGGACTCCCACTGGACCACAGCCTCCTCCAGGCATCCACCTGCTCCAGCATGGGGCACCTCCCCATGGGCTGCGAGTGGATCTCAGCATCCCCTGTGGCCCCCATGGGCTGCAGAGGGACAACCTGCTGCACCATGGTCATCACCATTGCCTGCAGAGGAGCATCTCCTCCCCTACCTTCTCCACTGACTTGGTGTCTGCATGTTGTCTACCCTCATATGTTCTCACCTACTTCTCCTCCTCTAGCTAAAAAGAAGTGCGTGCACCCATTGTTTTGATTTCTTCTTAAATATGTTATCACAGAGGCATAACCAGCATCTCTAATTGGCCCAGCCTTGGCCAGCAGCATGTCCATCATCTTTAGAGCCATCAAAGATTGGCTCTGCTGGACATGGTGAAAGCTTTGAGAAGCTTCACACAGGAGCCATCTTCATGCCCCGCTGCCGCTCGCAAAAACTGGGCCAAGCAAAACCAACACAATTGGATACTTGTACTCATGGAGCAAGTGACTGTTGTGAATGAAGCTGTGCCTACCTGCAAAGATTCAATTTACCCAGATTTGATCATAGATACATTTTGTGCTCCTTAGTTGCAGATATGCAGGGTTTAAACTAAAATCTCATTGGTGGTGTGAACATGCAGATTATGGCTTCTGCAGCTGTCTTTTTTTCTCCTTACTGTAGCTATTGGATGTATGTTTTTGTGCTTTTCTTCATCAGTAATAAATAATATCTAAGGGTTCATTTGAAGGACGTCTCTTCAGTATTGCTTGCTGGAAGTAAATGTAAGAAGTAAACCTTGGTTCTGGATCATGTTCTTATAACAAATCAATACTCCAGAACACAAAGGTATTAATTTCATTTCAAATCACAGGATATTTTTTAAGGGGCACTATTTTTAGATTTCTATGATAAATTATGCAGTGTAAAACTGATTAAATTTTTTAATACATATAATTTAAAATAATTTTTTTTTCTCTTTTGTTGATTATGTAAATTTTGTTATGTGGTGGGTGGATTTGCCATCACATTTTTCACCTCAGGAAATGGAATACATTTCAGTCAATAACATATATTATACCTACTTTATAGTTTGAACATAGTTAAGTAAAAATCCTCAAGTCTTCTCTTCTACATGTATTTATTATGAGAAAGATGATACTTAGGTGTGCTGGCTTGTGCTGAAATAAATCCTCACTTTACGGACAAACTGGCAATGCACTGGGCTGGGTAGAAAAATGCTGAAGTTCACTTTATATCTTTGTCATTCAGTCTTGGAAACTGGCAGATGCACTTTATTGGCAGCAATACTAAGAAGAGAGTGCGGTCACTGTACAGTGCATTAAAATGCAGCACAGGGGTTGCATTGCACTACCAGGCTGTAGTGCCAGAGCCTCAGAAGATTGTTAAGTAACAAAATGTCTCTGCAGTGTCATCCTAAGTTTCAGAAGCTTAACATAAACCAAAGGACTCCTGGGAAGATTATTGATGAGAGAGAAAAACTCAGACAATATAATACTGTTTACCAAGCTAAAATACCTCTTTTGAGTAAGATTATTTTTACAGAAAATTGGCTGAGGAACCTCTTTCTTTCTCTGGTTAGAGACTTCAGAATTAACTCAGAAAAATATTCTTTAAAATATTAAATCGTAATGACAGAGACTTCTCAACTATTTTTGTCCAAAATTTGGAATTAATTCTGCATTGGAGTGTTGCTTCCTAGTATGGACATCCAAAGAAAGACATAATTCAAGGGGTGGTGAAGGGAAAAGAGGAAGAAAACGAGACACTTATGGAGCTAAAGTTTCATACTGTGGGTTCAGGGAGTAGCAGGAGGAGCTGAGGACTGGTACTGGTGCTCTTGCATGGGGCTGCATGCTCCTGGAAAATGACAATTGTCTTGAAGTTCTCCGTTATGTAAGCTGGCTCAGATCTGAATGGCAGCCAGCCTTTTGAGGTGGAGACAGTGCTCTAGCAAATGGAAGATGTTGAAAAAGATGGAACTAGGAGGATTCCTTTGAAAGAATGTATTTTTTTCATATTGGGAAATTCTTTGATAATTTTACATGAAGTAATGATTTTTGCGATCTGGTTAGTCACTCTGCTTTCCATAAAGTACTGATAGCGTGCTCTAATGATATGTTGTAGTATTCACTTTTAAAAATGAAATGTTAGCAAGTCTGTTAGCAAGTCACACTGCTTAACACAAATCAGACTATAAACCTTTACAGTGTTGCTTTCCTTTCCAATCATACTGAATAATAATATTTAAAAAATTGAATTACTTAGACTAGATGTGTTTCCATAAAATGGTTGTCACAATTAAAATTCACAATTAACCTTCCTCATAGCACTGCTTGAAAGTATGTCAAATAATTGAATATTTTCTGCTCAAAATCCTTGACTATGTGAAACTTTTCATGGTTTTTTCTTCTGTTTGCAATCACAATTGGAAATTTTAACAAGATATTCCAACTGGAGTGCAACAGAGCATGGCTTACAACTAAACTGGAGGGAGGAATTAACAGACAATCTGTTTTTTCATTGAAGATATTGGTGAACTTCTCATACTGTAGCTGCCAGTTCACGGATGGGTATATGTCAAGTCCAGTGTAAACTACTGACTATGTTATACAGTTGTAGTTGAAATTTTTTTTTAATGTTAATAGTCAAACTTACACAGTCTACCTCTACAACTGGTTTAGAGAAACAGAAGTCAGTCTAGTTAACCAACTTTAAAAAAAAACCTCTCTCAGGAGTTTTTCAAATTAGATATATGTGTAGTGAATAGCACATGTTGTATTAAAAATATATTGAGGTTATACAAGGGGAAAAAAGAAAAAGTAGAACACACAACTGAAGAAAACAGATTATTAAGCATTATTTTGTACATTGACTCTGATCACTTTTGTACATTAGTTAAAGAAACAAAGAAATATGGAATTAGAAAGCAGAAGATAAAATGGCAAAGCAGGAAAAAAATTATTACAATGTAAGAGTTTTTCTTCACAGCATCTGTGAAAATCTTTGCTGCATTTTGTTGCACATTTATACATTGCAGTGACATTTGATGTGCCCAAAACATTCATTTCATGGTGATATCCAGCCTGGGTACAGTAAATATCTTACCATATAACAAAAAGTGTGACAAAGCATTTAAAGGCAGAGCTATAACATAATAACAGCTGTTCTGCCTTCTGGTGATAAAATTTATAAAACAGTTCTGCTGGTTTCCTCTGTTTCTATTGTGCCAACATCAGTCTTTCCACTTTTAGTGCATGACTCTAAAATGAACAAAAACTTGGTGCAGTTTCCCAGTAATGTATGCTGACAACTCCACTAAATTACGTGTACCTGGATGCACTGGAACGTGGTGGGTTACTGACACTTTTTCCTTAAAAAAAAAAAAAAAGAGAAAAAAGTGAACTGAAAATTATATAGAAAAACGGAATTATCTACTCATCACTATTGGTATACTGTGATTGAACAGTGTAGTAATACATATGATATCAAATATTACTTATTTGTTAATCCCTCAGACAATAGTTAAATTTTCTGCCAATTTCAGTAGGCCACAGATCCTAAATAGCTTTGAAACTGTGGGCCCTACTGTTTTTTACTCACCTGTTAGGGCTGCAATTGAGATACCAAAACCAATGATTCTCAGCATAATAATCCAAAATCTGTCTTCATCAAACCTAACAGCAAGATGTAACCCTCTGAAGATAGTATTTGATAAAGAATTTAGTCAAATATATTAAAATGCAGGCTTCATTTCTCATACCACATTCTTTCCATGTACACCAAGACAATTAGAAAGACTTAAGGAGCACAAGCAAAATATTTATCGGAGCTACATGTACAACTGAAGTGTATTGGCTTTTACTTTCTGGTGCGTAACTGGATTCTTTTTGATTCTTCCCAAGAAAATGTGTTGGAGTCACTGAGACTTTTGTATTCCATTTAGCCTATAAAATTTTATAACCCTAATAAAAATAATAACATTTTATGTTTGCAATTGGATGTGTTTAATAACAGTCTTTATCAAGGACAGCATGTTAGTATTTGTTGGAGTCAAGATAGGCAAACAAAACCATAAATCTTACACCTTTCTTTATTGCACATGTATTTTTGATATGTGTGTATTTTTGATTTGTGCATAAGCACCAAAAAAAAAAAAAAAGAAAGAAAGAAAAGAGCAGCTTTTAAATAGATTGACTTTTTTCTCTTGAGCTGGAAATACATTTTCTTTTAAAATTGTTTCCCGTGTGTTATCTTACATAGTGCAGTAGTTGCTTACAAGGTCAAAAGCTCTGTTGAATTTAGTAAATACTATCCACTGTGCATGTTCCTGGTGTAAGTGGCACATTTATTTATGCTTCTATAAGTGCAAAATGATAACCATTTGTTTTCTGATACATGTCCAGAGTAACAGTGAGAAATTAAAAAGCATCACTCATGTACTATACAAAGTGGTCATTTTGGTCACTGAGGGAAGGGCTTTCATTTAGCAAGACAGAGCAAAATGCAGGGATCAGCAGAAGGCAGAAGAGATTTGTTGAAATGTCGAGGAATCCTGTTGACACCAAAAAGAATCCTGAATTATTGTTTCTATGCTTTCACAGTTTGTAAGATCAATGCATTTTCCAACAGCTGTCTTCTTCTTACTGCACTAAAATTATGAAGTGAATCTATATGAAACATATGAAACAATGATCTATCACAGAAATGTAGGTGTTTTCTGTATGTACAGATTTGAAGAAGATGTTGCAGTATATTGATTTCCTTTGGTTGAAATAAGGTCTATGTTGCAAAGCTGTTAAAAAAACCCCAGCAAAAAAGAAGAAAAATTATTGCTTCTATAAAATCATAAACAGTATCAACAGCTAGACCTATTTTCCTGGTCAGGTAAGTTTTATTCTACAAAAAGGCAATTTCCGAGTTTATCTGCTTTGATTTTGACTTTCCAGCATATTTCGGCTTACTGTAAGCAGGTGTTAGTCAGGAGGCAGCCTGGGCTTTGGTCTATCAGGTATTCCCAGCCCCAACATGCACCTGTTTCTAGAAGAATTTTTAGTGACTCCAAGACAAGAAAGGGTCAGTCCATTGGGGACATTAAATAAGAAAACCATGTCTCCTAATTCTTTTAAACTCTATTTAATGTAGTAGCTCAGACAGAACTGTAGATCCTGTGAGCTGTTTGTAGACGCTCTACATCAATGTCTTTTCTGGACATATTTAAAGGATATTCCCAAGTATAGTTTGGTTATATTGTTCCACCCCACTGCTGCTCTTCTTCAGTATGCCTTACATTTCTGTTCCTCACTTCATAGCACAGATGCAGAACAACATCAGAAAGAAAAAGGAAAAGAAAAAAGGTCTAATAGGTTTTGGAGTTATTTAAGACTGTGCCCAGAGTAAGGTAAACCTAGTCTGAAAATGGTGATGTCTGTAAAAAGGGCTTTAGTGACAAACCTGAAAAGGCTGTCTCTGATGCAACAATTTTTGTTGCTTGTTTATACACTAGGGATTTCTTTTTCTTTCTTTTGTTTCTTTCTTAATGATTATTACTATTAGAAACTGAGTAGCCTAACTAATAGGTAACAGTCTCCTGTGAGTCAGACAGCAATTATCAGATAATTGAAGTTGCATTAAGAAAAAAGAATTACAGCGCCCTTGCTGATACAACTCTTTATTTCTAGAGATTAGAGATGTACTTGGCAATCAACATCATAAAACAACCCTTTTCTAAATTCTATGCCAAACTTCCTTTTTAACTAAAGAAAATACAAGTATGTGTATACCATTTAAGTACTCATGAAGACCTCTTTGTCCTCCTGCTGCCTCTCAGACTCCTTAATAGAAACAATAATGGACATGAGGGTAACAGATTTTGTAATCATTTCTTGTCAAGTCCTCTTCCTATAAGCCTTGACAAACTAAAAAAAAAGCATATGTATACATTGTACATCAATGGGGGTTTCTTTGATGCTAAATCCATGCAAGCCAAAGAAGGCTGAAAGGTAAAAAAATACTGGATATTTGCATTAGTATTACATTGAATTGAAATGCTACAGTGATGTTTACTTAGGATTTTGTTAATTCATGAAAATTTGATTAGTAAGAGTTTAAAATTTTTAGTGCAAATTTGATTAAATATCACACTTTTTCTTTTAAGTAGCAGCCATTATGGAGGGAGACACTATTATCCCCAGGGCAGGGGATGCATATATTTAAATTAATCTTCTTAAGGTGTAAGCATAGTTCAAATGGGCCCCAGTCTGGTGAGTTGACTGTCTTCTGTGGCAGCCTTCATGCAACAAAAAAGTAAATATTTTCCAGGAATAAATCAACGTATTGTATATAAAAAAGCTAGTCCCTGAATACAATCAGAATGTACTTTCTTGTTATTTATGTTCACTGTGATTGCTGCTGTAGATTTTATGCTGGGTAAGAACCTATAGCTGCATTACTTCTTGTCAAACATTTTGGAAGATGCTTAATTTTTTGATTTACAGCTCAGCTTTGTATCATCTTTTTCTGTAGTCTACTTGGTAGTAAGTTTAGTGTGCTTCTTCAATATTGACAGTACCTTCAGGTGCTTTAGAAATTGAATCTGTGTTCAGCATGATACCTTAAAGCCGGTGACAATAACTGAGAATAACTAGAACAATGCATGGAATGTCAAGATAATGTTCATTTGTTGTTACAGGATGAATGGACTAAAAGGCTCAGTATTAAATGGTTTTTCTCTCAAGAGAGTTGTTAGGGCTTGTTTGCAAAAAACCTGTGAAAGCAAAAATCTTCTGCAATATCTTTTATAAAGTCTCTTTTAGTACTACCTGAGGTTAATCTTATCAAGTTCACTTTTGTTTGCCAGGGAGTTTTACCCTAGTATAAAAATCTACAGACTCAGTTCTTCCTACAAAGGTAAAAAGAGAATCAATACCTTTTTTTTTCATCAGTGATGAGTATGGATAAATAAAATTTGGGACTTAAGTACTGGAAAAATGTAAGTGGTGAGGAAGCTGGAAAAAATTCAGCTTGCTTTATATGCTTCCTCTCCAACCCAACAAGCAATATTTGAGCATTACTTGTTCTTTCTAACTCTGAGCAGAAAAGAAAAGGACAGGAACTTTGGTGAGCATTCACACTATCTGAATTTTGGCAAAATTTGGATGCTTACACTTACTGTATCATTAAATGTGATGAAGATCTAGTGACTGTGTTGCTTAGGATTTCTAAATTCCCACTGGAGATTAATGCTGTTCACATTTCAGTATTAGAGAAGGGGAGAATCTCATCTTGGAAAATTTACCTTGCTTACCTTAAAGTTGTCGACCTGAAAGTCCTCCTTCATCTCTCCCATTGCTCTGCAGGCTTGCCTGGTCCTTGGTTTAAGTTCAGAGCACATTCAGGGTTGCCAGTGAGACTACAAAGGTTTGCCCCCAAGCTGATCCTTAGCCAAGTGCTGTGCTGTGCTATGCAATTCAGATGTGTTTCCAGTTCCTGGCATATCCCTGGCATGTCATTATGTTTTAGCAACACTTTTATGTCAAAACAATTCCCTAACTTAGATCAACTCTCTCAAGGCAATTTTCAGAAACTTCCTGTACACTGAAACAAGTGCTGTGTGAAATGCAGTCGAAAGGTCTCTGGTTCATGGATGAATATGTGTTTTGTAGGCAGATAAAACTTGACATTTCAGAAAATATTTGTTGCACTATTATGATAATGTGTTAAAATATTTTATATAGATGATTAGGTGTGCATTTAAATTCAATATCTTTTTCTCTTAGAATATCTGATAAGTTCTAGGATCAAAACTCCTACAGCATGTGTGTAATTGTCCTAAATCCATTCTCTGCTACTAAAGGTGCTTGTAATGTAGATATGGTGTTAGGTATCCTTTACAGGTCATTGTTTCAGTGTCTTGATTGCAGCCTTTGTATCTACCAAATCTTTTTGGGACTTCCGCTGAAAGTTTCATCATAATTAATTACAAAGGAAGATCTTAAAAATCTTACACCAAAATGTCAATCCCATTAGGCATTATTCATTACAAGAATGGGGCACATAGCCATAAACACTTTTGCATTTATTGGACTGACTAGATATTTGATGGATTTTTTTCTTTAAAAAGTCCTCAGACAAGATGAAAATGACAAAATATCAGTGATGGTCATTGTTCCATATTTCAGAATAAATTGGATTACCAAAAGAAAAAACGTTGTTAGTCAGTTGGGGTTAGTAATCTATTTCTTTCTCCATGTAGAAGCTTATTCCCTGTGAAGCAAAGAAAACAGCTTTTGTCTTTCATCCAGAGGGATTGGGGCCATAATTTATTGCTGTGTGGAAAGATCTTAATGTTTCTGATTAGGTTCATATTTTATGGTTGCTATCGATACACAGTAAATAAGAATTTGTACACAGGAAAATGAAACACAAGTGATTTCTGGACTGCTTGTAAGGCAGCAGAAGTAGAAGCATAGCTCCAGCTGCAAAAATTTGTGTCATTTGCACAGATTTATCCTATAAAGAACAACCGAAACTCATGTTGCAAAAGACAAAACAAATGAGATAAGGTGGAAAGCAAGCCCTGTGCTTTACAAGGGCAGAGGTAGCAGTCCTAACCAAAATATGACCCTATTCTAATCCAGAAGCACAGCCAAAATGGCTGAATCCCTTGTATTTCCATATGCACATTTGGTCAGATGTGACTTCCTTAAAACATCTGAGGATGATTTCACGGACCTGAAAGCAAGAGCATTTTTTTTCAGCTACATTGAAATAATGTTACCTCTGAGTTTGCCTCTCGATGTACAGTCAAATGTAATTCTGTAGGATATACATTATGAACATTATAAAACATTGCAGCAGATCTTCCTGTCATACAAATCAGGATGACAGTTGTAGCACAATACCATTTTATCCTATCCGTTGTCATGGCCACAAAACTTTTTTAAAACTGGCAACTAATTTTCCTTCTGCCTCCTGCAATAATCTACAGCTTCTGTGGTTCTAAATTAATTATATTCCCTTTTTATTTCACTATAAAGTCTGTGCTACACATTTAAATACCCTGTGGTCATCTTATAACATCTTATTTTATTTAACTTTGAGTTTCCTCATTCTTATTGATGTTCGTGTTTTATTTATTCACTTGAGTTCAATATCCCCAGTAAGGTGCTGGATCTTCAAAAGAAATCTTCAGAGACAGAGTTCAATCAAATCACATTTCTGCAAGTTGTCTGCCCAGGTTAAAATTAAAACATTATACTTAGCATCTGAGGACATGAAATGGAAACAGGATGATTATGAAACTCCTTTTGGAAGCTGAAAGCAGAGAGCTGATGATTTTTCAATTAATTTTTTTTCTTCAAAATTATGATAGCTTAAAACTACTTGGTAACCATGTATCTAAATTAATTTCCTGCGCTTCACTTTTCTGCATTTCACACATACTTCAGAACATCCCCTACAGAAAGCTCAAGTGAAACAATATTGGGAGGCTGCTAAGAGATCACATTACCCTTTGTGTGGTAAAGCTGCCAGGTGAAGTGTTCCACTTTTGTCTGTGAATCTTCAAGGATTTAGTTAAAAGATTATGATCTCTTACTTTACTGCCTATGGAGTTTCAATGTTGGAAATGCAAGACCATGTTTAACTCTGGAAATGTAAGAACATGTTTAGCACTGGAAATGTAAGTTTTAGCACTTCTGTGCTGCACAGCTGCTAAATCCATCAATGACTCTAGGCCACAGCCTGTGATAGTTCACATCTTTGTGAACTCACATGAAAACTGACACCGGGTCCTGAGTGTGAAAGACCAGTTTTCTTTTTGTCTAGTTTCTTTTTCAGGGGTTAGCAGAGGTAAGACTGAACTCAAGAAGTGAATGGTCAGAGTGCTGAACAGTCTCATCTAGACTGCCTTTCCCATGAAAGGCTGGGGCAGATATCTTCGAGGTCCTTTCCAAACTGAGCTATACGATGACTCTATGATGAACTCTGGAAATATGGTGATTGAATGATGTTTTAAGAGTACTAGCTTTCACAGGCAATTATTTGAGCAAGTGCAATGTGTTGAATGTTTCATTTCTCATCATTTCATAGGTGAAGAATTTTGTCCTGCAATGTTTTCTGCATGCTATGGTCTTCCTGGTGCAAGAAAGGCTTAGAAAACCCGGAGAGAGCCAACCACACTGACTATAGGACTGGTGTGCAGAATGAGAGAAGACTGAAAGAGTTGGATTTGTGCAACCTAAAGAACAGGCTGAGGGGGAATATAATAGCTGTCTTCAAGCACATAACAATTTTAGAGATGACAGATTCTTCCTGGAAAGGAACAGAGAATAGATTGCTGAGGCAAGGGAAATTCTGACTAAATTTCAGAAGAGCACTTTCACTATGAACCAGGTTGGCCAGAGAATCTGTGAAACTTTTTCTGTTGAATATATTCAGCACATGACTGAAGAGAGCCTTGGGCAACCTGATCTACCTTTGAAGCTTGTTTTGAGCAATTGGTTCAGTGCCAGAGGCTCTTTCCAGTCAAAAGTATTCTAGTGTTCCATGACTTTCTGTGTGTGAATGATCATGTAATAAGTATTTAAAGTGTACTTTCAGTATTTTCTGGTCTGGGACATCTTGCTAAGTGGTCACAGCTCTATGTGGAGAAGACTATGCCATTCTAAATCAGAGCAACTCCAATACAGAAGTACTATTTCTGTTTTAGATTATTCTATTACGATAGATAATTTTGACTTTTCCCAACAGCATGCAGCTCTAAACAGATAATCAAGCGAATACAGGGTGATCCCCATGATCAGGCAGCAGTATTGAAGTTAACAAAAATTAACTGGGTGAAAAAGTCTGGTTTAAAGAGCTCATTAAGTTCTAAATTTCTTTACCTGAAGATAATGATTGCAAAGGGAAAACTAATCAACGTCCTGATTGATTACATTCCCCAGAATACTTCAACAGTTTTACGGACCAGCTTCTATAGTTTCTAGACTTTCAGCAGTATGTACGTTTAATTATGGGTGTTTAGAAGTTATTTACCATAGCATTGTTGTTGTTGTCGTTGTTATTGTTATTAATGTTATTGTGTATTAATTTTTGTTTTCAGAATCCAGCAAACATACAGAAATGTTCAAAACCAGAGAACATATAGGCACAGAAAAGAAGTCTATTTTCTGATTAGGTTGGGTTGTTGTTTTTTTTTTTTTTTTTGGAGGGCAGGTGGGAGTGTGATTGTTTTTTATGTGAATACCAAGGGACGGTTGTGGGTAAATGTATTGTTCTCTGATGGGCACTCTCCAGACAATAAAGGGAATAGCTTCTATTCTAAAATCAATGTTTGCAATTTTCTGCTTCTCCTTCAAATACAAAGAACAGTCTTTTAATTCACAAAATCAGTTAACAGATATTCCTTCAATTTTGTTCATCGTTTGTACTTGCAAGAAGCACTTTAATTGTGTTTGTTAGATTAATTTAAATAAGAGTAGCTGTTTAATTTGAAGATTTTAAGTTATAGGTTGTCATTCTTAGGATAAAAGAAAAACCTTATAAACTGTCATGACAAAGTACTTTCCATAAATCTTTCTGCTGATGACAGGCTATGTATTAGAATTGCATTAGTTCTCAGATACAATTTTTGAAACAGATCCATAGGGAACATAATATGATTTAAATGGATCTGTGCAAATTTACACTAGTTGACGATTTGGTCTATGATGAAGCTGAATATTTACAGAACACAGCTAAACCTAGAATGCACTTTTCACATTTTTTCCAATGATCAATGACTTTAATCATGTTATTTCCACATTTCAGCTTTTCTAAAAAAAAGCCACAAACCAAACACCATACCCTCATCAGTCCTTGAATGTTTGCCTTAACAGAGATAAAACTAGAAATTTATTGCCTTTGGTAGAGAACAATCAATTTTTAAAAAAAGAATAATAGGGCAAGGCAACTAAGTAACTTGCTGGACTAGAGGGTATTTAGAACAGTTGAGGAATTCTTAGTTGGTCAGAGACAATCAGCATATTTTAATATTTACCTAATTTATGAGGCTTAGCTGTTTTGATATGAAAGATTTTTATAAAATGTTTCTAAGGTCATGACAACAGCAGTAAAGTTTTCATGGGCAGTGATGTAAACGAAATTATTTATTAAGAGATACGTATAAATATATGTGTGTGTGTGTGTGTACATGTGTATATATATTAATAGTCTTAAATAAAGATGTGGATAAAATAGCTTTCATTATAGAAGGACATATTTAAAGACAATTTCCTTAGCTCTTTCTCTAGAGTAAAACCTTCAATTGTTTCTAGGGCTGCAGTTGCCTGAGCAGCTGACCTGATCAGATAATTTGCTCTGCTGAAGGATGAAAGTCTCATCCTTCCTTCTTCCTTGCATCTCATCTCTCCCATTCTTTCCAATAGGAATGAAGAAGAGTTATGAGTACTATCTCTTGGTTTTGGTTACAGCAAGGTGGCAAAGCAGTTGATGGCGTCCAGTAGAATTATATATTTACGATGGGTCTAGATTTAATACTCTGGTAATCTCAGAACATTGATCTGGACTTTGCTTGGCAGAATTCTCACCTACTGGCATTTTGTGGTGTAGAAGCAAATTCCTGGGCTTAGAAAGGAAAACTGTGACCAGACAAGAAACAGGGCTAGTATATGCTGATATTACCTCCTGGCACTCAAAGCATGAAATAGCAAATGGAATGAACAGGTCTGAGAGCAAGGAGGCTTCAGACTGACCATAAGGGAATTAAATTCCCATTTGGATCTCAACGTAAATGTTGAGATCAACAGGCTAAGCATAAATTTGTTGAAAAGACTGCAATTCTATCAGAATCACTGAAGCTGTTCATACACTTCAAAATATTGCTTTAGTCTTTGGCATCACAGTTATCAAAATGGCTACTAACTTTTAAATGTTATTCCATTTAATTCTCAACACCGGAGGCTAGCTGGTAGTAAGCAAAGGAGAAATTCTGTGCAGTGGCTGTTTTTCAATGCTGAGTTCTTGCTATAGTTTTACACCTCTAGTGAAAGAATTTATAGGTGAAAGAACTGTTTGTTTACCTTTCTTGCATCACAGTGTTTTACAAAACTCTGGTTTAATTCTCATTTTTATTAAGCAAGGATCTTTGCAAATAAGACTAATAATTTAAAAAGAAGAATCACAAAATAAAATCTAATACATGCTAACTCTTCTCTTGAACCCCAGTGACAGACAATATTTCCCTTTATCCCTTTCCACTTGACACACTGTAGAACCACTATGGATGTACTTGTGTCAGGAGCAAGACTAACCAACTTGACATATGTTAAGACAGAGGTTGTTTCCTTTCCTGCTTGCCATAGACAAATAATTTTTGTAATGGTCTCTCTACCTCATGCTTTCTGAGATACAGTTTGGGACACTGCATAAGGGAAATGCAGCTGAGGGTAAGACCTTGGCATATTTGAATATAACGCTGATCTGCAGCCTGGAAGATGTGGCTTTAAAAAACATTTTTCTCCTAAAGCATATATGAATTGTTGTGGACTGTCTAGCTTGGTAAAGCAGGAAGTATTATATTTTTATATATTTATGTTTAAAATTCAAAGGCTTATAGAGGCTTGTTATTACAGGTAACTCAATTGGTCTAAATCTTAGATGCTGTAAAATTTTAATCATCCCATGGTTAATGTAAACTTGAAGCTGTTAAAGAAATAAAACTTTCTGTTTGGTTTAGCATAATTGCTGTTGGTGATAACAACTTTATTTTGTTTTTCCTGGAATTTTAAAGGCTACGTTGGACAACAGCAGGCACAGAAGTCACCCCTCCATTTTCAAGACTAAAGTGAATTCACTGATGATCATTAGTTATCATTATCTTCAGTACCTAGCAGTGCAGCAGAGAGCTGACTTGAATTTCAGCATGAGGAAAGAATGATAGATCTTCTCCATTAAAGACAAGCTAGAAAAGAAAGACTTTCTCAGTCCCTTTCTTGTTCCAGGGAGACAAGAGTCTGTGCAAACCTTGTAATAAATACAAATCACCTCTTTTGCAGTGCTGCTTCACCTGTGCCAGCCAAGGCCTCTGCCATTGCAGGAAGGTGCAGTCAGGGAATCTACTCTTTCTCATCCCTGCAGCATAATTACTTTGGGAGGTAACGCAAACACACTGTAACACATTATTTGGGGACTTAAAGTCCTCCTGCCACAGGAAGATTTATAAGCCAATAGAGACTTGCCTGTAAGGTCTTAAGGGCTGTAAATCCCTTGTAAATTCTTCAATCAGTTACAATCACATTACTGGACACAGAATTTAGCTGCTGGTGTGGTACTCTGTGCTACATGTTTGAGCAGTGCAATGCAAGCCTGTCTGGGAAATGTCTTTGTGCCCCTTTAGTCTGGGAATGTTTCATCACACTCTAGTGAAAAAGACAGGGAGTCTGTTGAACCTACAGCAGGCTTCTAGGCATGTCTTGGACCTTACTTGAAGCTGCCATGTTAGAGGGTGAGACTTGATGCCAGTACTATTACCTCATCTCTGTCTTTTACTTATGTAGGGAGTCTCATTTACCGCACCAGAACACTACCCCCAGCCACTGCTCTGACTTACACAGCTCCTTGCAGGGAGGGAAGGTTCCTATAAAGAGGCAAAAATGAAGAATGCTTCCATAAAGGAAAACAAGCAAAAGAATTTTCAGAACTTCATCTGTTCATGCTATATGAGTTTTCTCCACTCTCTAAAATGCCAAAAATAAGCTTAAGTCTATCTATACACTTACGACGCTCTCCTGGAGTTGTAAACATGTACATTGGTACTTTTTGGCTTGGCTATAAAAAAGCAGTAACAACAATCTATTAATGCTATGACTCTTGTAAGTATTATCTAACACAGTTTATTTTAAGTATTATGAAACAGATGCAAATACTTAATTTTCAGTTCAAAGGCATGTCTTTAATTAATCTCTGAATCTCAAATTTGCTTTCTTCAGTTCCTTGTTAACTTCCTTTCTTTCTCTGGAGCTGGTCTGATTTTTGGCATCAAAAGATTCAAGTTTCAAAGAGTCATAGGGTCAGATTGTTTTATAGACACACAGCTGTCCCTAAGGTCAGTTTCATCTTTTAGACTTCTACCTTCTACTACAAAGCACAGATGCTCGGAGGCAGCATTCTAATCTCCATTTTACATAATGCATTACTGATAACAGCCTGAAAATGAGATATTTATGTTTTATGCACTAATCTCTTCATCACAGAGCAGTGAAATTCTTGAGCTAAAAAAACCTTGGAACACAAGCACAGAGCTTCCCAGGGAAAAAAATGTGCAAATAGTTCAGCAAAAGGAAAAAAATGTTATGCATAAGCTGAAGATCACCCTTCAATCAAAAACAAAGAGAAATTCTCCTAATATGAAAACAGTATAGTTAATTCATTGGCTGGCACTAGAATTTGGAGACTGTTGTGAAACATGCAGAGAGCCCAGAAAGGACAAAGTGAATTCTCAGAATTGTAAAATAAGTGTATCAATAGACAAAAGACATAGCAGTTTTTAAAAAATGAGAGTATGAAAGAAGGAAAATGTTACAGTGCTACTTAATAAATTTTGAGAACAAGAATCTTGCTGCTTCTAATGAGAATGCAAGAGAAGAAAGTGTGTAAGTAATTTGAAAGGATGAAAAAATGACACAAATATCAGACTCCCCAAAAAATATCAAAAACAGTGTGACTATTTTTAAGAATTAACTTATTTGATGTGCTATAGAAATTTTTACATATCCAAAGCATACAAAATGTAGAAAAAAATAAAATAAGGAAATATTATCAAAATTAGATTGTATGGGAAACTCTGGAGATTTGGGGCTTTCCCATGAACAGTATCACACAGCATATGGCAGAATACTTGCCAAGTTTCTCATGCAGCTGAATTACTGCCAATGTAGAGAATTGCTTTATCAGTTCCTTCTGTCCCTCTTATCTAAGGAAGAAAATTTTTTATTTCCTGGTTTTCAAGTCCCAGCTCCATAATGGTCCACCTGCCAAATATAGCCAAAATCTGAATCTAGGTCCTTGGGATCACAGGATCCTGGCTAGCAGATCAGTCAGGAGGCTGAGGACATAATTTCCATGGAGCAGGGCTTCTTGACTTCACATTAGGCAGCAGCTGGACAGTGAACTAGCCAAAACCCCTCTCGGCAGAGAAAGCTCCTCAGACCACTGCTGGCACTGTCCCTTTCTCACAGAACACTTTGGAGTTGATGGACTGACATATTCTGTGAAAAAGACACTATATCAGAAAATTTTCTGGCAATACAAATTCCCAGTCAGCATTCTGAGTGGCATAAACATGGCTTCAAACAGGTGTGATGAACAACGTTCTTCACAAAAACACTTGGCAAGGTAAAAGGAACTAATGAGAGTAATACTTCGTAAGAGAAAACAAGTGAAATATGTAATCCCCAAATATCAAGACTACAACCAACCGCTGGGAAAAAAGAGGCAAAACAGTTATTAGAAAGATCAGCTGTGCAGTGTGCTACCAATGGAGACAAAAATGTTTGAAAAAGGACAAACTAGTACCAGCACTTCACTTCCCCATTTCCATTCTAACTCTCTGTTTACAATAGCTGATTCTGGTGTCAAAAAACCCAGAACAGAAAAGAAGAATTGTGGTTGATATTTTATTATGAAGAATTTGCATTGAAAGCATATTATTCCTTTTAAGAGCTTTGTTCATTTTTTTTTCAAGGTGTTTGCCTGCTTTGCGTGACCTCTTTGTAGCTGAAATACCTGTAGAAAATGGAAAATATGTAACTTCATAATTCACATTCAGGTAGAAATTTTCTCAATCATTTTAAACTGAAGAAATAAACACACTAAAATAATTTTTTATGGAACATTACATAAATAAATCCTTGTCCATTATATTTCATTTGAGAGGAACAAATTAAAAATGGCTTGAAAAGTATTTTTCAGGCAACAGATAATTCATTTCTTATTTGCATTCACCATATATTTTAGAATAACTAAATGCTGTAGAAAGAGATTATTTGCATGATTTTGTGGATTTTCCAGACCTTTGCATGGCATTAACCCATTTTCTTTGCACAGTCCTCTAGTTAACTGACATTGTCTCCGACATCAGCAAAACTACTTGCAGGACTGTAACTCAGAAATAATTTACAAGGTCAAATGGCATTAAAATTAATCTGGCTAGTTTATAAATATTTTTAATTTATTTCTACAAGGAATTTAAAGCTTTGAGTCTTTTTCAGGTATTCATATGATTATTTTTCAATTCTTAAATCTTTTGAAGTTGCTTAAAATTGTTTTATTACATACATATAGTATGTTATAATTTTAATTAAAAATTAAAATATTCTATTTCAGGAAAAATCCATATTGACTTGTTAGCAGAGCAATAAAAGGAACTGAAAAATGGTTTATACTATCAGCAACAAGATATTGTGAGTTTGAGTGCTAAAATACAACAGTTGTTTAATTCAGTCAAAAGAGGCAAAAGAGTATTCAGCATCAAACAAGAGTGGGTGTTTAGTTCCCTATTAGGTTTTTTGTCAAAGTAAAATGCATGGTGCATCTATTATAAGAAATAAACTAGATATTAAGATAAACACTGAAAATGTGCATTATCTATTCAGTTATAAAACTTTTATCACCAACCAACAGACAAGTTACTGAAAAGGACATTTAATTGTCTTCCCTAACAAGAATTTCACTTACAAAATATGTCAAAGCTTTATTGTTCCAGAAAGTAATGAGAGATGATCTGATGAGATGGGAAAAATAGAAATAGTGTAAATTAATATTTTTGTGTTACAGCCTAAAATATATTTCATTAGTCAAAACAGTCCTAGCAGATGGATATAGCTGTAAAACAGGGCAAATTTCTGTTATTAAACAGTTAAATAATTGGCTTGCTATTTTTCCCTTGTGAGAGAAGGAGTCATAAAAAGACAAGATTCTTATCATAAAAGACAGTAACATGGTAATATTAAAGATACACTCACTCTTGGCATTCCAGATAATCTACCCTTCACTGGACTTTATCTCTGCTCCTTTCCCTAGGATCTCAGGAGATTAGTGACTATTTCTCCCAAGGAATTGTTAACCTCTATGGCCTGTGTTAGGGACTGGAAGAGAGACCTGGAAACAGAGTTATCAGTTCACCTACTTCAGTTCCTGACATGCTATACAGTACAAAAGTATTTTTTTTTCCTTTCCTCAGACTGAGTTTTCCTATACACTGTGGTAAAAGCATAATATCTTACCAACACTGTTAGTTTCTGCTCTGTGGGATGTTTCACAATTGGAAGTCTTCTGGCCTTGTTTTTGTTTTGCCCAGGAGCAGACTGCACCTGAATTTCCCGGTGTCTGATGATCCAAACATAATGAGGACACAGCTCTGTGTGATGTCCCCGAGGTCTGGTGCAATGCAGCGACAGTGACCTGCATCAGAGACAGTGGGGTCTGTCCCCATCAGAGTTTTACAGATTTCCAACCTTTTTCCAGTCTTACCTCTGTCCCATGCTGTGGGCAATACCATGTGCATACAGTGAGTGGCCCAGCACTGTACCACACCTGAGCACAAAGCAGTTGCTGGGCTGGAAAGCACCTCACTCCTGCACGACATTGCTCAAAGGGGATGGAGGTCACCAGTGAAAAACCTATCAAGCTGCCACTGTCACAGTACAAATGCTACGTAATAAATACAAGTATGGGTACTGCAGCCTTTCCCTAGTCAGGACCCAGTGCAGTGAAAAAGAAAGGAAGATGTGTACAGAAAAGTTCTATTCAGCCTTCCAGTTCAGGCTCAGATTTGGAGAGGGAGAATATCTGCAGAATTTAGGTCCATCACACATCATATATGATGTAATAAAAAATTCTCAGTGCAATGCCATTAACTGTCCAGGAGCTTCTTAAGTGAACTTCAGTGCTCTTTAATCTGTCTTGATCTCTTAATCTCCCTTGATAAATAGCACATAAGAGCATACTTCTTTTCAATGTAAAGTTTACAAAAGTTTAGCATTGTACTATATTAGAACAATTTATTCAAGCCCTCCCCAACAGAGAAAGAGTTTTTCAAAGTGTTGTATATAATAGATTGGCATTCAGATTTAAATTTTTTCAAGCTTCAAGTTGAAGTATATATATCTTACAACACAACTCGTTTACTTATTCATCAGATTTGATCCACTACTTGCTCACAATGAGCAACTGGCAGGAGTAAGTTTTGATTTACCAAACTATAAGGAGGAGGACCACCAGATCCATATGTTGAAGAGCCAGGTCCTGGCTTGCTTCAAGGTTAAGTTAACCATTGACTTGAGCAGGCATTCAATCAATTATGCAGAGAATAAAATCATTGGATTACAATTTTAGATACTAAATCAAAATGAATTTTTAAAATCCATTTTAAAGCATTGTTGGCCCTGGAACAATATTTTAGTACAAGAAATGAGACTATTGCCTCTTTCCCAGTGGAGCCATCTCGTTGATATTGAGTTGCATTTCCCAGCTGCAGACAGAGCAGGACTGACAAAAATCAAGTCTCATTGAATTTTCAAGCCCCATTAGAAAACAGTTAGACTCAGAAAACCTCAAAGCCAATTTAACCTAAAACCTATAGATAATAAAGCATTCAATGCTTTCTTTCAATCTTGAAATAAAGAAATGCTGTTTACTCATTAATATTTTAAATTAATCCCTCTCTCCCTGGTAAAGAAATCCCTGGGGTCCCTAAATGATGAATCTTGCAAGAAAATTCTGCTTTACAAATAATTTAGAAAGCTGTTCTTCCCCCTACTTCTCTTAAGAGGTATAACTTTAAGTTTGGCAATATGGCATATCTGAAAATATGAACAAAAATCAGTGAAGAATATAAAAATTGAACCTGATTGGTTTTATGCTTCCTGTTTTATTCAGCTTTGTAAATCCATTCTGTGAAAATTGTGTTATTTTTTGGTTAATTATACATGAACAATTAGCAATGAAAACACATATTCAATTCATTGTGTGAATATGATTTTAATTTCATGTACAGTTGTTTCAGAGGATTAACTGGGAATGGAATTGAGACATATTTTCAAGGAAAACCAGCAAATTTTCAGTTCTAAGGAAATGGAAAGAAAAAAGATAAATGTGGTGGTATTAATTTGCTTCAAGTTTTTCTATTCATTTGCTTACAATGCAGATATCAGAACTCAGCAAAACCAACCAAAGATGTGAAATGAAAGAACACAATGAGTTCTTTTTTAAGGACTTTTTATTAATCAGAAAATTCAATACGAGCAAATTAAAATTCCTGCTCAATACAAACTTCAATCAAAATGTGTACATTCAGTTCAAAAAATTAATGAAACTGTCAACATAAACAAAATCGAAATAGTATTTTTTTCTTCTTCTTCTTCTTTCTTAGATCCTAGGGGTATAACAATTCATTTCTCTTCACCTTCCAGCAATCAACAGACAGTACTTATCAGCTTTTGCTGATAATTTTCTCAATGTGTATTATTAGTACAATATGAACCTTTTTTCATTTCACTTTTAGAATGTTTGTTTTTCTATTTTTTTTTTTTTTAACTAAAAGATATTGAGGTAAATATAATTTCAGAAATGATACCTGAGAAAGACCTATTATGCTTTTTATAGCTCCTTATTCTTTCAATGTTACTCACAAAGTGTAGTATTGGACTCGTTCTCTAGTGTACTATGCATTAGTTTGGAATTTTCAATGCAGTTCTGAAATGGATTGAGCAACAGAATTTACACCTTTCTGTCTGTGAGAGAATAAATGAGGAGGAGGAGGTGTGTGCACTCAGGGCAGAACAGGTCTTTGCAGTACCACTGGAACTGTGGTGACTACCGTCCCACACTCTTATTGCAGATCTTCATTTTCCCTAATCCAGAGGGAGGGTGTGTGCATGTTATTAGCATTTCGTTTGGATCAGAGCAGCACCAAGATCCAGCTGGGATGTGTCAGACCATTCATGAGTGCAGGTCAGGACCAGGTCTGGTGAGGGGCAGACGGCCCCAGCATGTGTCTTCCACAACAGGGGAGCTCAAGTCTTCCAGCAATTGCTCGTGTGACCATTCTTTCACCCAACTTCATCTTGAGTATTCCTCCACAAAGAGGCTTTGGGTTACTGGCCAAAGCAGGGGTGAACTTTTCAGATTCAGAACATGACTGAGCTGTGTGGTCCCTGACCCCATGGATAGATAAATTATTGAGCAGGCATCTGTCACTTAACAGGAGAGGGATTAGCACAAAATGACAGTTTGGCAAACAAGTTTTTGGCAACTTACACTTAGCTTTCAAATCTAAATTGGGTCACACCACAATCATTTCTCCTCCTCAGTAAAGGAAGGGCAGAGAGAGATTTTAATGAGATTACAATTATGGTCTTGCATAAAAACTAAAACCTTGTCTTCTGCTTGCAGTTCCATGAACCAGAAGCATGAATTAGTTGCACTATACTTGCACATTTGCAATCAGTTTTGATTACTGGGAGAACCAAAACCAGATTCATATTCTTAACTTGGAATCTGGGGGAAACAATGTTCTAATAAAATACCACTAATATTTTTAAATGAAGGTTGAGAAGTTCAAGGCCTTGTTTTCAGGGCTAATACCAGGATTGAAGTAACAGATTATAATTAAATTTTAAATTCCTACTGGCGAGTGAGGGGTTATTCTTACTGTTATTAAACAAAAGTAGAAGAAAATATTTTTATTGGTAAAAAAATATATACTGAGATTAATGAGTAATCTGAAAGTTCATAAAATTAGTTGCCATAAACAAGATTAAATTTGATGCAGATTGCGTGTGTTTCTGGTTTTTATAGTTATCTGATTTACATCTTCTTTTCTCCTCTTATAATCCCTTAAAGTAATGTTTTTGCAAGGTTCTGAGTTAAAACCTGTTCTGTACTCATTTTTATTATCTTTTTCTATGGAGAACTGACAGATGCCTTAATAAAGAATGGGCAGCTGGTTTATAGACAAAAAGGCACAATCAATTTAGGCTACAGTTTAAAAGTACATAAAACAGCTGTACCCTACTAATGAGTTTTAATACTTTTGTATCTTGAGCATCATAGCATTTGAAATATTGATAATTAAATGTGTATTTTGTTAATGAAATCTTCTTGTTAATGAAAGCAACTTGTGCTTTTTGTAAAAACTTCTCTGACATGTTTGGAGAGCTGTTTTGTTTTGGCTTGGGTTGGCAGTTTTTATATATCTTTCTTAAGTTATTTCAACTTTCAAATTATAGTTATTCAGTATTGATTTGTCTGAACAACAATTTTTTTTCCATTCTAATGTTGCCTTTGATTCCCAGAGACACGCACAAGAAGCACTAGTAAAGTAATATGGCCATTGAAATACAGGCAGAACTTACAGGGGAGATGAGTTGCTAAAAAAAATTAATTTTTTGTTTGTACTAATAAAAATGTGGTGATATGAACAACAAAATCTTTAAGCTAATCAAACAGAGGGATATAGATTGGGTACTACATCAAAAAGAACTTTTATGCTCTACATTGAAAGTTTTTCAGTAGTGAATTCAGGTTCCAGAATTTTTTGTTACAGACAGAGTGAGTGAGTCTGGCACCATCAGAGAGAAACAGATCCAGACTATATCTTGGCAGTATGTCACATATGGTTGCAGCAAGGGTAAGAGGTAGGCTAGTTGGCACTGGACAGAAATAACTGTGAGCTTGTAGCCACTGTCTTTTGGCAGAGACATTTCATGTTGTCACAGTAGCCTGAATTTCAGGCTTTCAGGCGGAAAGAACTAGTGTACCCTTCATGGGTGTCACTGCTAGACAAATTAAAGCAGGTTCAGATAGCCTAAGCATTCATACTCAGCACTAAGCAGAAATAAATACAGAAGCGGTCTTTAACCACATCATTCCATCTGTATGAAAAGCTGGTGTTCAGACCAGCTGTACTTCCTGACTGTAGCCATTTCCTAATCCACTAGCAGAGACAAGCTGAAATGAATGCCCACTACTCTTTCCATGCCACAAGTATACCAAGGAATTTGATTTGCTTGCAGTCCTTAGCTATCCCTCAGCTAGGGGGATAAGGGGACTCAGCTGTTTCTACCCCTAGTGTCCCTGGCGGTCTCTCCATATTGTCCATTTATTTTCCTTACACAAGTCAATGTCCATACATATATCAACCCCCTCTTGCAGTGGTTTAGGAACCACTTCCCTTTTCTTTAGGCCTAGGAATTTCCCCCTTTCTAGCCTTTCCCTCTTTACAGAGACCTTCTGACAGAATATTCTCTCATCTAGGGACATCCAGCATTTGGGTCTCTACTTACCTTAGTTATGGCAGTGTGACAAACAGCACAAGAGAACTTTGTTAGATCTAACAATCACAGCTTTTAAGTCCTTTCAAAAATAAATAATTGCTATTTTTCATACTGTTTATTTCCACTGGATTTAAGATATAATACTTTCAAAATTAATTTGGAAATAGATTAAATTAATTTAATTTCAAAATTAAGAAGGTTGGATGATTTTAAATAAGTTTGCTATTGTCAAGGTTTGAGCCCGGCCAAATGCCAGGTACCCCCAAATGAACACACCCACACCCAGGGCTTATGAGTTGAGATAAGGAAACCCGGGAGAAGACGCACTTAGAATAGGCAAAACAGGACTAACTTAGGTTGCAAAGTGATCTAATTTATTACTAACAGAGTCAGAGGAGTAAATGAGAGGTAAAATAAACCCTTCAAGGCCACCGTTTCTTCGCTCACCCCCCTCCCTCTTTCCCAGCAGCTGCACAAGGGAACGAGGTATGGGGGGAGGGTTAGGTCAGTTCATCACCCAGATCTTCTTCCCTTGCCCGGGGAGAGGTTCTTTTCCTCTGCGTAGCTATGGGTCTCACCGTCGGCAGCCCGCCCGACACTGCTACAGTGACGCTGGTCCCCACACAGGCAAGCAGTCTCCCCAAAACTGCTACGG
>VZRN01000080.1:87959-140002 GCA_013397935.1 Dasyornis broadbenti
ATCCACTCGCTTTGGGGCAAGTGGATCTCAGCATTTCCCGTGGGCCCCCATGGGCTGCAGGGGCACCCCCTGCTTCACCATGGGCCTCACCACGGCCTGCAGAGGCTGCAGAGCTCCGGCGCCTGGAGCTCCCCCTCCCCCTCCTTCTCCCCCGACCTTGGTCTCTCCATGTTGTTTTCCCTCACATACTCTCACCTACGCCTCCTCCTCTGGCTAAGGAAAAGTGCGTGCACCCATTGTTTTGATTTCGTCTTAAATATGTTTTTCACAGAGGCGTAACCAACGTCTCTAATTGGCCCAGGCTTGGCCAGCAGCATGTCCATCACCTCAGAGCTGGACATGGTGAAGGCTTCGAGAAGCTTCACAGAGGAGCCATCTTTGTGGCCCCCCCCACTAGAAAAACCTGGGCCAAGCTAAACCACGACAGCTATATAAAAAAATGAAATTTCATAATTGGATCACTTCTTGTAAGCAAAAAGGGTAAGGATATCATGATTTTTATAGTTCCTCATTAGCTAGGAAACTAATGATTCCCAAATCACTAAAATTACTGTCAAATGGCAGTATCATCTTCAGTCTCACCATAACTTCAATATTCTCTTCATTATCACCTGTTTACTGTTCTAAGTCCAGTAGAGCTAGAGCTTAGCTAGAGTGGAACATTTACAGAATATTTTTACCTCTCTTACTATTCTAGGTAAGGTCAGAATTACACTTCAGATATAAATCTCCAATCATTCTTATAGATCATGCTTTGCTTTACACCAATATCAGAGTGTGTAAATTTGACTTCTTTGAAATGAAACTGAGCCACCTTGACAGCACACTTAATGAATTCCAGCCAGCAGGCCTTCAATCCACAGTGCCAAAATATTTTCAGAAAGAGTCTTCCTAAAATATACACATTGTGGGTGTCTGGTCACACCATTTTGCTTTACAGCAACATTTCTGCTGTACTGCATCGAGTGTTAATGTGGATGTAGGTGAACTCAATCCAAATCAAAACTATGGCCTGGGGCATGGGTGGTGAGCATCCTGAGGAGTATGTTGAAGGAGAAAGTTTGGACCTATGCTTAGAGGATTCAAGTGCCTCGGTTAAGAATGAATATGACTATGTTTAGTCAGTCAGAATCTGCCCCTACTTATCTCAGCAGGTGGGCATAACATTTTCATTCCTAAGCTCTTCTGAGCTGTTCCTGACAGGAAAGGATATCTTCATCCTTCCCAGGCTAATACCTAAACAGCTTTATCCATGTAAATTGGAAAGTCCCTGAGAATATACTTGCTAATACAGAACACCACATGGTAATCACTACTTGAAAGACAGAAATCATCACTGTAAACTATACACAGACACACGAATTGCATTTATATTTGACATTAACTAAAATTAGGTAGTGCATTCAATATGTATAGAGTAGGAGAAAAGACCCCTCTAGTTTATGACAACCCCACCATAGCATCTGTCAGTTCAGGAACACAGCTTTAACTAGCAAAACAGAATAAAAATGACTACATCCTACCTAAACAAGGCAGTGGAGGACATGAAAGTCTAAGGAAATAAATTTCTAGGGAAATGAAAGACTGAAGTTCCTTAGGCAAAGAAGTAAAGTGATTCAGGGGGAGAAAACAGTGCTGAGTACCTAAGATTAGCTACACAGTACTGGATGCAAAAAACAATGCTATGACATGCTATAATTTTCTCTGCCTTCCAGGTTAGCCCCTTCTATTTCCACAAGCAATAAATTATCATCCTTTTTTCTTTCTCACAAATGACCACCTTATCAACTATCCCTCAGCTAATATTCTTACAGTTAACAGCCAACATTTTTTCCAGGCAGTTTGAACTCAATGTTTTCAGCCTGTATTAAGTTTGGAACGATGTTTGGTTTTGTCATGCCTGACTAAGGGTTTGTACTTCAGCAAATTTGTCTGCTTTTTACCCAGCAACATCAGACAGTCTATTGTCTGAACATGTATTATTCCTCCACACAGATCTCACCTTACTTCAAAGAAAACAGCAAAAATGCCTCATTTTGACACAGGTGGCAGTAATGCTTGATACTGATGGTTAGCTCTGATGATTTGTTAAATTTCACAAACTTCATTACTATCCTGTAATTACTACATTTCTTCATAACTCATAAATGATCATGTAATTCTCTGGTGCTAGTTGTTATGAAAACAGATGAAACTGTGCTATTAACAACAATTTAGTTCTCAGCAGCCTAAAAATTTTTAAATATACTGGAGGGGGGAAGAAGGCAGAGGCATTAATACCCAACTTATAGAAATTGAAGTCTCAAAATTGAATTCTTTTTCTACTGACATATCCCCATGATGAACAAGAAACTAAAGTAATCTGGTTTTGAAAGACCCTCCCCTTTAGTATCCAACAGAACGCACTTACCCAAATCTTCAGGTCATTCGACTAATGACATCCTGTACAAAAAAATTAATTCCTTCAGATGTGTTAGTGAGAGAAGAAACCAAGTTTTCTAATAAATCGTCAGTTTTACCTTATGATCCCAGAGAAAAGTCAGAAAAAGACAGGTAGAAAAGGTATATATAATATTTTCCTTCCATTCTCTTAAGGATTCTAATTACTAAGACTTTGAAGGAATTTTCTTTGTGTCAGATTGGACACTTGGACATTGAATATGTGATTTGACAAGGTGTGGAACATGCCAGCTAACATGCACTGATAAATAGTTGGTGGATACCCATCAAAAACAGCTCCTCAGGAGGAGCTTCCAGGCTGTGTATCCATTATAACCGAGGCTGTATATCCATTTGTGTAGTTCCAAACCTTGAAGAGTAAGTTTGAAAAGTCTATTACTCCACTGGCCAGCTATGTAGACCTCATTATGTGATGTCAATTCAGAGTATCAGGGAGCTTATTCTTTGGAGGTACCCAACTCTTTCCAGGCATTGGACAGGGCCAATGAATTGTCCCAGAGTGATACTTGACTGTCTGGTTTGTTAGCCTTTTCCTTCTACTTTGCATGTAACGCTTTGGCCTTAGATGTCCAGTGCAGAGTTCCGGTCACTGCCTCGGGAAGTGAAGCCTTTTATCTGTGTGCCATAGCTGAGACTGTTATGCTGAAGCCCAAATTAATCCACTGGATATAGTTTAGAACAGTTATACATTTGAAATGTAAATAAGAAAGTTGAGTTGAGCAGTGTTTAATGAATTTCTTAATGTATATTATGTTAAATACTGCAGTTGATATGTTTGAGTTAATTTTATAGTTGGTTTTTAATGAATAGAAGAAATCATAGATTTGTTATCAATGGAAAGAAAACAACTTTCATTGACTACTGAAATGACAACTAAATATACACTTGCTGATTTTATTGAAACACTTCTGTTTGCTTTGAGTCTGACAATAGTGAAAAATTATGAAAATTAAGTGCCTGCTGAGAAATGGGTGAAAGCTATCACTTTTCCCAACTAGATCACCATATTCCTTCTAGCATCACTTGAGAAAACTGCATTATACAACTTCTTTAATCTCCAAGAGATGCAGCCTCTGAATCCAGCTTAATAAAAGCCTATTAACACAAAATGTCATATTGCATTATGCAATCAATGTGGGAAGGTATTAACATAGGGACAACTTATAGAGACTCTTGCAGAAGCCGTAAGCAAAATTTCTGCATCTTATTGACTACTCAAATAGAATTTAAAAAAGATTCTATTTGCTTTTAAAATTAACACTGCCAGATGAAAGAACATTGAATAGGTTGCAAGCACGTCAACAATACAAGGTAAAGCGATATAGCTAGGTGATATCTTCAATTACATTCCAGAGAATTTATCTTCTATAAATTACAAAATATCAGCCTTCTGTGTGCCAGCTTAGACTCGCATAAGAGTCTTCTAAAAGAAGGAGAAAATCCAGTTTTCCATTACAATTCCAGCAAATAAATTGTAAGTATTGGGTAATCATGCCATTTAGAGTCAAGAATATCAATACTATATAGGTATTCCACAACAAATACAGTTTCACAGCAAACGTTGTGTCTGAGTTTGAGTGAAAATTTTGGTTTCATAAGTTCATACAGAAACATTTTTATTGGTTTAGTTTTGAACAGATAAGAGTCTTTGTAACTTTCTCCATGTAATCAACCTGTGATGACAAGATTACACTACATAAGAATATTAAACCTCTTTGCTTAGTTGTTTAAGTGAGAGGTTAGTGACTTACAGATCTGTGTATTCTTCCTTCTATTTCTAGCCTTCCTAAGAAGCAAGGCAACATCTTCTGGTGGTAATTGCCTTGTTTGTAAATTAGAAGGAAGAGAGGTAGTTACAGAGAATTCTGCAGGGTCGCTGTTTTCCAGGTAAATGTAATGTGGAACACAATTGCCTTTGCAGAGAGTGTAGACTATTGTAAAGGGTATTGCAAAAATCAGGGCTGCAGAGGGTTTAGACCATAAGAGATACTTAAAACAAGATAAGAATAATAGGAGTGAATCTGAAGATATTGAAAAGAACTGAAAGCAACAGGAATATGTTTAAGTCCTCAAAGTAAATCAAGTAACCAGCTTTTATTTCCATAGGCATCTGAAGATCTAGGCAAAACTGCCTTCTCCACAGATCAGAAAACAATGGGTAAGCATGTTTTCTTTTCTTTCTTTCCATTTGCATTTTGGAAAGATTAGAAGATTGGCTGTGCACTGAGAAACTGAGCATTCAGCTGCTGATGTGGTAGGAGTGCTACTATCTGCTGGTTTACCTGTTAAATGCCTATCAGTGGGATTATCGTGTGTTAGAGCCTACACCCTCTGGTTTATGGGTGTATATATATGGTTTAATTGGGTTTCTCTTCTGTGTTCACAGAGTGCCCACAATAGCACCTTGATCCTGGACAGGATGGAATATGCTAGCATGCTCCTCATGTAAGCTGGGCCTGTCGAGATTTAAAGGAGACCACTTTCTCTGAGGAAGTCCAGAGTGGGAAGTTCAGCCTGTGAAGGCTTCAATGAACCCTGAACCTACACTGAAAAAGTGACTTGAGTTGGTTTGGGCTGTTTTGAGTTTTTCTCAGCCTGAATTTCAAGTGAGAGGATAGATGTGCTAGATACAGAGAAACACAAGGACATGACTCTAAAGGGCAAAGAGGTGGCGGAATCCCACCCCCATAACTACTTCTGTCACACATTAATGATGCTCATCATTCTCCCAAAAAAGTGGGGCATTAAGAAACAGCACTGTGATGACTGGTCCATGCAGAGGTCTAATATTATTGACATTAGCTGATTGCTTTACAGAACTCTAAGTTGTCATTTGATGATTGACTGCTTACTTTCAGTTCTCTTCACCTCAGTCTCTTTATAGTCATCTTATCTAATCTTCTAATCTCTTTGCACAGCAAAATGTTTTGGGTTTTTTTATTTATATCTAATCCAGAGATGACTGTGAGCATCTGTAGACAGAACATTACACTCTGGAAAACAGAACTAAAATTTCTCTTCTCAGACCTTCACAGAGAAACCGTCAAAGTGATTTCTCATTTACTTTTTACAGCTGTGAACTCTGTAGTTAGAATACAAGCTCTAGTGAGCTTGCTTCTAAAATTTTTCTGGCTACTATTTTAAACTATTATCACTGGTATCAATGAGAATGGTTGGGACACGGGCTGTTAAAACCAGAGTTGCCAAAGAATTTTAGAATCAGTGTATTTTTCATAGGAATTTATGGACAATATAAATATTTTTATCAATTCCTGCTAGCTACATTGTAAATTACTAAGAACAATGTTTGGTTTTATTTTAATAGATACTGTTAAAGTTTTTTGCAATGATATACATTGATTTTTCTTAGCAGGTAAATCCAAGTTGTGTTTCACATTTATATTATTGATTTATCTTAATATGAAAAGCCTTGACCACACATATAATGTGCTATTAATTCCTCAAACATATTCCATATAACTTTTAATATGCACATATTAAGATATGATTACAAATTAGCTTTCTGATTACATATGAATGTATGTTTAATAGACAAAATGTTATTAATATTGAAAAGAACAGTTAAATTTTTACTGATTTTCATAGCATAGGATTTAATTGACCTTATAGGAAATATTTCATTTAGCTCTGTTAAATACAATATCATATGTAGCATTTAGAAAGAAATATTTTAATTTCAACGTCAGATTTAAACCTGTATTGTCACCAACACTTGGGAGAAATACTGAAATGCAAATAGTCTTAGAAAAAGATCAAATGAAAAAAATCATCAACTACTGGTTAGTTTAAAACAGGAATGTTTCATATTTATATTTCCAATCAAATTTATGACTCCTTAAGACCATTTTCAATGTTTTTTCTTTTTTTTATGCAGGAAATTAATTTTTAACATTCATCTAAGTTTTTCTTACTTTCTTCTGTCCTAAAAGAATTTTTTTTTAGTTAACATATAGAAAACTTTAATATAATTCCCAAACACGTCTACCTGAATGTTTGCAATATTAGATAGGCATAGAAGTCTATCTTTGAACCAGCTGGTTCTCCCTTTCACATTTTTAGGAATATGTAAAAGGTGTTCAGAGGCATTCACGCAAGAAACTTTATTGGAAGACCCTAAGTCTACATTATCTGCCAACTTGTTCAGAGTTGTGTAATCAAGAAGAGATGTTCAGTGACACTTTGGACATATTCCATTATCCTTTTAATGTCAGGCTAATATTAGAAACAGAAATGCATTTGCCAAATGTCTTTCAAGTTGCATTTATCTGCCTTTACCTCTTTTCCTAGGAAGAATTTTTACAATAGTAAAACTATTTTTTTTTTATTCCATAAGTCTCTTAATAGCAGAAAAAGGGTGTAGAAAGAGATTATAAAAGGAAAATGAGCTGACAACTCAAGCACATTTTCTCTACAGGCTTTTTCCATCTGATTTTATCAGCCACAAGAAGCGTCCAAAGACATGAGAATTGTCTCTTCTTCCTTGAAGGAGGAGCAGAGTTAATACATGGGTCCACAGTCTGGCAGATCTCAGAGTGAAAATATTTTCATCTAAGGTATAACCCTTATTTTTGTTCTACAAATTTCATCCTATTGATTTTAGAATCATAATTTTGTACCTCTTAAAAATAGTTACTGCCTTATAAGAATAACATCCCTGTGTGTTTTTACACCTTTTTCTTTACCTTTCACTTAGGAAAATACATTTCTGTTTCATTTATGGCTGAACCATGTGAGTGGGACTGTTACCCACGGCAGTCAATGATTACCATGATGTATGCAATGTGCATACATCTTAAAATATATTTGCATTTTTAAGGCTGTTATCTGTTCTCTTAACTAATTTGCCCCCCTTACTATACTTAGTATCATTACTTACATGGAGGTCTCGCCCCCACAGTATTTTAGGTAATGTTACACTCAGAAGAGCTTGAGTCATTAAAGCTATCGTCATAACAGAGCTGCATACTCGTAACTTCCGCTCTTGCTGCTTCCTGACAGACAAGATTTTAATTTGTCTGCAAAATTCCACTCTCCTTGTAAAAAAGATATATTTTTTATTTTCTGAAGGCTTCCCTGGGCATCGGTGGTTTCCTGAAAAATTTGTCTGTTCCCACTACTGAGGTATTCTGGGGGCATAATTTCTCTACAGCTGGAAGCATGTGCTTTCTTTAGTTATAACTCATGGCTTACCAGGAAAAGCTTTGCTTCTAAGATCATTAATCATTCCAAAAGGTGAGCATGCAGAGGACATTCAATTCAGTTATTTGAATAGATTCTGAGAATGAGCACTCAGGGTAGAGTTGTCAACCAACAGATCAGATAGTCTTGTTGCTCACAACAGTGGTATTTAATAGCTCTCCATCAAGGTCTGAATCTAATCTGGACACCTGAAGCATGTAGGAATCAACTTAGAGCAGGGTGATAAAATATATACTAAGCAGTGATGGTGAGATGACACAACCTTGTGTTGATGGGGGAAGTGAATTGAAAATATTGAAACTTGCTCCAGTCCTGCCTTTATTCTGCCATGAAATTGTCTAAACCTCAGAAAGAAATCATCTAATCAGTTGATTCTAAAGTAAAAATCCTGCGGTGAGTGCCAAACATTACTGTCAGGTCACCAAAGGTGGAAGGGTAACTTTATATTCATGTTCCATATGTCAGCTGAAAGAGATTAATCTTGTTGTTAATTTCATTCTCTGAAATAAAATTTGTTGCCAGACAAAAATCTTTGTTCTATGGATAAGACAGTTAAAATGGACCTTGCAGAAACAGTGCCAAGAATTTTTCATAAGAGGGATATGTATGAAATTACTATCCACCTCCTTACAATGATGGACAAAGAGACAAATTTCATAGTCTTGAGGGATCATTTCTTTACCTCATATAAGCAGAAGGATCTTTCTAAGGATTAAGGAACCTCGAAGCCTCTGACAGTCTCAACTGAAATGAGAGTAAGTACTTTGTCACCCAAATTTCTGAGACAGAAATTGATGTCTAGAGTGAGTTGATGGGCTGTGAACACAGGTGTTCTGTAGCATTTTAGCTGATGGTGGATTGTTTACTAAGTAAAAATTTAAATTCTGACTTTTAGTTTCAAGAGTTCAATTGTTTCCAGTCAGAAAGCTAATCTATCCAAAATTCAGCCAGGGGTGGAACTGCTGTTAAGAGAACTATCCTCTATTTTAAGAGCACCATTAGACCTTATGCAATTTTGATTGAACTGTTATGACAGATCATCTGTTTTCTTGCCATCCAGACATTATGCATAACTTCAATTTATGCTGAAGATTGTAAGGATATTTCCTAGGTGTTCATAGTCTAGATGCTATTTAAGATTAATATAAGCAATATTTTTAATCATGCAGTTTCCTGAAAACTGTCTGATAGCACTAGTCTTTATATTTCCAGCCATTGCATCAGAGTGTTCAAAACATTTGTGATGAAAACATTTTTGAAATTATTAAACATTGCCAGAAGCTGTATTGGTGATAATTCAGCTTGCATTACAATGCTTCTTCATTTTGAAAAAGCATAGTAATTTAGCTTCTTAAAAGGTCTTTTTCTGAGTTATTGTAGAGAGAAAATGATAGGCAGAGAGGCTGAATTTTGAACAAATGAAAGGACGGTCTGCCTAACAATTAATTTCTCTTCTAAAATAGCAGATGTTGATGTTTCTGCTTAATAGTAGCTAATTATATATCAGTATTTGAGTCTGAGGGGTAAGCAAGAATTCTTAGATGTATTTATAGTAGAAGCAGCTTTCCTGAAATAAAAAATTATTGCTGTTTTTTCTTCTGTGTCGATTCTCCTAAGCAACATTCTGCCAGGCATCCTCATCACCACAAATGCTGAGGACATCCAGAAAAGGTTTGTATCCTGTCCTAAGCCCAAAAGATTGTGTACTACATGTAGCTGTGCACATACTTTGTTCCAATCTCATGAGGTTTTCTCACATCACTGAGAAGTCACTGAGGGGTCCTCTGGACTGCCTTTTGCTATAGGTGTTGATAAAAAGTTGAACCAATTATGAAGTGAGCTGTAATTTATGTGAACATAGCTTATGCTAAGTGAACATAATTTATTTTCAGGCCTGTCTTCATGAAATCTGTGTCCCTTTTAAGCACAAGTAGAGATGATATAGATACAGTCTCAGTTCACAGTATATTGAAGTCTAAGGAATAAATTAAAATTGAAAGACTGACTAGAATAATCTAATTTAAAAAATTTAATCACAAAATTAGATTTTTCTATAACCAAATACAACTTCAATTTCAAATACCTCAAATTTTTATTTCAAAATAACTTCAGGCTTTCAGAAGAAAAAAAAAAATTCTTTTGAGATAAGTGATTGTTATGAAAAATCTGGAATAGAAAAATACTTCAATGAGGTCTCACAAGAGCAGAGTAGAGGGGCAGAACCACCTTCCTCGACCCTCTGGCCAGACTTTTGGTGCTGCAGCCCAGAATGGCTGACCTTCAGTGCTGCAAGAGCACATTGCCGAATCACGTTGAGCTTTTTGTCCACAAACACCCCTAAGTCATTTTCCTCCCTTTACCTGTGCTTGGGATCTCCCCAGCCCAGGTACAAGACCTCGTACTTGGCCTTGTCAGACTTCATGAGGTTTGCACAGACCCACTTCACAAATCTGGCAAGGCCCCTGTGGATGTCCTCCCTTCCCTCCAGCCTGTTGACCACACCACACAGGCTGGTGCACTTGGCAAACTTGCTGGGGGTCTATCAGAATGTGTCAGAAAAACATGACCCTGTAGCCAGTACCTGTAGGGTTAACTGGAATGTTATTATCTGCTGTTCACAGTGTTGTAGCAAGTGAATAAGGTGTTATTGTCACTACTGTAAGTAAGGTCTCAGTTTGAAGTCTTAGTTAATTTTTTAAGATGACAACACAGGAAATGATCAAATTATTTTAAAAATACATTCTCTTTTTAAATACATTGTCTTAAAAAAAGATTATTTCTCTACGTCAAAACAAAAAAACCCCATCAATTATAGAAGTGCAGAAAAGGTGACTGTAAAAATTGTTTCTTATGTATGTGGTTAAGACTACTTAGTACTTTATGAAAAATGGAATCCAATTCACTTTGCTTAAACTAGTTGGATAATAGGAAGACATGAACAGATGTGTAGTTCTGCTAGTTTAAATATGTTTGGTCTTGTGTCACTATAGATAAATGGGTAGATGACTGAATTCTGTTGCTTGTAATACACATTTCTATAAAATGCTCACTTTACTGCATCAGACATAGGATATGTATAGTGAAAATACATATTTGAAACACATAATAGGCATACACATTAGGTACAGATGAAGTCATTGTAAAAATATCACAGCATAGATAAATCTGAAAAGTTTTTCTGTATATCAGAATGTTTTTTTTTATACAGTTAACAAACAAGTTCCCTTGAAAGGAGAGTACATATATACATACATTAATTGTATGTGAAATGCAAACTGCTCATAGTCTAAATATAGCATAGGTTCTTATATACAATGAAATTTTTTACACAAATTGCCTGTAAATTAAAGCACTCTATTACAGTGTTACTTCCAATGATATTCTTTCTTCTTTTTCATTTAAATTCAGAAAACTAGAAGTAGAAACTCAACAATTCTGGAGGTAAAATTTATGCCTCAGGAAGCTTGAAAAATAAGTGATTGTGCTCTCTTACACCACTCATAACCCAAGGCCAACCACATATGATGCCAAAATGCACTCATGACAAAATCACATTATCATAATGTAATCTCTGCTTTTATTTTTATGCTCTTTAATCATTATTTGAATACCTGGCAATGAGGGTGTTCACATTTTAATTAGGATTTCAAATTTGTTTCCCATGAAGATGAATGAAGGAATAATTTCTTTCAAGGTCTTTGCTAGGCTGCAGTGAAAAAGCTGAATCATTCTATGCTTAACTTATATAATATAGATTAGTTTTTTAGAACCATGGGGGTCAGAAGTGTAAACTATTTCCCATGAATCTTGAACATTCAGAAGGGATTGTCCTGGCCAGATGAATCAGACTTGGCCTGTCTGGTCCTGTGAGACGAACACATGCCTTGGTATACAAAAGAAGTTAATATTCAAATTTCAGTTGGTGAACACTTGCCTCACTTTTGTAAGAAAATAACAACTAGAACTGTTTCATGTTTTACAGAAGTCTCAAAACCAGACCAAGTAGGTGTACTATTGCTGTAAGTTGATGTTTAACCTCTTTTGGTAGAGTGGAGGAGACACGGGTTTCGGTTCACGTTGTAAAGATTATTGTAATATATAGTCCCCTTTTATTTAACGATTTTTCCTTTATGAGTTTGTTGATTTATATCATGACATCTGTCTTGCTTTTATGGCACTGCTATTTTTTAACTCATTAGACAAAGTGAAACATATTCTGCTGAAAGGAATGGGGAAGCTTCTGCTTCTTCCTTTATGACAGTCAGAATATCCCAGAGCTGGAAACACATAACCTTGAACCATGTATAATGAAATGCAAACTATATCTGACAGTTTACAGAAAAGGCTCAACAACTGAGCTTTTAAATTTAAAAAAAAAAAAAAGTTCCAACCTAGGGCAGTACTCATTGCTGGACCTGAGGAGGAACTGTGAGAACAAGCCTAACAAAAAGTTTTTAATTCCAGCTTCTCATCTCTGCTGAAGATTTTATGTTCCCTTCCCAGAGTTTTCTCCTCAGCAGTTTCTGAAAGATCTCAGTCTTTTGAGGGCAAAAAAAAAAAAATGCTGCTATTCCTCATCAGACCATAAGAAGACAGAATCCTCATCACAAAACTTTTATGCTAGATTACACAGTTGCTAAACCAGGACAACTTTGAAGTACATTGAGTTTACATGGATGTACCACAGCCATCTAAACCTAGAAAGAAGAAAAATTACCCAAAATTTCAGATTTTTTCCAGCTGTTGTTAATTTTCTATTATGTTTTTCTCACTCCCATGTAGTCTTAATATATTCTGAAAAATATGAATAAGAAAATAGTATAAGGATATACATTTTCAATTGGCTTTGGTCTCACTGTGTTCTGCAAGATTGCCTCAATTTATGATTAAGACCCTGGAAGCAAGTGCATGTGTGAAATCACCAAGTTTTTAACATATGATAGGTTCACAATACCTTTTGTGTCTTCCGTGTGGCGCATGGAAATACAGGGAATTCAGAAGGCTATGGTTTAGCTGGCAGCAACAGCAGAGTCAGGCAATGAGTAGGACATCTCTTCAGAGCATCACACTGCCCAGGACAAGAGAGTCACAATTCAGAAAATATCCACTATGTCTATTAGATTGGTGGAATTGTGATAATTTTTATTAACTTTTATAACTTCTCCTGGCTTCCAAAATGACATGATAAAGTTATGGCTTCTTTCTGCTTATCTCTGAGTGGTTACTGCAGTTCCACACTGGAGAGAAGTCCTGAGATTAACAGAAAACAGTACCTTTAGAAATGCAAACAGCCATTTAAATTCACATATAACTTCAATCTACATAACAAATAACTGTAATAACAAGGATACAATAAATTTTCTAGGATTTACTTTCCTGATTGCATTTATATGTTTAGCTTGTCTAAACACTGCAGGAGTCAGTTTGCCTGTGAATTTGAGTCAATTTAAGACGAAATTTAAGTGGAAATGAAGCTTAAACTGCTGGAATTGGTCAGGCTTGACAAGAAGCTGCGAGTCCTGGAGTCTGTTTTTTCGCATCAGTTCATGGATAGGACTGGGCCAGGACAATGCTCTAAGACCCTGTGGATCATGTTCAACAGTAAGCATGGACAAAAGGTGGAGTATACCTAGCTCTGTGAATGATGTCAAGACAGAAGGAATTTCTAATGCAAATGGAAGCAGAACTCCTATTGCAAAAACATCAGTGCTTATGTGGACAAAGAACCTGCCAAATTAGGTAGCAGCAGAAAAAATGGCTTTAAGGATTTCTTTTGTGAACAAAGACTCAAAAGTGGGAATTAGTGTGATGCCAGGGCTTGTTGTTAATATGAAAAAACCTTTTTCTCCTGTCTGTAGAGTTGGTATAGTAGAACTCCCCCAAACTCCTCCAATCCTAAGCTAAGTTTTTGTTTACCATTGACCAAGATGATTTGAGTGGCTTACCTCTTCTAATGTGGAAGCTGAAACTAAAGCTATTCAACGTGGGGAAAAAAAACCCCACTCAATAAAAGACGATATTAGGTCACTGTTTTATTTTTAGGTATAAGACCCACAGTAGAGGTGTTTTTATTGTACCTGTCAGTGTACAATAGGAAAACATCTGCAGAGAGTAAACTATAAGCAGCAAACTGTAGAAACTTTTCAGGCTCTTCAGTCTGAAGGACCATGAAAGAAACTTGAATGTCATGTAACCTTTCTGTTTTCTAAAGTACTGAACATTTCATAAAAGGATGACTGCTCTTCAAGAAAAAGTATTACAAAACCAATGAAGTGCTGTTACAAAAATCTATACAATATATTTGTGAAAGTGCACCTCATTATGGAGTATGACAGATAATTCTTGAGTAAAAAAGGTACTGCTATATAGACTATAAAGATATATGGATTGCATAGACCAAATTTAATGTGAGCTGAATCCTTGTGACAAATACAGTCTGGGCTTTGCTCTTTCTTCAAAGAAAGTAACAAGGAGCTATTAGTGCTAATTATTTGCATGGGTGTGGTTTTAAATGTTGAACTTTGTACATTACATGAAACATTTAAATCCCTTCCCATCTTGACTGCTTGAAGAAAACAACTATCTACCTGTCTTTCTCAGCAAATGGTTTATCAGGTTAAGTTTATTTAAAAGTACATTATGTATCTCCATATTTGAGAGGAGTTTATGAAAGAATGAGAAAAGTGATGTAAGAGGGTATTCCAGACAAACAGAAATAGAGACCAATAAGCTCATGGCTTATTTTATGAAGCATACAAATGATGTCACTGTTTTCCATTTGGTTTTTTTATTATTTATTCTTGATATATACATATTCTATATACTCATACCCTAGGCTTGAACCTTAAACTATAGTTTATATAAACCAGACTGAAGTGTAAATGCTCAATTTTACAGAAATATGTCAACTAAATATTTTAAAGTGCACACTATTTAGTGTAGTACACTTAGGAAGCTAAAGAATTTATACAGGATTAATGAACATCATTAACTATAACTAAATTAGCTGTAGCTATTTCAGTGGTAAATATAATATCAAACCCAATTTTTGTTTGCTATTGGAAAAAAGATATGGAGTTTCTTGTGAAATAGAACTCATAAAAAAGTAGTTCAATAGAACATTTGGCCAGGTTTTCACATAAACAAATAGAAAACGCTAAGACAAGTAATGAAATTATGTTTTATGAATCTTCTGGAATAAGCAGAAGACAAATAAACAGAAGTTAATCAGTCTAGAAATGTCATAAATAGTTCTACTGTTTCGAGGTTTTAGGTTTTTCTCACATTCCAGTTACAGGAAGAAAACTACTTTTTGTGGCTTTCTCCAAGTCTAACCTACCAATATATAAATGTCTGTATGTCAGTTTCATCAATCTTTGTGCAACACAAAATAATAGCATTTAAGCTATAAAACAGCATGCTGCAAAAAATTCTTACTTAGAAAGTGAAACAATTTCTTGAACTATTTCTCCTGGATTCAAGATCATAAGTTAACCAGACACGTACTCATGCTATCTGCTGTTTAATCATCCAGTTCATTCCCTGGTTTCTGGCAATTATAATTTATTCTGTGGTGCAAAAAAGGCAGTTTTTTCTAGAGTGTTTCAGACTTCTAGGACAACATCTGATTTGTTGTGAATGCACATAAAACTGAAGTTTAAAGAATATATTAAACAAATATAACGGATATGAAATATAAATTATAAGAAAATGTAGGAAAACTGTCATTTATTAATTTTCATTTTTACCTGCCAGGACAAAAGAAACACTCTCAAGAACATTTGTGAAAATACAGAAAAGAAACAGAACAGCATAACTTCATGCATTTTCCAGGAATGGACTTTTAGAATGTTCACTTTTCAATCTCTCTGAAAAGAAATCATAAGAATAACTGTCAGACTTATCCAGGGAAAAACACTTTTTTTTTTCCTCCTTGTTTTCATTTTTTCAACTTACATCCAATTTCCTAGTCCTCCCTGCTGTGGTCATTTCACACACAAGACTCTTTCTGACATCTATGAAGTTCAATACCCTGAGTGAATAACAGAGGCTGTCAGGGACTGACCACAAAGTCCCATTCTCCACCCACCCTGCCAGTCATGGAGCAGGTAGAAAGTAGAAAAGTCAGGAATCAAGGAGTGAAGTTGCACCTGGGAAGTAGGCAGACGTGGCATGAAGGTGTTTTTCTGTTTCTCATCATCCTACTCTGCTTTTATTTGGCAATAAAGTACACCCATTTCCCCAGCTGAGTCTGCTTTTCCCTTGACAGTAATGGGTAGGTGATCTCCCTGTCTTTATCTTGACCCACAGGCTTTTTCATCTTATATTTTCCTCTTGTTCTGTTGAGGAGAGGGAGAGAGGGAACAGCTGGATGGGCTTCTTACAGTCAGCCAAGGTTAACTCAGAATGAAAATAAAGGAGAATTCTCAGATAAAGAAGGTACAGAGGTGCAAGACAATGGGATCTGCTAACAGGGAGCAGGTTCCCAGATAGTATGAGAGAACTTCAGGGCAAAATGCCAGTGGTTTTAATGATATAGCCAATGCAAAGTGCAATGAGAGGCATCTGGATTTATGCTTTGAGGCTGCCTGGAGGAACAAAATTGAAAGTGGTGTTGCTGTTGAAGGAAATAACCCAACACTTAAGGCAAGGCCCTTTTTTCCTCAGTATGTTCCCAGTTCCCCTATTAACAGTCTCATGGAAACTTGTGTGGCTCCTCAAACCTCACTGCTTCCCCAGACTCCACTACCATCAGTCTAAGGTTGATCTCAGACTCCTTCTAACATGTCTTCCCTCATCTTTCTTCATGAGCTATTCTCCTACTGCAAAATTCCATGTTATCTGCTCCAGAGATACAGTACTCCAGCTTGAGTTATTTTGATCTCACTCCTTGAGGCAAAAAGGGTTAATTCAATTTTGCTTACACTGAATTGCTGCTGTAAGCCTTTATTTTCTTAGTAGTGTGGTATATACAGCTCATTCTAAGACTGCATAAAATAGTGTTGTACTTTTAAAGCTTATTGAACTTGCAGAAAATATTAATAGGCTACAATAACCAGTGCTCCATACTTAATTGTTGCAGAGCAGCCTTGTTCAAGCTTCCTGATAAAATGTGACTATGTTATCGCAATAAAACCAGTTGCTGGAGTTGTGTGGTTTAAATCAGTGAATTATGAGCATAAATACTTGCATTATCCTACAGGTGCAATCAAAAGTTTTTCAATGTGTAATGAGAGATATTCTATTGTTCTTTCTCAATCCTGGGAATGATTTGTGCTATTCTGCAGTACACAAGAGATCCTGTCTTACTACACATGATCCTGTATGTACCAACGTTAGTAAAGCAGAAAACAGATTTTTACTATGTGCAGAACTGATGCAGTCTGGAATTCACAAATCTATTATGGGAAAATAATCTGGGTTTTAGAGTCAGCTTGTACTTTAGATGATGCAAAACTACTGCAGTATACTATTTATGGCTTTGTGCTCTTGGTACCGTATTTCAAGACAGCAGACAAATATTCCCATTAATTCCCCCTAAGGGAGATGTACACAAAGGAAAATTTAAACTGAAAGAGTGAACTTTCATGTTTGAATCTGAAAACTTGTGTGTGAATAATAGTTTTTGAAGGCCCATGGAATGTTGGTTTCTTACATAAGGAGAGATTTGCCCTTGTTAAGGGGTAAGTGATATTAGTAAGACCCTATTTTTCTGATGAGCTCACGGAGTTATGTTTTTAACAAAATCCAGATATCCATGTATGTATGACCATGGGTATGTTGTGTACCAAACACAATGAATTAACAGAGTATTTTTTAAAGGAATGAATAACATTAATTTCTATGCCCCTATCAAGCCTAAATGTTAAGAACATTTTCTTACTCATTCTGAACAATTAAACAGGAGTAAAGCCCAGCTTCAGCCATTAGCTTTGGGCAGTTCCAACCCATCAAAGTGTTTTTGCATTCATAGTAGGGGAACAAATCCTTTAGTAGTAGAAAAAAGGACAAAATAAGAAAAGTAAAAATTTTCTGATGTCATTGTTTTTGATTATCAGATGTCAGTCAACAAGAAAAGAATTCTCATTGGTATCTATAAGATTACAGACAGTGCAGCAGGAGGTAGATTATTCTCCAGAGGTGCCAGTATGCTACTCTCAGACTGCATCTTGCATGTGGTTGTATGTCTTCTGGAGATAGAAATCATAAACAAATAAAACCCAGCATATTAACATGTGCTATAGCACATGTTAATAGAAAGCATGTTCATGTCTCATTTATGTTTTTCATTTGTGTCACAACTATCTTTTGACTTAATATTATCCTTTTCTTCTGCAGGGATCTTAATCACTCTGTATCTCTTGTACTAATCAGTGCTCTGACAGAGGGGAGAAGGAATTAAATTAGTTTTAAGATATTTCCTGCCTTATTAATTTTACCAATGGAAGAGCATTCCCTCTGTCAGATTCTCCTCAGTTAACACCATCTTCTCTTCACCGGTCTAAGCCTGAAGATTCTGACTTAATTAATTTTTGATTCAAAAGTTGTCCTGGTATATTTGGGGTCTCAGACAGCTGGCCTAAGGCAGCTTCAGTAGTGTGAGTGGTTACTTCCCCTCATGCCCAGCATGTTGGTCTCTGCCTCCCTTATGTTCATCCTGGCTCCTTCACCCTCAACTGGGGAAAACCCAGAGGAGCAAGAGCTTCTATCACTGGGGTAAGTACTTGTGTTTGCACAAGGCAGCAGCCCCAGGCTTCAGCTAATCTCCTTCTGCAGGCAGACCCAGATGGAGATGAACCTGCCTTTGGCTGAGGTCCAGCAGAGGCCAGGCTGTCTCCTTAGCAGTCAGACTGCTCCTTGTAGGAGCCATCTGCAATGGGCATTGACCTAAGTGTCACTGATGTCACCCTGGAAGTTATTTCAAACCTGGGGAAAGCATCAGCAAAATATACACCTGGAAGAGAAGGTAAGCTAAAGTCTAGACTGATTTTCCTGAGAAAATCCTTTCCCCATTCTCAGCAAGAGGCTGCTACCTTTATCTCCTGGACCAGGTGGTGGTGATGGTTTCGTCAGATGGCCCCTTTCAGATTTTTCTTATAAATAATGTTGGAGTTTTTTATCATAAACTCTAAAGAAACTAAGCAAATGTTATTACCTTAGTTTTTAAAGGCCATGTATTTCTCCACAGCAAACAGTTTGAGTAATTTTTCAAAATAGTTTGCAATTTACTCAAATGAGAGCTTTAATTCTGAGAGGTTGCTCCAGGCACAGGGAATTAATATAATCAGTGTTTAGTCCTTTAAGATACACCTTCACAGAAAGCTATCAGTTTTACAAGGCTGAAAAGATTGTGCTATTGTCAGTTTGAATTAACTCTACCTTTAAATTTGCAACAGTCCCTGATAAAAAAAAAAAAATTCCTGAGCAGGGATATATTTAAAAAGCCCCAAGATTGCAATTGTCTGGAAATTGCAGAACTCACATTCTTAAACCTGTACTTTAACAAAACAATTGAAAGGAAAACACCACTCACATTATTTTTGTAGGTACTTCTCTGGGATTATCAAGGAGAAGTAGTCTTGGAATTGGAATAATTTTAGAAGCAATTCAGCTGCAGCACTTTGCTGCACAAGTATTTGCTCTTATTTCCCTCTCAAAAGGATGCTAAGAAAATAAGAAAATAACTTCTTTTTGAGTTGAGGATCATAAGGCCATATAACAAATTATGCTCCCAGCATCCTAGTAGTAGCTAAGACAGACTATTATCTGTCTCACTTATAATTTTCTCTGATGGTTCAGGACAGTGCTTTGGCAAAGTGCTGTTGCCAGAATTGAATGATAATATCCTTCATCACTTGAGAGGGCAATAACAACGGAAATGGTACAGTTTTGAAGGATTTGGAAAACAAATACATAGGTTTCTAATGTGCAACATGCTTGAGTGGGATCAGAAATCTGCTTTCTTAGAATTCATTGTCAGGTTGGAACAGAGTAAGAAGGATCTGTATCCTGAGTTGTCTTTCAGCATGAAGCTGAAAGATGGAATTTCAACTGCTTTATATCACTACAATATAATGTGACATACAGAATTAAAAGAAAAGCTGTCAAAACCCCCAAAACTGTCCCCAAGACTGTTTTGTCTGAAAAGTACAATTAACGTTTTTAAAAAATCTGTCTATATTCTTAACACAGTTGAAAGAAATAATGGATGAGGCAGACCCCAAGAAAACATCATACATGGGCTTGTTACTAGTAGGGCTTTTGTTGTAGATGGCTTATCTTGGTAGCTTTTAGACTGTGTTAAAGCAATACAGACAGACTGTGGGCTTAGCACTCCTTTACCAGCATAAATCATATTACTGTGTTACCATCCAGTCATTAAAATTGTTAGAGGGATGCCTCTGCCCAAACTGAGGTGCAAACGAGATCATATGCCAAAGTCAATAGTATGGATTTTATTTAACAGTAAAAGTGAGGGAGAGAGAGAAAGAAATAGGAAAAGTGGGGGTAGTGGGGCGGGGAGAGAAAGAGAGTGACAGAGAGACAGATTAAAGTAGAAAATATCACCATTCCATGGATTCCGACAACTTCCCATTGGTCTTCTTCTGGTCTTCTTGGCGGTGACATCCCCCAAAACATAGATTTCAATGGATTAATACACATTTGGGCCAGGTGAGAATGAATGCCCAGGTACCTCCCCTGGGCAGGGACAAGTTTGACACTGTCTCTTGTGCTGCTCTCTGGATCTGATGCATCACCTGTCTGGTGCAAGGCCTCAGGAACCAGTCAGGGTTGCACCTTGGGGATCTTAGATGGTTTATGACACTTCTCAGCAGCCTCTCATGTGAATGTCCTGTGTGTATCTGGCCTTCCTGGAATGGGGGATTTTACAGCTGAGCCAGTTTGTGTAAGGGACGATGGGTGTTCATTCCCTCTGACCAGAGGTTACACCACACCCCCAAAACTCTCTTCCTCCCCCTTGGCTGGGGGGAAGTGTGTGCAAACCTGACCTCAGAAAATGAACCTGTGGGCTATGGCCTCCCCTACCCCAAACACAGCCAGAGATGATTTTCAGCACAGCTGCTGGGTTTGGTTTTCCTGGTAGATAACATTCTTCTTCCTCAGCCTTGTTTACTTCTCCCTAGGCCTGAAAAAATTGGCTTAACTCACAGCCCAAAGTTCCAGCAAGGAGGCATGTTCAGCAAGGTGGGATTCAGTGGTCACAGCTTTGTACAGTTTTGTCATAATGGGTAAAAAGTGCTTTGTAACAATATTTAAGCCATCTACCATAGCATTTCAGTCTCTCACACACTGAGCCTGGAGAGACCTGGTAGTTCCCCATGACTTTGTTCTTGCATCCATTTTGTCATTACCACAGCCATAAACAATAGGTAAATGCCATTGGAGTAAGGGTGCCTGTGGTGGAATAGGATGCCTAAATTGAATTGAAGTAACCTGCTGACAGCTGGAACATTAAAAAACGGGCAAAACAAGGTGGCTGGACTTTACAGAACTGTGGAGAAGGTAGTTAACTAGATGAGTCAAAAATGTTTTAGGTCAATTATGACTGTTAAAGGCCTTGTCTGTATTTGTTTTGCAATCCCACTTGTAGTAGTTGACCATTGATACATGATTAATCTCCATGTGGGGTAAACTTTCAGGTTTAGGATTTAGAGAGTTCAAATATATGACTTCTAGACTAATGGGTATCCACTGTCTTTTTTTATTTTTTCTTTTCCATGAAAGGTGTGAAACAGTGTAAGTGCTCAGAAAACTTCTCTAAATTGTAAACCTAAAAGGTTTTGCACCAATTGTAATTCTTTTTCTTCTACTGTTAACATTTACTTACACTGCATATTGCAAATCCTGATATAATTGTTCTTTCCATTCTTGGATGCTAGTAAAACAGGGTTGTGGATTGTATTGTCAAAGGAATTTTCCTTTGAAGAGATCCCAGTAAGAACAAACAATAAGATAAAAAACATTAAAAAATTGTAGACTTTAGTGGGCTAAGTGAGAGCTTAATTCTCTTGAAACATCTGACCTTACCTGTTTCTGAACTCTAGAAAGGTATGTACTGTACTAAGTTTTATTATGCATTTTCTATTAGCTGTGCAGTATGACATTTTACTGCTAAAAGGTAACACCAAGATGTCTCAAAAAATCAATTGCAGTGAAAGGGAATTTTTCTAATTTTTTTTCAATTTTTAATATGTTACAAGCTGCATTATAAGCAGAATTACTGGTGATGTCTCAAAATTGCAGAAACAACTCTGAATATTACTTTCAAATCAAGGTAATATTAATCAATTTGCTTAGTTTTCTTTTTTAAGGAATGGTCTCAGAAGCAGGACAGTGTGGGGGAAGGTTAACTTGTTGCTTCATAGAGTCCTGTGGAATGTATATCAAGGTGTTGCCTCACTGAGTATCAGTCAAGCAAAGTACCTAGAAATGCCAGTTCCTCCCTCTTTGTCCATATCATGGGCTCCAGATTCAAGTATGTTATTGGAAAAAAAAACAATTTTAATTGGACTTCACAGAATTTAAAATCACTTCTGTATTGAGTTAAATAAGCTGAGTTGAGCTACTTGTCTCTGTGCTATGACAATGATTCTTCCCTCTGGCAAATTATATTCAAACTTCAAGTGTTGATAATAAGCTCCCATTCTGAAAGTAAAGACTTTATTGGAGCACTTAGAAATATTAATATAAACATCTGTCAAATTTCATCCTTGTTCCCTTTAATTGCCTGAATTTTCAATTTTTACAGATAATTTGCTTCCTGTGTATTTAAAATACCTTCTCACAGTTCCCTTACTGTTTTTGATGGTTTCTTTATTACATTTTTTGCTCATAAAGTCTATGATTGTGTTTAGCTTTCATAGGCATCTCTTTGTAATACACTATGTTGCAATGATATGTCAATAACTATGGTTTTTTGTTAATCTGTGACACTTCTAGCAAAAAGTATAGCAAGATTTTCTGATTTACAAAGATAACCTCTTGCAAGTGCTATATGCTTCTTATGACTCCTATTATACATCTGGTAATGCAACAAACTTCATTTGGTTCAATACTAAGTACAAAATTGAAAAGAGAATAATATTGGCTTTTGGTTTCAATTACAATCAAAATCAAAACCATTACAACCTGGAATAAAGTTCTTAGAGTTTTGTAGTCCAGTTTCCATTTTCAGATTACCTATGGTTATTTTTTCATTATGAATTTGAGTTTAAAAATTACTTATAGGTACAGGATTTCTCAGATTCAAAAGAAATTGATTGAATGTAAATATTTAAATATAAATTATTAAATATTTCATTAAAAATCAAAATAAGTCATTATGTTCTTCAATGTTCTTATTGTTTGGGGGGTTTTTTTGATTTATTGGTTAAAGATTTTTGCAGTCAGTATACTTCATTTTATTCCTTCTAAAACTTCTTTTCAAGGAATATGCTATGCACTGAAAAAATATTAACCTGGCTCTAAATGGTTGTGCTGAGATATTATATAATAATGCCTATTAAATTCTGGAGTATGTTCTTGGCCTTACACTATTCAAACTCCAGATAAAAGAGGGTGGAAGTGGATGTTAGTTCACTTGATATTTTATCCCATGGCAGCATCTTGAGCCTACTCTGCTGAAAGGCTCAAGAATGTATCAATCTTCCTCAAAACCTGCTTCTGATGTGAAAGATATCCAATGACATAAGCAAAGTGGGAACTCGTTTTCTTCAGTGTGCATCTCGTCTTAATCTCCACAGCTGTCAGCAGGCACGTTGACCCCCAAGAGGCGAGGTATCTGCCAAAGAAAAACAAGGGCAATCTCAACTCCAATGCCACAACTAAGAGACTGTCACTACAGAGGCATTAAAACTTTTGGGTTTGGGTACAGTTTCTGAAAAATCTGACTAGTAATTTAGCATTAATGTTTGATATAGGAACAGCTTCCCTTTGGAAAACATCGTCTTTCATCATACCCTTACTCATTAAATTTCATTTTTCTTTAAAAATGTGGTTTAGTTTAAATCATGGATGTAAGACACCCTCAGCTGAGCAGAGCTACTGAAGATTGTGACATACTATACAGCTAAAAGGAAGAGCTCTCTCAGATGCCTTAAAAGAAATCCACTTCTGTTCAATGACATAATTCACTCTGCTGACCCTCAGGGCTGGTGAGTAGGGTAAACACTACCAAGTGTGCAAACAATGGCAGTGTCGGTGAGCATGAAATAATTCCACCAACTGATGACCAAGTGAAACTACCTCAATGAAAATATTTTAGATATCTATGCTATGATGGCTGTTTTTCTGATTTTTTCATACCCACATAGTTTCTCTGTTTACAAAGCAAATATCCTTGTAACTACAACATCATTAATTTATATTTTCTTTTTCCCTGGCAACTGGACTGGTTACAAAAGGGTGAAAAAGTCAATGTGTCGAGAACAGGAAAATGGACAAGAAACAGGAATCACATTTTCTGCACTGCAGATCATAAAACTCTTAATATATATTTTTTTATATTTAATCCAGAGAAGACTGTTTCTCATCTTCTTTGTTTTCACAGTGTATCTGAAATATTCTGTGCTAATGAAAACCCTTTTCCAAAAGCTTTTAATTATCTCATTTGTCAGTCGACAAAAAGTTATTTTCATTTGATTGTTAGAGAAATCCTGATAAATGTCATATTTATGGCAATTTTGGAAAACAATTTTAAAACACCGCTAATGTGAAGATATAATTTAATTCCTTAAAAATTGCTGAATTGATTTTGTAGTAGAGAGATTGCAGGCTATTTATTAATTTGAATAATACATGCCTATATTTTATCCCCTTTCAGGATTAGATCCAAAAAGTACTAGATGAATTCTATGATTTTTTTATTCAATGGAAATATTCATTTTTTGTATGCAGCAACTGAAAAAAGGTGAAGGTGAGATTTTTTTTCCACCCTCCTAGGACTAGTGTTCTGCAGAGGTTAATAGAGATGTCATTTTTTAAACAATCTGTAGTTTTTAAAAGACAATTCAATATTGTTCCAGATTTTTTTGAAACAAGTTCCCTTTTTTTTTTTTAAACCAAATTTCAGAAACTTTTTGAAAGCATCTTTTGCAAAGTTTTGAAGCTGCAATAGCAACAGTATTCCCAAAATCATGACCTGAAAAGTCTTCCTACCACCAAAGCAGATGACAACATGTAAATACAGGATGCTTAGGGCATTATTGTTGTCCAAAATCATGCTTTGATAGATTTAGAGCCATTTACTAAAGGCTAGCCAAGAACTTCAATGTCTTTTGAAAGGAATGCTAATGGTTTTCTCCCGAGCTGGACCTGTGAGTTATCTTTGAAGATACTTTTAAAAGTAAAACGTCCACCAAAATATTTAATCTTCACCAAATTACAAAAATACACTTATAATGTCAGAGAAATGTGACACATTCCTTCAGGCAGAGCTTAGTAGAATGCTGGCATTGCAAATGTTATGGAAAGAGCAATAGTAGAAGCTCCTGAGAAGCAGGAAGGCAGTTCTGGGTCCAAACACCTTTCCACTGCTCTGGCACTAGATACCTACAAGCAGGTCTGGAGGCAGAGAGGGAGAATCTGAATTGGGACAAAACATTGGCCAGCAAAAAAGATTTCCAACCCAACACATAAGTAAGAAGATGGAAAAAGAAATGCCACCTGTCAAAAGATGTGCCTGGGGAAAGGAGTTTCTGGCAGAGGGAGCAGGAGCAAGGGGAAAGCCTGCAGCAAGTGCAGAGTATTAATCTGCTTAGCAGGAAGTTTGGTAAATTTCAATGTTTTTAACAAGTGATTCTAACTAACTGCACTAACTGCTTTCATTGCAGTTCGGGATCTCTTCATACGGTATAAGGCCTGTAGATTTTTAAGGACAATATAAATCACCCAGTGTAAGATGCTGCATAACCCAGGTTGCAGTATTCAGTGATTATGCAGTAAAACTGGTAAAACTTGTGTTACGGCACATTTTAAAGGATGACAATAGATACTAATTTAAAGTTTTGAAATGATGGCTTGGAACATGGTAGAACCTTACAAAGGGGTTTTTTTATATACTTAACTCTTCCATAAAGCAAGGCTTTCTGTCTTGTCTAAATACATCTAAATTTGGACACCAGATTTTAGTTCTTAAAATGTCTCTTTTTTCCCATACTGAGAAGCCCCTTTTAGCAGAAAATCTTCTCACCCTTTAAGTACTCATAAGGCATGATAAAATTTACACTTGAAATTCTCTTGAATACATTCAATACATAGAAAGGCCGTGACTCTTCACAAAGAAGATTTTTCCAGAACTTGCATACTGTTGAAGTAGTTTTAATTTTGTCAAAATACTTTTAAATGTAATTGTTTTTCTGTATTTCAGGTTTTACTGTCAGCCATTTTATGCTTTCACCTAAACCATTAGTGAAATTGAGGAATAAAACATGACTAGAATGAAGTCCATTAATCTGTCCAAAACAGTTCACTTGCATATTGGTTGTTAATTGCAGTTAATTCAGGTTATGCTATCATACAATCTTTGCTTCTAAATCTATCCTGGTTTATTTTTGTCATCTTTCTGTCAAATTACTTTTGACTGCATCAAGTTTTTCACTCTCTTATAATAGCAATGCATTCAGTTTCCTTCCATTGCTCAAGAACTTCCCAGTGTCCTGGCAACTTAAAGAATTCCCCTTAAACTCTGGCCATCAGTATTTGGTTCTATGCTGTCAAATCATTATTTATCTTTAGCATTTGATCTTTACCACATTTTACAGTTGTGGATGAAACAATTAAGATGTAAACCAAAACACCTCTGTAAAGTGTGACATCATCCTTCTTGGTTATTTTGGGGTTTTTTGCTTTGGTTTTTAGCATGTCTTTTCCACAGTCTTCTCCTTGCATTTAGCTATTGATTCCAGTAATCTGAACTATTAAAATACTTTCAGCAACTTGTCCTAATGAGGGCTACCTCATGAGTACCTAAAGGGCTACCATTAGGTAACTGGAGACACAGTAATGTCAGGAAGAAAAAGGCCTGTGGGGAAGTATGCCTGAGAAGAGGAGGTGCATTAGAATTCCTGTTCATTTGGGTTCCAAGCTCTACCTGCTACTGCAGCATCTTAGCTGTGAAGGAATGGATATTGCCCCAGGAAAAAAAAATAATGAAACAAAAAGAGCCGAAAAATTAAAAACTAAAACCAAAGCCAAGACACAAACCCCAGGAGCTTTAAAACATCTTCAGAAAAAAACCTACTAGAGGATGCTCATTACAATTCAGCTTCAGAAAAAAATGTTGGAGGGTGTTTCTTCAGGGTGCAGACCAGAGGCACCCACATAAGCACAAAGTGAGGGAGTTGGGGATTTATGATCCAGAGTTTCTAATTGTCCTTGGGCACAGCACAGGAGAGATCCGCCAAGGAAGTATCTCACTGTGCAGAGAAAATACTGAAAACCGTCAAGAGCCTACGCGTGATGGCAAGTAATAATTGCATCGGTTTATATTTGGGTTTGATACAACAGGACATACTTGTGGTGGAAGAGAAATACTGGAAACTTTTATTCTGTATTAGCAAGTCCTTCCTTCTTCAGTCCTACCAGATCTGACATATCACAATCACTTATATTGTGTAATCTGACATACTGACATAATGAGAGCTGTTATGTCACCTTAATGATAGGCCTATTCTGAGAAATGTGAAGTGGCTCACAATACCAGAGATAAGATTACTCTGGCTCTCAGTAGCATGCTCTTTCCAATTAAGATTACAGTCAAGCTGTGCTAAACATACATGTGCTTGAATATGGTCACTTATATCACATGCTTTTATAATTAAAGCTACATTGTGTAATTTTATGAAGAAATTTTCTTAGTTTAGTAGTAAGACAGACAAGTAGTGAGGAATGTAGAAAGGCATACAGACATTTTTATAAGTACTTAATGGTACTTATAATAATAGATTATAATAGATTTGCAGTATTTTTTAAAAACTAACTTATGGGCTTCCATAGCAAAAATACAATATTGTATTAAGTTTAAAAAAAAAAAAACCAGATTAAAATGACAGACAAGTCATTTCAAATCTATCAAGATCAGCCACTCATCCCCAAATACTCCAAGGTTATGTATAGTCTTTGGTTTATTTACCCACACAGAACATTATTATCATTCTTTGTAGATAGCATAGACATACTTACAGTAAATGCATGGCCATTTATAGAATGTATTTGTCATTGTTCCTTTGTGCTATACCGTTATCAACATGGTAGAAATACAGCAAATTATTGCAATTACTATTATGTTACAGCTATGACAGTTGAAATGAACACAAATTTTGAAAAGTATTTTATTCATCCCTTTTGCTGAAAGCTTTTGAAAATCTTTTACTGTCAGCCTGTGACCTTGAAGAACATGATTGACTCTCTGAGAAATAAAAGGTGCACATTGTTCCTATCATACTGCTGAGCCCTTTCAACTCCTATTACTGTCAGAGTAAGGCAAAGCTTTTTGGTGCTTTCTATGTAATAGGTCCTACATGAAGACCTTTATACTTTAAGTTGTGCATCGTAAACCTAGGAAAACTCCTTACTGGGTAAGGGATGTATGATTATATCCCTGAGATCAATTTTATTACTATTTTTCTCTTTGCCATTTTCAATTTACCATGGATTTATGCATAGCTAAACTTTGCTTTGCTCCAGCTAGCAATATTTATAACTGTTCTGTGCGCGCTTAATTATTTTTTAAACTAAAAGCTGGACTAGGCATTGTAATTTATTTCCTTATCCTTCAGAAACTTGGGAGTATTGACGAATTTTGTTTACTAAAGAATTTACAAAAATAAAAATTCCCTCTCAGATTGAAATTTTAAAGAAAAGTGCAAGCTTATTATAAACCTTTCAATATATGAACCTGTTGTGACCACCTACCGTTATGGGGAAGAAAGCACCTAAGATTCGTAAGAAGATTGACAACAGAGGATTCACAAACAATCAGGAAATTTTGTTAATAAGTTACACACTTGGCATGGAAATTGGGATATTAGTTCCTGACCTACTGTATAAGTACACAGCAGTGAGTTTTGGGTAAAAGGGTGGCGTGAAAGGAAGCGAGAAATTAGAGACATGAATTGAAGAAAGAAAGGGAAAAAGAAAAAGGCAAAGAAAGAGGAAACGAGAGAGAAAATTAAATCACCAGTCCTGGTTCCAGCATTGATCCAGCTGATAACCATCAATCCAGCTGCATTGGTCCAGCCGATGAGATGTCTTGAGGGGTATCACCCAGGCTTGGGAGGGTATCTTTATATGCACAGGTTTCTCTGATCCAAAGAGAGGTTTGTCATTTTCTATTTAAATTAGTTATTATGCTCTATCTGTTCTTCCAGGACTTTCTGGAAATGGCTTTAGGGATCTTTGGTGGTCTCAATTCCACACTATAACCCATTCCCACTTCTTATCCTCATTCCTGCACTTGCACTGTACTGTGTTGTGGTTCTTTCTCATGGAAAAGTGCTGCACTGGCCTCCCTTCTCCAACCGAATCTTGTTCTTTCTCATGGCATATTAATACCAATAGTCTCTGGTTATTACCAACAATCCTTGTCTGTTATTTCTAACAGTCCTCGTTTGACTCCACAGGCACCTGGTTATTGGTGCGTGAGGCATGCACACAATCCCCTTATCTTCTGGGAATCAAGAGCTCAAAGGGTCTCGCTTTGGACCACTGTTGACAGAGTCGCAAGAGAGTTCTTTAGTTACAGTAATTTTCCATCCTGGTCACCATTCGAGACTTTCTTTGAAGGTTCAAGAACAAATATACTATTCCACTTGGGTTGCTATTCACGAAAGAAAAATAAATTTCCAAGGCTGTTCGTTAAAACACAGGTGCTTGTTACACACTAGTTGGATCCTGGAAACAATGTTTCTGATAATCACAGGAGGGGCTTAGTTCAGGTGCTGTTTCATCAAGGCTGAGACCTAACGAGAATGTCTTAGATCACAATGTGGCCCTGGAGGCAGGGGGATGCACCACCATAATCCACCCTGCCACTAAAGCCGGTTTCTCTGGGCCTCTACACCCATGAAATTTAGAACATAAGCTCATAGTTGCCTGTTGGGGGAAAAAAAACCCAACACATTTTCAGAAGAAAGCCCTTCCTTAAAAATCAAGAAAAATTATTTGGTCAAAATGAAATAAAACCATGCAGCAAGTACAATTGCTGTTTTCAGCCACTAGAAATTCTGGTCTGAAACTAATACAGAAAGAGGGGAGCTAATACAGCACTTTCTACTGGCCTGCATCACTCTCTCCCTATGTAAAATTCATGCTGGAGAACTGAAGAGACACATAGCTTTGTCAGAAAGATTCATTTACAGAACCATCATGTGACAGATTTGATCATATAGCTTTTCTCTTTATCAATACATTTTTTACAATCTTAATTTAAAATTTATTTTGAGCATCAGAGCACCAGTTAAAATATTACAGGAAAATAAGAAAAAATCATATACATTGGACTAATGTATTTAATTATCTGTTGCATGGCCCTGTAAAATATAAATGAGGTGTCACTAAAAAATGGAGTGCAACAATGCAATTTCACAGCTTAATCTTTCCTGTTTCTTCCACTTAAACATTGGCAGAAATGTATATATAATACATTATTGGTAGGAAAGAATAAAATGTACTCGGAAATAATCCACATTAATTTTTATATCTTTTACAGAATAACTTAATTTCACAGATTTCCAGCAACTCTGAAAGTGCTTGATCAGTACGAAAGCTAGCAAAGTTAATTGATGATTTCAATTTCAAAGCACCTTTGATTAACTGAAGTCAGTACATAGGGAGGCAAACTACTTTTCATTAATGACTTTTTTATCGTTTCTATTACAAAATGCCTTTAATTGACAGCACATATTTTCCAAACAGTCTGTGTTATTAGATTAGAACTCTTGACGTTGTTCACATCTGGGTACATGAGCAAAAATAATTAAATTTAATAATAATGGAAAAAACACAGTAATCCATCATAATACTACAGTAGCATGAGCAATGAAGTCTGAGTGGATGTCAAATTAAAAAATGAATCCATAAAAATATGCCAATTACTATAACCATAATAAAATTTCAGCTTCTGTTCAAGTGACTATGAGCCATAATCCTCTCATTCAATCTCACTGGGGTCCTCTGATTTCAAGTTCACCTAAACACATATTAAAGGTGACTAGTGTTGCACGTTAGCTTTAGAAATCACATAGAACACTGTAGCCCAGACTGAAACAAATCTTCAGGACTCTTCAAGTTCCTCCATTCTCTCTGCTATTGCCTCAACTTTATCATGGTGTTCAGTATGACATGAGTTATTTTTCCAAACTCATTGTTCATATACTGGCAGCTTCCTAAGGTAAGCACAGTGTGATTCTCTTTCTTTAAATGTTGCTTTTTGCATTCTTCTCATTTTCTGTAGCAAATGTTCTCATTTTTCAGGCTTTAGAAACACGTTTCAAGAGTAAATAGAGAGCTCTGAACATATGGAATATTTGTGCGTGTCCTGTGAAAGGTATTGTTCAACAAACAAACATCTCCCTCATCCACAGTTGAAATGGATTGCTATTGCAACAACCAAGAAAGGCATCATATAAATGTTGTTTCAGCAGAGCAGATGCATGCATCGATGTCATGTTTGTTTCATCTTTTTCCATATGGTAGAAGATGACATGCCCTGGTAGACATGCTTTCAGTAAAGGCTCATTAGGGCCAGTTCATGAGATCATTGATAATTCATGTGTGAAGGCACCTCAGGAGGTCTCCTATCCAACTTCTTCTCAAAGTGGGGCCAATTAAGGAATCAGGCTAATTTGCTCAGAATGTTTTGCAGTTGGGTCTTGAAACCCTCCAAGAGTGGAGACTCAACCACTGTGTATAGCCTGCTCCTCTACTGTGCTTTCCTCATGGGCAAAAGGTTTTTCTTTGTAACCAGCCTAAATCTCTCTGGTTTAAAGTTATGTCTGCAGTCTCTCAACTTTCCACATGCACCAAGAACAGTCTAGAACTGTCTTCTTGATAATCCTGCAGAAGTGGCGGGCTGCTGTTAGATCACTCTGAAGTCACTCCTTCACCAGGCTGAATAAGCCAGGCTCTGTCAGTCTTTCCTCACAGATCAGCTGTTCCATGCACTGAGCTCTTGGTGGCTTCTGCTAAACTAGCTCCAGTTTATCAGTGTCTTTTCTATGCTGGGAGACCCAAAACTGTCACTAATCCCTCACCTCATTCGACTGGCCATGATCTTGTTAGTTACCTTCGAACACTGTCGGCAGTCCAGCTCGCTGTCTACCAGAACCCCCAGGGCCATTCCCACACAGCTGTTCCCCAGCAGTTCAGCCCCAGTATGGATCCTTACAAGAAGCTCCTACTTCCCAGGTGCAGGATTTTGCTTTTGCCTTCACTGAATGACATGAGGCTAACTTAGACCTTGTTTCAACCTGTCTAGATCCCTCTGAATTATTTAAATAAATGAATTGCCCCATCCAGGTCACTGATGATGTTAAATTAGTCCCACAGCAGACCCCCTGTGGTTGCTCCTGTGGGTTGACCTTGTCAGGACATCAGGTGCCCACCAGGAAGCTTTATCACTCACCCTTCTCAGTTGGATAGAGAAGATAAAATAAAACACAAAACTTGAAAGTTGAGATTCATTGAAGGCCATTTACTAAAGCGAAAGCAAAAGGTTGCACATGCACAAGCAAAGAAAAAACCCAAAGATTTTAGCCCCTACTTCTCATCAGCAAGTGATGTCCAGCTACTCCTCAGGAAGCAGGGCTTCAGCATGTGTTACAGTTGCTCTGGAAGGCAAACATCATAAAGAAAGGAGGAGGAAGGAGGGGACATTCTTTATTTATCTTTTATATCTGAGCAGCCGCCACATTGTATGGAATATTCCTCTAGTCAATTTGGATGAGCTGTCCTAGTTGTGTGCCCTCCCAAGATCTTGCCCACCTGCAGCCCACTGATGGTGGTGGAATGATGGAGAAACAGTGCTGATGCTGAGGAAGAACTTCTCAGCAGTGCCCAAAGCACCGGTGTGTTGTCAACACTTTTCTAGCCACCAATGCAGAGCACAGCACTGTGAGGGCTACTGTGGGAAAAATGAACTTGTGGTCAGCCAGAAACAGTGAGATTCTGCTCCCATGGATTTTTAGGTTCAGTTGCATAAATTGCTCACAATAAAGGCAACAGAGAATAGTGAGAAAAATGGGATATTTAAGTAAGAATGGAAGTTATCTTATGTAATTACAGTGCTCTAATAGCTGTGGCTAGGTTAAACATTTATTTGCATTCCCTCTACAGTCAGTGGGCTGATATAGACTCTTCCTGAGTATGATTAACATGCCTCACTAATCTCTTTCAGGAGGTTTTTCATTCAACCAGCTTTCCACACTGGCAACAGGGGAAACAAAAACCAGTTTATCTGGGATGCCCAGGTTTTTAAAGGACCTGTGTGAGAGAGAATTCCAGTCACATTAACTTTTCAAGGCTGTCCCTGGATTTCTCAGAAGGCAGAGAAGTGTCCAGGAGGAAGGATGGCTGTAGGTGGCACCACTTATACACAAGAACAGAACCCTGCAGTTTCTTGGTAAATATCTTTGTCAGCAGAAACCAAGATGCTCCCAGGCTGTACGACTTGGCACGGAAAAGCATGCTGAAGGTCAAATAAATTTTGGATGCACAGGTCATGAGGGTAGGAGGAGACCCAGACAATGGGTGATCAATCATCATGCTGAAGACCAGTATCTGGGTCAAATGCGATTATCTGCAGCGGGTAAGGGGCTTGCAAGCTCTGAGAAGCTTGGAGAACCTTTATTACCTTGGAGTTTCAGGATAAGCAGACATGTTTTCTGTCCAGTTTAAAAGTAATGGACAGACAAGGAGCAGATCCCTGTAGCACCGTGAGATATCCACCTTGCTGGACAACAACATCTATATGGAATAGTCACATGTTCACCAACAAATCCAAAACCATAAACAAATTTTATTAATGTCAGAAAAACATGAACTAAAACAAACAGGGCAGGACAAAGAAAACCCAATTATTTGATGGATAGTAGGCAAGAGTATATGTGCTTCTTCTGTTAAAGATGGTACTTCTTAAATATCATGGTGAAGGAATATTTTTTCAAAGTAAAATAAGCTGTTATTACTGATATATATATATTTTTCTGCTAGCTGTTGTAGCTTTGCCATCATAAAATCTTTCATCTTTCAAATACTATTTCTTGACAAAAACTTCATGTTCCATAGTGAGGAACTCCACTTGCAGAATCAAGCATAATTAAGACAGGAAATAAAACTATATTTTACTGGTACTGAATATGATCTATGACATCAGGGTGGTTTGTTTGGGTTTAGTTTTTTTTTCCAGTTGTAATTCTATTGTCACATTGAAAAAAAGTTGCTATCATTTCAGGACAACAGATTTGCAACTAAAAGAACTAAACAATGTTGTTTAGTCATGATGATAATTATAGCTATTGCTACTATACTAGCAAAACTTAAGATAGTAGTAAATTAGGATAGTTAAGTGCTGAGGAAATACAGCTTAAATCAAGTGGGAAGCTTCACATTTTCAGGTTTAGTGAAAGACTGGATACTAGTCATTTTTGTGGCAAAGGTTTTGACTGTACTGAAGTACAAAATATTGACATTCTGCAGTATCTCAGGTACACTCAGTTCACAACTTTCAGAATACATTGAAAGCAAGTGTATTCTCAGTTCTAATGAGAGCGAGACCCTAGGGACTCAAATTTTTGATGGTGATACAGAAAACTCGATGGACACAGTATACAAAAGCCTGTGCATCCTTACCTGTAGTCTGCAGTCAAGGGAGGCAAGCTGGAACCTTTTATTATGTAGCATGATCATATTGCTGGAATCTTGCACAAGGCTTCAGGAAGGATAAACTGAACTATGCTGACCTAAGGCAGCTTCGTGTCAAAAAATTACATCTTTCTTTAACCCCTTGTTTTATTCAGAAGCTTTCTAAAAGCAATTAGTGAACCTCTGGACTATGAGAAATTACTAGAAACTTTTTGAAATCACCCCTCAAGGACTTCAGGCACAGGTCCTCTGATACATCTAGGTGTCTAGTTCCCCTAGCAATTGGTGGGAAACAGGGACAAAAATACAGGCTACAGTCCTAAATAGCTTTGTATATCTGAGCCACATGTATTTACACTCACCAAAGAAAGTCAGCAAAGCTTTGTGGTATTAAGAAGGATTACAGTTTTGCAGCTGTGCAAACAGATGCAGACAGTCCATCTGCTATTGTGGTTTAATACAAATATGGTGAAAGCCTTTGTAGTGACTTCAGATTATGAAAATATTAAGAACAATTATATTCAGTGGTTTGCATGTTGTTACTTTTGACAGCTCTTAAGGATAATATCCCCGTACTAGACTTTTGCAAGTCCAATCCTCCCCAAATCTGCATGAGTTATTTGCACTAATTCTAAAATGTTGACAACTAACTGAAAACAGTATGTATGAGACAATCTATATATAGAAAGGAAATAAATCTGAAAATACTGAAAAGAAATAGAGAAATAAGGATGTATACAATACTTCAGTGATGCAGGGTTAGACTTTATAATGATATGTAGGTTGTCATATTTAAGGCTGTTCTGAGGTCAGGTTCTGTGAAATTAATTCTAAGTGCTCAGACTAGCAAAATTTCTTTTCATCTTCATGTTTTACAGTTCAAATTCAGTGTTTCATAGAGTCAAAGAATAATCACCACAGCATTAACACAGTAAAAGCAAAATTTAGCTGTTTAAGGCACTTAGGACCCATTACAAAGAAAAATTTGCTGGTTTTTTTAAGTCCTACCTTTCATTTCAAAAAGTAAAAAAGAAAATCCATCACTGTTTTCAAAGAAAACCATGAAGATGTAACCAAGCACAGTCAACTCAGACAAAGCACAGAGTGGTTGAAAGCACAGAGTAATCCTCCAACCGGTGAACTTCCTTATATATGTTCATGGGCTATAAATGATGAATTTTATTGCAAGAAAAGAAGGAAACCCAGCTCACATTGCCCACATTGTCTTGCTTGTGGTTTAATCCCAGACAGAAACTCAGCCTCAGGCAGCTGCTCTCTCAATCCCCCACCAGCAGGATCAGGGAGAGAATCTGAAGGGAAAAATTAGAAAACTTGTGGGTTGAGATAAAGACAATTTCATAGGTAAAGCAAAAGTCATGCATACTAGCAAAGCAAAACAAGGAATTAATCAATCACTTCCCATTGGCAGACAGGTTCTCAGCCATCCCCAAGGAAGCAGAGCTCCATCACATGTAATGGTGAAGAGGGAAGATAAACACCATAACTCAATGTCCTCCCTGCTTCCTCCTTCTTCCCCCCATTTATGTACTGAGCATGATGTCATATGGTATGGAATATCCCTCTAGTCAGTTGGGATCAGCTCCCAGCTGTGTCTCTTCCCAACTTCCCACATATCCCCTGTCCCATTGCCAGCATGGCAGTACAACAAAAGACCTGGCCTCTGTGTGAGGGCTGCTCAGCAATAGCAGAAACATTGTGTGTTATCAATACAGTTTTCAGTACAAATCCAACACACAGCCCCATAGGAGCCAGTGTGAAGAAAATAAACTCTACATCAGCCAAAATCAGCACAGTCCTAGACTTTTGCTTTGAAAATCATCCTGGCACAGACTTGTGGTAAGTGTTAAAAGAACCATTCTGAATACCCACACAGAAATTTGCTCCAGTTTCCCTTTTTTCCCCAGGAAGTATTTAGGAAAACCGCTTGTTAAAAAGCAACCCCCAGATCTTATCTAAGAAAATCAGTCTTGCTATACTTGTCTGTTACTTTAAGAGCTGCGAAGTGACTGTTAATATCTTTATGTAAATTACTGGAGAACTCAGATAGTACAATGCTCAAGTTTGAATAGAAGACAAAACAGTAATACTTTATTCTTGGGAAACCACTATTCAATCTTTCTTTAACAAAAGAAGTCAGACCATTGCTTTGATATGATATTCAAAATTGAATGGTGCCCCAGCATCATACTTTAATGGGGTTTCCATGCTTCTCTGAACCGGCTGAAACAGGATTTCCAAGAGCAGAACTACCATTATCACATTGTGGAGCATCTGGTCTGAAATTTCCATTAGAAATGTCAAAGCTGCTTCAGTTTAAAAGATCTGGCAAAAAGGTACAAAGCAGTGCAGTAGTTCCATTTCTCACACTTGTTATTGTCACTAGTACTATCTGCAGCAAATTTCAGGGTGGGAAGAGGTAGAGAAGCTGTTTTATCTTTGTCACTTTGTTCTGCTCATTTTTATTTGATTGTTATGGCATCATTTTGTCAGTGACTGCCAGAGCTCTGTGACTCAAAAGAATCAAGTTTGGTCATTCAAACAAGTAATTTTGGAAGTAGTCAGCAAAAAAAATCCAGTTATAGTTTGACATCTGCTCAATTCCTGCTGTCAGTGCAATGGACCAAGAAAGGTCTCAATGATAAACTAAAATAAAAAATGCTGATTCTTACAAAAACATCACAAAACCACTGAGATCTGAGGGGATAAGAGAAATTGGGAACTGCACATTCTCGGACAGTGTAGGTTTAAGGATAAGTAAGACCTGCTTGAACCAAAAAAACCCACCAACCCCCCCCCAAAAAAAAGCCTCCCAAAAACAAACCAAACGAAAACAAACAAACAAAAAAACCAAAAACCCAAAAACCCAAAAACCCAACCAAGCAAACAAACAAAAAAAAACCCACAAAAAACCCCAGCAAACAAACAAAAAAACCACCCCCCCCAAAAAAAACCCTAAAATAAGCCCAAAAAGCCCAAAAAACCAAAACCTAAAACCAAAACAAAAAAAGAAATTAAAAAAAGAAAAAAAAGAAAAACACAACCAAAGCCTGAGCATTTCAGTGCAGCAAAACAAATTGGTTTTGTTGTTTTAATTTCTATAAACTAGGTCCTCAGATGAAGTGATCCTTTTTACCTGGTCATCAGCTTCTGGATGCAACTCCAGAACAGCCAGATAGGACAGGTCAAATGGAATGAAATTTGACCTATTGATGGGATGTCATGATGGTATTTGACTCAAATATCTCTGTTTGCTTCTCTCTTCTGTTCACTCTCTCCACATTGGGTGTCTTTTCTTTCTGTCAAATATCTCTGTCCTCACAGCCTTTCACTTTAAACTGTATAGATAAAGCTTGTAACCAAAAATGATAAGCCATGTTTTCCAGTACATGAATTATCAGTGTTTGACTCCCCTTTTGACTCTGTTATTAGCTCCAAAGAATAGGCACTAAACATAATCTGGTTACAGTTACTGGCGAGCTAAGGAATTTGGGAGCGTGTTCAAGATCACCTCTCTGGTTGTACCAGATATTTCCACTGCAGGCATCCAAGGATTAAACTTGTACACAAAAACTCTTAATGTATCTCTGAGTCGTTACTTTTCAAGAATTTCCCAGCTGATGTTATATCCGGCTTTCATGTTTAGTTCCGAAAACATTACTTAGTTGCATTTCTTGGCACCATTATTTGGCAACAGCCAAATAGCACCATTCCACACTCCCTGCACTCCTTTCTTCACCAGCACGAAGAAATACACCTTTCCTTCTGACTTCAGAGTTAGGTCTAGAGACATGCTATGAACATTTTTTTGTGTCCAGCTGTGCTTATATAAGGTGATTTCAATGATAAGAGCTTCTGTTGAGTGGGAAACAATTCCAGGTGAGCTACATTTCCTTCATCACATCTTTACTAAGGCTATAAAGCAGCAGGGATCCATATTTAATTTCTGCAGCTGTTTAAGGTTTCTTTTTCAGCTTTATAAAATATAAACAATTTCTCGTCTGATCTATTTGCAAATTCTCAAGGGATTGTTTCTTTGGAGCCCGTAAAGATTATACTTAAATTCATTTCAGCCAGAAAATTTATATGTTTTTATCCCTTTGACAATTCTCACTGAAGCCTCAGAGTTCTTTTCTATTCTTTACATTATGTTTGTCTTTTAAAAACATAACTTTACTCATCTTGAAGTCTTATATTTTAAATTATGTTTAGTTAGACACTTTTACTCAATCTTTTTTAAAAATTCCTTGTTGTGAGTGGCAGAAAAAGTTCAAAAATAAAGACAATACAAAATTTCCTAGAAAATTCAATGTCAGACCACTGATTTATATTTTTTATATAATTATCATTTTACACAGATTCCAGGAAAAAATAATCAAGGAAAAAAAAAAAAAAACAAACCAACAACAGCAACAACAAAAAAAGACACCAAAACTTAGAATGCTGACAGTCTAGAAATCGTTGTACTGATTGCCACAACTTGAGTATGTCCATCAGTTTCTTGAGACAGTCATGCTGGTCAAAAAGATGCCAGGAACCACATTAGCATATTTAAAACACAGATAATCACCTACTTATGGTTGGGACACTGATGATTTTACTGCTACAGAAATAGTCTGTTAATCAGCAGTCTGCTGGCATATGGGTATCCTAAGCATCCTCTGCATGATCCTGCTACTTTGTACAGATCCTTCTACTTTGAATTAAACAAATTATTTTGATCCTTGAACAACTGTAGTAAATTGCCAGAGATTTCCTAGATTTATGAAGGAGTTTTCATGCAGGCTTCAGACCTCTCTTTTAAAAGATGGTAGATTTCTGTTGACTTGTCCTTGTATAGACCCCTTTATTTTTAATTTGTATAGAACAAGATGTTATAGGGCAGAGCAGAATTTCCTGAAGTTTGGCAGCTCTGATTTCATATAAGACTTTTGATGATTTTGTACAACTAGACATGTAGTATAGAAAATATTGATTTTTTGAATTTTAATCTTTTTTTTCTTCTTTTGTTAGTGGTTTCAAGACCCAAACATCTCAGACCTGTTACCTTCTATCATTGTTACAGAAAACCCTGTCAGGGTAGCATATTTCATTTATCATTGTCAAGAGCCAGTCTTCCTTGGAGAAGACTGTATATTTTTAATGCTTATTGTTGTCTCTTGAAGGCCTTTAGGAAAAAAAAGCAAAACAAAATACAACACTACAAGAACTATTGTCCTTATTTAGACACTTACAAGACATTATGTGTTTCCATATTAGGAACTGTACAGAGTGGATTCAAATTTATTCTGGATGCAATCACTTTATGGTTTTCCCTTTTAATCTTTCACAGGTTCTATTTCTAATGAAATCAACTTTGTGTTCTTTACATCATGCTATCTCAAAAACTCAGTGCTGCTTACAGCTTCATTATTTAAGGTTTTGGAATTTTTAAGCTTTTTTTTTTTTTTTCCCTGTTATCTTTGTACTGGTACCTACCCCTGTTGATGCAGCATCTGAAGCCAGGTGGAATCTTAAAGACTACCTCTGGGACACCTCAAAACACCTCAATTTAGAGAACTGATTTTGCATCCTTATGAAATGAGGTTGTTCGGGATTTACACATTCATTTGCAAATGTCTGCAAGTACACCAGACATTTTGATTCCTGTTATAATCAGTGAAAATCTAGTCAATGCAGTCAGGGAATTCCAAATCCCAGTTAAATAGACATCCAAGACCTGGTTAACCAAATTCCTCCTCTATATGACTACAACAATGGTGTCTTCCATACCTAAGGGCATCTGAATTCATTTTTTTTTTTTATATAGCACTGAATTCTGTCCTTAATTAAGAAAAAAGCAAAATGCAACTGTGTGACACTGGAAGCTGCATTTCTGGGGCTTGAACAGCCTGTGCTGCCTGTGCATCCATTACGGAGACTAAGAGTTAGCAGCCTCCAGCTCTCATCGTAGTATTTTCTCTGGGGTGTAAATCAGTAAATATGTGGTGTTCAGCTTAAGCTGAAAAGGGATAATAGCCTGAAAATAGTAACATTTTTACTGCTGCTCCTTGTATGTAGTGCAAGACCAAAAGAAGGTGCCCATACACCTGATAGCACAGAAAGCATAAGACAAAAGCACACAAGAATATATTAAAATATCACAACTCTAGTCACAGTTTCTTCTGACACTCTAATTGCATGTAATCAGTATCTGACTTGCTGAATTTTTGCCAGGTGTCTCAGCCTTTCCAGAGCAGCGGTGCGCCCAGTGATGGCCACAAACACCTGCCACTTTCACACTCTAGAGAGACAGTGCTGTGGATGCTGTGAGGCCTTGAATGGAAAGGAAAGAGTGATTTTGGAACTCCAAGCCAAACAGCTGTGTTACCTCAGCACTGCCATTTAGTCAACATTTAACTTCTTTTCCTACATGAAAGTCATGCTTAGTATCTAAATAGAGCTCTTAATCTTCAAAGAGTTAAACAAACCTAAGCTAATTAATTTATACAGCATCCTGCAAGGGAGGTGGGCAATATCTCAACCCTTTTTTTAACATTCAAAGACTTTAACAGATCTGCTTAAACCAAAGTAGATATAGAGATATCTCTGTTGTGTTCTGATGATTGGATCACTGGCAACAACAGCAGTTGTATCTCTCTTCTGTTATACATCTTTTCCAAGGTTTGAAAACAAGATTTTCTTTGAATGTTAATTTAAGAAATATTTAAGCTAAAAGATAGATATAAGGTAGAATTAAGAAAGTTAATAAAATATTAAATTAGTAACAAAATTTTTTAAAAAGCGCTTGTAATAAAAAAATATTTAAATGTATTATGTTTTAGGGCAAAGTTTTACAATGTAAAAAAATATCTGAAAATATATTTCCCCAAATATGCTTCCTACTTCCACAAATCCCTAATTTAAATTCTTGAGAAAGTTGATAGCTCAGTAGAACAGCTTATCCTGGTGTTTGGCCTTTCGCACTATTTCTGTCTTAAGTTAAATTCCTGCTTAAAGCACCATTAATCTTATGCAGTGGCACAGGACAACCCTTTTTTCTGAATTTTCAAGAATCTGCTTGACAAGACAGCTGTCTAACCACTGTAGGAAAGAAGGAATTACAGATTAAGGATGTTCACTGCCTTCTGCTTCTCCCAGCAATTCTCTACACAGGTAAGCATTTTGTGTTTAAACACCTTTTCTTAAAGGCTGTTTTGAGGAGTTTTCTCAGCCTTCAGAAGTTCTTGTATTTTTGTTAGGGATAGATGGAGTCGCTTATTTGGGTTGGTATTCACCTGCCTGTGCAGACAAACCTACCCCCCATTCCAAGTGCTACAGGATGTAGAACTATGAATGCCACTGAAAACTGTCTTTTGAAGAATCAGTATTAAGGTTTAACATGTACAAGTCTCTCATGATACCTACTTTACACAGAAAATCATAGCAAAACACAAACATTAGATTTTCTGATTTTTTTCACCAGATAGCATCTGCAATGGCTGGGGTACCATTTGAAAAACAAATGGCTCAGGACATATGGCATTAAGTGACTTTTGGCAAACCTATAGAGCAAGGCATATGGCATATGATAACCTTGAAGGAAGAAGTGTCTCCTTGTACCTTGTTAAATGATATGATAAATTGATCTTTGAAGCTATTTCTTGACAGAAACTTGAAAAATTACATTGTTTAGGTAGTCTAAATTGAAGGGGGCTTGTGTTGATTTTACTACCCTACTGTGATTGCTAATTATGTCTAACTGGCAAACTGAGAAACTATTTTTTGTGTGTGTGAGCTGATCATATGGACATGAATATGAACAGCTACTGTGTCAGCTATTGCCTTGTTTTATACATCCCTCTCAGCTGAGGGCAGTAGAGCATCTGACACACCTTAGGTAAATCTCACAGAAATGTTATGAATAACAAGACACACTTAAATTGTCTAATGGGGATGTCTTATGAAAAGTTTAAACAAGAATCTTTTGGTTTTAGGTAAGTGCCCTCAGTACCAAAACAATGAATAAATTAATTTAAGAAAGAAAATGCTATCTTTTCTCCTAGACTTTTGTTTAAATATTATGCTAACATAATTTTCTGGCTCTTTTAAAAAAATTTTCTGTGCAAATTGTATACAGCTAATTCCTATGCATAGAATTCTGAACTGAAATAATTTTTTATCCCATAATTATTAATCAGGACTATATTTTTAACAAAAGAGAACTAGGAGTATGCTGACTGTTTTACCACAAAGATTTTATTCTGCACAGTCTTGCTGCAAATTCCATAGAAAATTAGCTAGCAAAGTTGTAAATAATCTCTTTTCCTAATCAATTTTTTTTTCACTCAGAGAGACAGATTTTCCAAGACAAGGAGATTACTTTGATGTGCAGTGATAAAACAAAAAGGGTGTTTAATGACAGTTTCAAGCCACACGTAGGAAGGCTGTTAATTTTATGATGGAATATCCAGTTTTCATTACCAACAGAGCTTGAATAAAAATTGAACCCTACTTTCCCTAAAAGAAAAATAAATTAGGGATATAGCCTTGACTTTCTCAAGTTTAAAGATGGTTTTTGTAGGATTAGAGATGAACGTTCAACATCTTGAAACATATAAACCTAAAACTATCATGTTGTGCATTTCCTTAATATGCATCAAAATAATTTCATAATCTGTCTCAAATTGGCACTGGAAGTGTTTTCATAGTCTAAACAGACTATTTGCATGGCCAGATAAGCCAGTTTGGAGGTAAGCATATTTCTACATCAGTTTTGTACTAAAAAAACCCCCTGAAATAAGTCTTTGTGGAATTACAGCCGAGGATTTTTTTTTTTTTTTTTAAGAAGAGGTTGGATTCAGTTCAACATCCTGAATAGCACTTCCAAATATCATAAGACTGTGCCCACCAGCAAAGGTAGCCAACTGGCATACACCATGCCTACAGAGCAGTTTTCTGCAGCCCACAGGGTGTCTGCAGCTGGATACAGGAAACCTGACAACACCTGAACTGATAATTATTTTGGAAATTTCAGTTGCCTTCACAGTGAATTTGTTCCTTATAATCAAGTGCATCTGGTTTTGGCTGGAGCATTTTCTTCACAGTGGCTGGTATGAGGCTGTTTTGGATCTGTGCTGGAAACAGTGTGGATAATGCAGAGATGTTTTAGTTATTGCTGAGCAGTGCTTGTACAACACTCCTCACCCCACCAGTGAGAAGGCTGGCAGTGCACAAAGACTTGGGAGGGGACCCAGTCAGGACAGCTGATCCCAACTGACTAAAGGGATATCCCAGACCATATGGCAATAAAACTAGAGGAAAGGTTGGAGAGGAAGCTGCGGCTTGGGAGCTGGCTTTGCATTGGGTGGCTGGCAATGAACGATTATTTTAATTTCATCACTTGTCTCTCTTGGGTTTTGTTTCTCTGTTATTTTCCTTTTCAGTACTTAATATTGCTTTCTTAAATTGTTTCATTTCAATAATTATACTGTTCCTATCTTAACTCATGAGTTTTCTCATTTTTACCCTTCTGATTCTCATCCCCAATTTCACAGAGGGGTGGGAGAGTGAGCAATCAGCTGTGCAGAGCTTAGTTGCCAGCTGGGGTTAAACCATAAAAGTCATATAATCTAACCATTTATTTAAACTTTTCTTTCAGTCAGTATATAAAAAGGAAAACCTACAGGATTTTTTTGTAAGGTAGATAGAGCAGTAAAATTAAAAAAAAAAAAAAAAAACAAACTAAAAACATACCTGAAAATTTGGACTATACACTCAACTTGTAGCTGGATAAAACTATGTCAGATGGAACTCTTAAAGCATCATCTATTCATCATCAAAGAACAATTTTCAATAGCTTCAAAAGCTAAATCTGCCTTTGACCTTCAGGGCTAATAGAACATATCTGATCCCATGTCCACAGAGCCCACAGGTGCCATACAGTACCTTTAATAGGCTCCTGGACTGGGGCTATGCCATGGGACTTGCACACTGCTGAGAAGGTGCGGAACACCCTCAGACTCTACGGAAGATAATGAGGGGCAGGGGTCATCCTTATCTCCCTGGTCATCTGAAAGCAGCGTTTCTTCTCAAACACCTTCCTAGATAATTGTGCTGTGCATTTCCATGGACAAAGTATTGACCTCCCTGCATCACTAGGAATTGTGCCTTCAATTTTAATAGAAACCGAATTACACTGTAGGCATCCAACTGATCATATCAATGCACATATATACTGGGAGACAGTGGGAAAAAGTCATCAGACTAGTTTGATCTTATTTAGGCTATTTAAAGACAAGTTCAGGCTGTAGAACATGTATAGGTATTCTTGCAATGAACATCTAATAAATGAATTTAATAAAAATTAAAATGAAACAATCATAAATTCTAATTTATTTTCATTAGATTAATATAATTTTCAATTATTCATTAAATGTAATTTTAAAAATAAACTATATTTTTCAAACTCCAATTGTATCTTATTTCACTGATGATTTTATAATTACAGAGGAAAATGACTCTAACAGAAAGGAAATTGTTTGCAAAAAGGTGTTAAAATTGATTTTTGTCAGGGTAGCACACCAAATACATTTTAATAAAGCAGTCAGACTGGGATTGGACATAAGATCTGTAACAGGCACGTTTAAAGACTAGCTCCCATCCTCCAAAAATAACCATCTTGTGTCGATTTTAATTATGAACTGACATCATTAAAAAGAAATGACCTTACACACTCTAGATTCAGAACACGGATAGTTTAAATGAAATTTCATATTACTGCTAATGCATTGCAAATAATTACCTTATTCAACTGCTCAGAGCTTAAACAGATTTTTTTGTACTTCATAAAGAAAAATAAACATCATCATGTAGACCCAAGCTTTCATAGAAGAAATTACATTCTGCTTACTCTTCTCAATTCTCCAATCAAGTTCATGCCTGTTTAATGGAAATTACTTGCAGATCTTATGTGGACATGAAATTTATATAAATAGAATTTGTATATTAAACTGATTCACTTTTTCATTTCTGTTGCAAATCCACCTACCCACTCATATCCTTCCCTGATCACACTCTAGTTCATGTATGCTCATAGCTGATGATCCTGGCTGTTGGTTGCACCTGAAAACACTGCACCACCAATAGTTGGATGCACACAGAGCACACATAAAGACCAAGGAGCAAAAGATGTCTCCTTCTTTGAACCCACTGGATTCTGAGCTGTTATTTTTTTCAGACTGTTCCCAAAATGGCCTGGCAGGATGCTAAATCATGGTGCTGGACAGCCACAGGAGAGGATGGCTGCACAGCAGTGCTGGCAATGTGCTGCCTGTCCTCTGCCCCACAGTACCAGGTTTGGGGAGTAGCACTGGGAGAGAGTTTGCTGCTGCCACCATCACTTTGTCTCTGCATTCCTGAAGTCTCCCTCTGAGTGCATATCTTCATCACAGCAAAGCTTCACCAAGTTGCCCTGGCAGGGAGGAGAAGTTTAGCCAGCTCCTTTGTTCTGTGGACAGTGTTTGTTCACGTTCTGCTTATTTGTACTGTTTTAAAGAGGCACCCAGCATTACATAAACAGGGTATGTTAATTTCCTAATTATATAATGTTGAGTATTAATTGATACAGTAAATTATTTATAATGCCTTCAATGTCTCTGGCCTTTGCAATTATGGCATCTGCTAATACACACAGGACTCTATCTATAGCCTGGAATGTCAAATTACTGCACAGTCTTATTTTAAAAATGGATTTCTGTGTGTAAGGCCTTGAATGGGCTGTAAAGCAGGGCAGACAGATCTTTTAAGTAAACAGATTTGGAAGCAGCAAGGCAACTCAATGTAGTTTTCCACTGACACAAATTAAAGCCATATTTTTAATGATTTTTTTTTTTTTAAACAAAGCTTTCAAATATGCATACTTTATAAAACAAAATAATCACTTAACTTAAAACTATTTTTAAGTGCTTTAAAATAAAATGAGCCCCTAATTGTTTTATGTCTGTTGTTTACCTTTCTCTGCAGTCATTCTACAGTAACTCACTTAAAATCCAGAAAAAAGGTAACTATTCTTCTGGAATCCTAGTGTGAATTTTGCTGGGTTTAATACACATTTATAGCTATTAGAACTGGAGTTCTATGCAAATTATATTAATTACTTTTTTATTTGAGCTTTATCAAAGAAATAACTTTTATCACTTGATAGAATGTCTGACATTTTGAAAGGTAAGAGCTATGTTCTGTCATAAATAACATCTTTAGGTCAAGAAAAAACTATTCAGATCAAGTCAAAACAAAGGAATTGGACAAAAAAAAATCACCTCAATTCAAGTGCAAAATAAGAAACAGTTGACTGGAAAAATCTTTCCACAGCTTGTGTTAGCAAGAGGGTCTTCTGGGGAAGATTTTTCTGTGCTGGTGGGGCTCAAATCACCTGTCAGGTTTCTGAAGGGACACATCAATCAGATCTGACACATTGCTGATTGCTCCATTAAATCACCACGGTGGTCCTGATTTGTCTCATCAGGTCAGATGAATTTTCCTTTGAGGAGGCTTGAAATGGTAAACTGTTTTTCAAATTTCATGATTGAAGACTTTTCTTGTCTAACGGATAATAAAATTCTGTCCAAATAACAAAGTATTTTAGAACATACACTTTTGTTTTGTTAAGTATGTTGAACCAGCAGATGTATTGGCTTTTTCTTATTTTTCCTTTTTCCTTTTTCTTTTCCTATCCTTTTTTCTTTTCCTTTCTTTTTTCTTTCTCTTTCTTTTTCTTCATCTTTTTTCCTTTTCTTTTTTTTTCCCTTTTTCTTTTCTGTTTCTCTTTTCTGCTTCTCTTCCTTTACTTTCCCTTTTCTTCTTTCCCCTTCTCTTTTCCATCTCATCTCTCCTTTCTCTCATTTTTTTCCTCCTTTAAAAGCGACATAGAATATTCAAAAGTTCAAAGTACATTTCCTAAAGTTCTCTACTAAATTTAGGTCAAAGAAAAAGAAGGAAAAAAAATCAAACAACTCTGGAGAACAATAAAGGTTTTAGAATGCAGAGGTTTCCTCTAACAAAGTAGCTCTGAGACAGGTATCATATGATTTCATTACATTTCTGGGTTTTCTTTTAATATTTTGCATGTGCACCCTGAGCTTTGGATGTATGAATATGTAAACAATCTAAAGAAATTAATAAATTAAATGATCACGACTTTAAATATTTCTCCCTTGACTTTTGCAAATAGGGATGTGGTAGTCTGAAATCTATATTTGAATAGATTATTCTCATACTTGATGTGACATTGGGAAGATGACATATTGTAGGCATGACCTTGGCACCCCTTAGATGGAAACTTGAGAGCAAACCTATGACCCAGCAACCTCCTATTTCAAAGTTCTCTGAAAATAAACCCGCTGTTGACATTTTGGTATGGCTGCTTCCCTCTTGAGCCGACATAAAGAAACATCACAGCACACAACACTTCCTGGTTGCCTACAGTTAGCCTATATAATCTGTATTTCAACATCTCCAACAGATATTTAACTAAAAATCCCAGTTTCTGTTAAAAGCTAGTTATATTTCTCCATGCATGATTCACTTTGTGAGAGTTCAAATAAAATCAAAAGAGAACAAATACAAATAAGTGAATAAATAGATAAAGAGTAAAATTGTTTTGGAAGCTCTACAAGCTGGCTCATGTGTCTTTTTAATCAATGGCCTTTCTGCAGGGCTGTCCTTACATCCACTGTGAGTAAACTGTTCCTGATCAATCAGGAGCCAGTGCACACAATCATTATGGATGTGGATGGCAGACATTGACACAGGACTGATTTAAGGTGCAGGTAAAAGGGTTTATTATGCAGAAAGCAGCCTGTCAGACAGCATTTCCCCCATTTGCTTTTGCCCAAGGTAACAACTGGCACTGTGAGTTCCTTATCTGCATAACTCCCTTTTGCTACTGAGTAACATCTCAAAGATATATGCCCCAGAAAGGAGGTGCAAAGGAGGAACAGAGGGATGATGTGTAGACTGCTCTGAACAAGGAAAGTAACTTTCTTCCTAGCACCTTTCCACCTGCCTGTCACAGCAGGAGGCCTGCTACTGGTTATCTGGGCATGCCTGATGGTATGGTAATCAGCCAGATTAATTGTTCTATAAATATTGTCTGTTCTGCTCTTGCTGGGACTGGCCTTGAACCCAACTTATTTTTGCAGCATAGGTATGATGTGTCAAGCTTCAGGTGTACAGTCTGGAAGGCAAACCAAGTCAAGGGTCCCTAAGACATCAATTGCGTACCCACCTTGCAAGAAATGAATGAGCCAAAACAGGGAGTCAATTAAGAAGGCTGTATACACAGAAGCTAAAGACAGATTTCTTAATTGAGTGATTAATGCATATAGCAAGAAGAGCCGCTTTTCCCCAGGAGGTTTACGTTTCAACAATCACTTTACATAAGGAAAAGCATTGCTGCAACTTAACTCTGGTGGAAGAGCTTTCCATTGTGATAATGATCATGTCCCATTGCAACTGGCTTAGAGAATGAAATAGAAAACTGAAAATTATGCAGATCATTACTGGCAATGATGCAACATCTGCCATCTGACTGCTTTTAACTGAACCTCTGGTTTAGCACATTCTTACCAACTTTAGTCGGGCATATTTGGGGAAGACTACTCTGCTTGTGGAGTATCAGGAGTGGATCATAACACCTGGACAACTCTGGTTACAGACTCTTAATTTCTACTTCACTAGAAGCTAAGTAGACCAATGAGTTGTTAAATCTATGCCTGATATGTTGAAGAAATTATCAAATATTTAGAAAAGGTCACAATTGAAGCTTTTCTTCTCAGCTTGAAAAATCAGTAAACACAGCAAAACCACCACATCCTAAAGACAGACACCTGTCAGGGTAATAAAAAATGCATGTTCTTGTAACTGCTAAAAATTAGTGGTGCTGTATCTGACCTCTGCATAAAATGTGCTAAGTATAGAGAATACCAATAAATGCACAATAGCTTTTTTGTCAATGCAATTTTAAACAGTATCAACTCTGTTTCCTGCGTGCCTGGCACATATGCTTACAAAAAGCCAGCTCTTTACAAAATTGACTGAGCACTATTGAAGTCTTAATTCTAGTTTTTAGACAGAATAGCCTTGAAGCTTAATTCAATATATTGCATCTGAGAGTCCCCAAAAGAGAGAATGCAGCCCTTTGCTTCATCAATGAGCTAGCCTGAGGTGAGGAAACAAAGGGAGAGTTATGTGTGGTGTTATGCCAACATTTTCACCTCCTTATCCAAGGCAATGTTTGTGAGTTCTTGGTCCAGTTTTCTGAACTGCATGAACGGCAGCCCTATCCCCATTAAAATACCCCCACAAAACAAAATATCTGAATAAGGAAATTATCTGTGCATAGCCTTGCTCTGTTTTTGTTCAAAACAACGTAAGAATGAGCACATTCATGAATCTGGTTTCAAGAAACAAGTCCCTGAATATTTAAAGAAAGCATGCAAAAGTAGTATTATTAAAAAGATGGTTAAAGACTTGAACGAGAGACTTAGAATTGTTGGTAGTATTTCAACTACTTCTGTTATAAACCACAAGTCCTGATTATCCTTGTAATATATGGATTCTTGATACTTTATTCTAAGCATGTGCAGGTTTGTGCGCTTCCACTGTTTTTATCTCCAGCTTTCATATTTATAAGATGCGTTTGCATTTTAAATTACCTTATTTTCACTTGACATTTGTTTAGTATTCACTTTGATATCAAAACTTTTGCTATGTCATTTGACTTATACACACTCCAGGAACTTAAGTCGTCACTTTGGTATTTTAAATGTTTAAATGATATGTGAATTAGCTCCTTGAAGAAATAGTAGCTGTGTTTCAATTTAACTTTTCAGCTGCAGCTGCCAGTGTATATCAGCCTTGTAAAGAGTACAAAATATGGGCAAGTCCAAAGAGGCAAAAGTAATTTGTTTGGAACTTAATCAAACGGAAGAGAAAGAAAACAATTTAAGCGTTAGTTACTACAAAAGTATAAATAGAGAAAAGTGGTTTTTACACCTGAAATTGGAACTTCCCATTACGATACACAGTAATTTCACAACTTTCATCTTCTAAAGGACAACAATTTAATTCCTTTTTGTTTTCAGTCATCATCACATAGACACACAATGTAATAATTATGCCATATTCATACATAGAATATAATGTATTCTATCTCCTCTTAAAGAACTATTATTAACAGGAAGCCTTAAGTTATGATACTTATGTAGACTAGATAAAATATCCCCAACAACGCAAGGAGTGATGTTTGGACTTGATGTTCTTTAATGGTCTTTATATTTTGTGTGTCTTTTCTGCTACTCCCAGTCTGCTGAGATGTTAAGCTCATCAGGCCTGGAGTGGTGAAACAGTCCTTTGAAAAGAAACTTCAATTCCTTTCCTCCTGGGCAATGGTGAACAAAACCCCTGATAAAAGTTATATAAAAAAAATTTAAATTTTTTATCATTTGCAACAGGTTCAGTGATTCCGGGAAACCTTAAAAACAATTCCGCTTGTCTGTAGAATCTTTGCATAAACAAAGAGAAATGATATCTAACTCCTTTAGGAAGCATTAATTTGTATTTCTACATTGTTCTCTTCTTTACTCAAATTCTTGTGAAGATCACACAAGATCAACTGATAGATCAGGAATCTCAGTAAACATGTGTGGAAATGCTAGCTTTATTTATGAACAGGGAAAAGGACAACATTTCCCAAAAAAAACAAAAGATACTTACAGCATTTTTCTTCTAAGGTATTATAAATGGGACTTAATTGTTCGTAAGTGTTTTCTGATCTAAGAAGATTAAAGAAAACCTGAAAGGATATTTATATGTAAATACCCTTATTTTGTCTTAATTTTTAAAAATGTTTCCTTCAGCCCTAAGGATCATAATTTTTGTAATTTCTATAGTTGAAAAAATTATGTGGAACAGCTTCTCTTTCATGCCAACAGAGGGTGGATTTAATTAGATATTTTCCTTGTTCTGTTTATGCAAATCACTAACGACCCCTAAAATTTCTTTATGTCATCTTTCCTCTTTTCTTCTTCTTCAAGGTAAACAGGATTTTCATTTGGGTATGTTTTATTTTTCTGAATATTGAATTTTGATGTGAGATTTCCTTTTTTTACTTTCATAAACCTCCAAACACCCTGCAGTTTCACTTTCCTTTATTAGCATTTCCCATGTTTCTTTTCCACACTACAGTTATCTCTGTTAATTGGCTATTTTTTTTCACTTTCAAGTTCTTACTCTATGGTTTAATTGCTGGACTGAGTGGGGAGCAACTAACAGAATTTATGCAGTGTCCAAAATCTGACCCTGAGCAGAGACTTACTGTGCTAGCATTTCCCTTGAATTTTTGTACATACTAACTTTAACCTGTTTTATTTTATTCAAATACTGCTTAAAAAGTAGTGAACACAAAAAAAAAAAAAAAAAAAAAA
>VZRN01000080.1:140043-155040 GCA_013397935.1 Dasyornis broadbenti
AAAAAAAAGATTATAAAATACTGTCCTGAAGAGCATATGTCTATTTTCTGAAGCATAGAATTGAGTAGGAAAGGTAAATAAATTTTGGATTGATACAATTTTTGCCATTCCCAGTTTGATCAGAGGAAACCACACCTGACTATTTAAAGATTAAATGGGAAATTTAGGGGAAAATATGATTTAAATAAGGGTACAGCAAGCAAGCTTAGGAGAAGAAAGTGTAATAGGCCAGTGAATTAAAAGTTATGTGGGTAACAGGAACCTATATCTCAGCTCTCCTAAACAAACTTTCACTTAAGCTGTGGAAAAAGCAACAGGTAGAAAAAGCAACATATAGGAAAGTAATATAGAAATCTAGTTCTTGCCCTTGTTAGGTTAAATCCTCACAAAAGAGCATTTTTTCTGTTCCAAGTTGTAATACTTACAGGTGGAGGGGTTTTTAAACATATTTATTTTACCATCTTTTCTGCAGATAAGATAAACTGATTGATGCTTAGCCCTTGGCCAGTGGCGGACATACTAGGGGGAGTTTCGGGCATCTCACAGAACCCACCCCTGTAGCCCAGTCTGCTCTGTCCTCCCCAAAACTTGCCACACAAACCAATACAAGGCTTTAAAGTGCTTATTCTCTTTCTGACTTTCTCTACTTTATTTTTTTCTCCTTTTTTTCACTCCTACGCTTTTCTCCCTAAAATCCTACTTTGACATTTTGCTTTAAAGAAAGGCTGTTTATACTTCTTTTCCCACGGAAGTCAATTCTTAAGAGACAGAAAGAGCTTAGTGGGTGTACACAAGCAATTGTTAATGAATAAATCAAACGTGTTCTTAAGTTTAAGCTGAATGTGAAGAAAATGTGTTTGTCTACTGTGTAGTATTCTGAGAAAACTATAAAGTTAACAACCTGAAAATAAACTATGAAAGCCAGCAGATATTATCTATGAAAGAGCCATTTGAATAACTGACAGGCTGAGAACATCAATTGTCTTATGCCTCATAAATAAATAGACACAGGCATTACAGCAGCCATTATTAATGTAAGAATTACTTTTTCAAAGTAAGTTAAATACCAATTGTCTACTCTAGATATTTATTAGAATAATGTAGGGAAATATGCAGTTACTTTCATGTTATTATGATTAACAGAACAAAATATTATCTAACTCAATAAAATAAAAGTATTGTCTGACCCCAGGTGAATCTTATCAACTTGTTACACAGCCCCATTAAAATCTTTACATCCTTCTTGGAGCTCTGAAGGCCTTTTAAGCATCACTCTGTGACACAGTCATTTCAGTTGACTATGCAGTTGGACCTCCAGTAGCCCATCCAGAAGAGAATTTTTACACCTGATTTAGAGGTTTAAGTTTTTAATGCTTTGAATAAAGTTTCACTTTCACCAAAATAAGTGAAAAAAAAGCCGTGCAAACTATACATGTGCAATCCAAGGTTGAGGAAGGATTGTTAACAGTCCTTGAATTCTACATCTACTGATATAGAAAACATCCATATTTTCACTGCACATATGCCAAGAGGTCAGTGCTGGCATCTGAGGGTTTCATTGGTGAAACTTCACAAAAGTTGTTAGAGAGAATTCAAATGCTATTTCTTTTATATATGTTATATTGATACTGACATTGTGCAAGAACCATTTGTAACTTAACGTTTTAGTAACACTTTTTTTAATATAGCACCAAACTACAGACTTGAAATTTTAACCATATATTACATAGATTCATTCTGCATCATTTGTATTATGCATACTCCATGAAATCTCCCAGAAAAACTATGACCAGATTTTAACATTGGACTGTGAATCTCAAATACTGAGCTGGTTCAAAATCTAGATTAAATATTTGTATAATAAACTGACTGGCCTTTGCAATAATTATTTGACATTAATTCATTTTAAAAATCTGAGTGATTACCCATATTGGCAGTCAAATTTATTTTTCTTGTTCCGTTTCCACGAAATCTAGTAATCATAAGACCTCCTTACTGACATCAACAAATTTGAATGGCAATCAGCAGTATTTCAAATTTGATTGTCATCCATACCTACACCAAATGACATTCTATCTGCTACTAGTATTTCAGGGTAAAGGTGTTCTAGAATTGGAGACAGGCTTTAGCATTATGAATAAATAAGAGTTAATGAAAGGATAACTTCACAGCCCTCTATAGGATCCATCAAATGATATATGAGGTATTTGGGAAAGTTCTCCTTTCTTAACCTGTGGTATTATCCACTCGGAAAAGGAAGTGATACATATAGTGCTTGTGATGTCATCTACCATATTCATTTTGATACTTTACAATTGGCTTGTTTTTTTTTAAGAGATTTTGAAAAAGAACCTGAGTTATAAACGATTTCAGTAACAAGAATCAAATAACATATTGGTTTTCTTACTGAAACAATGGCTGTTATATTGCTGTCAATAAAAGTACATATTGTGCACTGTATTTAAATTATGTCAGTTTCATGGAACTGATGATGTATTCAGACCACTGAGAAATCTGGACATCTCTCTGGAATGCAACAGAGTTAATCTTTTTACTGTCAATGGAAGGCTTGGAACTGTATTAAAAAAAAAAACTTGCACAAAAAGGGCACCTTCTCCTACTGACCTTCCATGAATTTGTATAAGAATTAGAGATTTCATGGATCTCTTTTAGAAATGGTAAGAATTTACGTGCTCTCTATCCCCTCCTAAAAGTGCAACAATCGGTATAAATTAATGCTGTTGTAAATAATCTGGCAAAAATAGGTGAAATTTATTCTAGCAAACTCCTGCCATGCAAAGATCACCTGTTCCATCTTGCTCTGCACATAAAAGATTAGACAGGAATTTGGCAGAAATCTTTGAGGCATGAATTCATCCTGTTGAATAAAAAAAAATATGGCTGGACAATGAAGGCCAAAGAGAATCTGGATATTCAGAAAATGGCTGAATCATAAGCACCCAAAACTATCGCAGAACTACAAATACAGCTTCATTTTTTCCTGTCAAATCTGTGAACACACATAGAATAGAAAACAACTTAGCTCCACAGGCATGTACAGGCTAAAAACCATTATCAATAAGTGAAGCCCGAATGCATTAAAAAATTACCCAAATGAAAATTATCCCAAGGAAAGTTACTCCAATGAAAATATGGAGAAAGAAGATGCTAATATCATTGTTAATGGCATTGTTAATGGCACCAATAAGGTGTAATTTTTCCAAAATAGGTCTTCTAACCTGTCCAGGACTGTCAGGATGCAAGAGAACACAACTTATTTTCCAGATCCAGTTGTCTCAAGGCACGGAAATCCCTCTTGTTTTTCTGCAGCCTTCTTGTTGGGTCTTTGTTAGTAATTCCCTGGGAAACCAGTAACTGGTAATAATCAGTGGGCCGTACCAGGCTGGGAAGTTTCTTGGTGATGTCTCTTACCCAGGCCCCAGGGAGGCAACAAACTTCCCAATGGATTGGGTCTGGTCAACTGCTCCTGCAATGAGCAGGGAGATCTTCAACTAGATCAAGTTCCTCAGAACCCCATCCGACCTGGATATTTTCCAGCACATCTATTGGCAACCTGTTCTAGTGTTTTACTACCCTCATTGTAAAAAAACTTCTTCCTTCTGTCTAATCTAAATCTATCCTTGCCCTATTGCAACAGGCTCTGCTAGAATGTTCTTCCCCATCTTTTTACAGGTCCCCTTTAAGTAGTGAAAGGCTGCATCTTATGAATAAGAACAAGAAGTAGCAGACACATGAGGAAAAGGGGTATTGGATTGCCTGGATTTGGTTACAGTCAGACCAAATGAGAAGCTTCTGCTCAGCTAGATGTACAAAACACACTGACAGTTTTTACCTCCACAGATAGTAATTATACCCCTTCCCTATGCATTACAGGCAGTGTGAGAGCAAGTTCATTCTCTTAAAAAAATCCCAAACCAAACAACAAAAAAAAACCCCAATACTATTGCAGAATTATAATTTACCAATAAAATTATAACCTGCCTCATTTTTGTATTCTCACTAGAATTATCTACACTTATATTTTGATCGTGGACCCTCCTAGTATTTTCCCATACATTCCAGCCACTCATAACACCCAATCCCACAGTGTCACCCACTCCAAACAAAAGTGTAACTATTCTTAGCATTTTTTCGTGAAAGGACCAGCGTCTTCCACCGTTTTGGTTTTGTTTTGTTTTGTTTTGTTTGTTTTGTTTTGGGGTTTTTTCAGAGAATATTGCCGGCAGCTATCTTTTGCAGCAAGTTTTTCAGAGACCTTTTGAATGACTGGCAAACCACAAAGCTTTCCACGGAAGGAAAGAAGCAGCAGAGCTAAAGGTGAAAGTGTTCTAAAGTTACCAGTGGCTCAGCAGATCCAAGGTTTCCCATGCATCTTCAAAGCACAGCCAGAGCCCTATTACTAATCAGACATGATTGCTGACATCAATAGTTTCCAAAACTTCTGTGTTCTTTGAGGATAAACACAAGGAGAGCTCCATATCAGAGATAAAAGGATTTTCTAGAATTGCTCTCCTTAGCAAAACTGGGGTGAGGAAACCATAGATAATTTGAGAGTACTTTCAAAAGATACTACCTTTTTTTCAGCCTACGTCTCCTTCATCACAGCAATGGACTTTTATCTTGTTCTCTATCATCCTGACTTTACAAAACCCTAGTACAAATAAAAACAGCCTGCTACAGGATATGAGCTGTTAGTCCTTGAACAAATAAAAACTATTCCCTAAGAGTTCTGAGTTTGTGGGGTTAATCTATTTCCATCTTTGTTCATATAATCCTTTGTCAGTCTTCTTTTTTTCAGGTTTATTTCCTCTTCCCAGCTATGTAAAATCATTTAGTAGCATGAACCTTCTTTTTTGAATTTATCCTCTCAGTTTATGTATTTGTCATCATCTTGAAGTCATAAACATGGTTTTCTTTAGTAAATATGTGAGGAAAATGTCCATGTTTTCTGTTTGTTTTATAGACTGCTGTCAGAGAGAGAGGCTTGTTCAGAAACTTGTTCAGCAAATGTTTTAATGGTTTGTAAAACAGTATAGGAGGAAAATAAATTCTGTTTCACCAAATCTGTTAATGTTACCTGTTGTCTGTTACAGTCAATAGCCATTATTTTTTATTTTAAGACTTTAAATATTGTTCCCTTCTAATTAAGGTTCAAAGGGAAAATCTCTTGCTGTTATTAAGTAATATTTTCATTCTGAGATTAAAAGTTTAAATGCCTTTAAAAAAATGTTCTTTCCCCTCACAGTTACTTCTGTTCTCAATAAATAATTCCTACTCCCATTTATGAAGAGGTATTAATTTATCCGATGAACTTGAAAGTATGTGATATATAAGCAATGTATATGCCTAAGCAATCTTAACTCTATGTGAACAGAAGAACAGAATTTATTGATGTTAGAAGAATCACAGTGTATGCAATGATGTTGGAAAAGACTCATGGTAACATTAGGAGTTGGAGGAGACTGAAGGTTAAATCTTAATAAACAGAGGAATGCAGATAGTTGCAATATTAAGCTCCATGGAGTCTCTATGCTATTAAATAGTTACAGTTTATTCTGTGTCCTGAGCTGGCATATCACTCATGCTGGGACAACCAGGAGGGCTGAAGGAGAAAATAAAACAAAAATAAGTCTCAAGTCCTTGACAACTGTTCTGACAAATTTAGTCTGGAAGCCAGCACTGAGAATAGCACAACAGTCTATTGTACTAAAAAAACCCAGTTTCTGAAACTGCAAAAGCTAATTTTTTGCAAGGTAAAGCAAATACTGACATTTCATCTACTACCAGCAGAGGATGTACCCCACTTAATCAAAAGAAGTGGTGAAGCTGGAAGTGACAGCCAAAAAAGCAAAGGCAAATAACGATTTTTCATAACTGAATGACCATCCATAACATGCTGAGTATATAGGTGAGAGACATTTAAGGATAAATTTAACATCCAGAGAAAATACTGTCATAGTGTACCATGATATCTTTAAAGGAATTGGAGAGTCTGAGCATATTTGCATAGAAATAAATGTATTACATATATGTAGTTGCAGTAAAATAAATTCCGCTGCACTTGGAATACCTAAAATGCAGTTGTTAGGCTGCATATGAGTAGTTTCACTGTATAAGTAACAGTAAAGTCAGGGCGACAAGCTATGGAATAAAGTATATTTCAAGTGATTAAAAGTATCAAAATTTTGTCCTTTGCCAAAAAAAAAGTGGGCAAGTTGATACCACAAGAGAATGCAACAGCACTTTGATTGGAGCAGAAAAAAGCAAAGAACAAAAAAAAAGACTCAGTAAGTTTAACACCAGAAGGTTAAGTGCCACCATGGCTATTACCACTGCTCAGGACTGACACCAGAAATTTGCATCAATTAAAAATCAAGCCACTTGTTACAATTTCGCATAAGAAACGTGGGGTCTGGCTGGTGAAATTAGATAGGTACATCTCTTTTTCGTTAACTCTAAATCTCCAGGAGGACATTATCAGTTTTCGAGATTAACATTTAAGATTAAACATGTCAGTGAAATATTGAAGAAAGAGAGTTATGAGGCACTTTGTGATACTTCCAGAGAAGATGTAATTGCTGATTATATGATTATTGCTTCAACTGATGAAGCATAGCATGATATACCCCAAGAACAGCAATGTTGAAATCAAGAGAGGAAAATATTAAATATCACAGAGATACAGTAGAAAGAAATAGAGATAAAATACTTGCTGGACCACGTATTACTTCAAAGTGACTAAAACCCCAAAAGCTATCATGATATACTGATGAATTCCAATAAGAAAAATGAGAGGTCTTTACAGAGAAATTATGTGTGATATATAACACGCATCTTAATAATTTAGGAAATACTGAAGTATACTTCTCAGTCATACACAATTCCGGTTTTGCCGCAGTGAGGTCTCTTCCGTAAGTCTTTGCAACAGAAAATACGATGTTCTGTTATGGTGTTTATATCATAGTTTACCTTGTGAGTAATTTACTATTTTTAAGGTACCTAGATACAGACAAGCACGAATTCTTTGTTCCAACATCTAGAAGAGACCAATTCCATGTGGCTTGTTCTTTTTCTTCTCCACTGCCTTATTCAACACTTTCTAATGTCTTGTATGAAAAAGAATAGAACCATCACTCACCCCATAGGCCCACAGAAAATGTAAGATTGACATTACTGGAGCAGATTATTCCAGAAAAATGCAGAAGGCACTTATACTCATCTTTAAATTTGAGTCTGAGTGATAAACACTTTCAGGAAATGCCTGTTTCTCTCTGTAAGAAGAACCTAGGGTAATTATCTTAGACGACAACAGTTGGGTATTTAGGGGAGATAAATCACACAGAAAGCATGTGAAGATTTAATGCCAGGGACATACAACAGGGACAAACCCGGCATATTATGGGGTTCTCTTTCACTATAGAGAAATTCCAAGATGTCTCAACATTGTATTGCCATTCTTTTCCTATGTATTCTGTTTTTCTTCTAGGCATGAATCTGAAATGACATAAATTTTCTGCATAGTATTAATATGGTTTTCCTATTAATCTGTGACAAAGCATGAAATCTAATATTTTCCCCATGACAAACACATGAAAATTTATCAGCCTAGCCTATGTCTGTACAGTGAACTATTTATAATCTGTGGTTCTTAAAAGCAAAGGAAACTAAAATAAATGAATAAACATGCAGAATTTTTCTCCCTATGGTAGTTTTATTAATCACTTTTGTGGAATATAAGTTTTACATTATTCACAAAGCCTTCTCAAGCTGCAGCCACAGCCTTTGTCATGGTACTGAACATTATCAGTATTCAACTTTGTACTAAGCAGGCAACTAATTCTGAATGAAAATTCAAGAATAAAAGGAAAATATCCTCTTTGATCATTTTAAGTAGCATATATTTAAGATGGGATTGTTTTGCAGCTCCAGTCAGTCCTCAGTTGTCATAGGAACTCACAACATTCCCTGTGACTACCAGTCCTTGCTGCACTTTTCTCTTTCCTACTGATAGTTATCTTCTGTTGCACAGGTAAATTCAAGTACTGAAAAAAACGACAAAATCTCCCAAATTGCATGGTTGGCTTAAAGAATGGACAGTATTCATCCCTTTTGCCTGCTCTTTGGCACTGAATGGGTCTTGTATCAGTTTCTACTTCTTTTCTCTCAAATCACTAACTCCATAGGGTCAAGTATTTCAGGATCTGGGCTTTTTGAAGAAGGACATCTCTTCAGAGGATTATTCAAAATCTGGCAGCTCTTTTTCCAGTCTCTGCTGCTTTTTCCCCCCTTTTGCTTTGGGGTTTGCTTTGTTTTGGTACAGTCACCATCCACATGCTGATCAGCTTAGACCTGTTTTTCAACATTTTCATCTGCCTTTCTCTTTCACAGTTCTTTCAGGAATTTTAGTCAACCTTGTATTTATAAATTATCTTCTCACCTGATAGAATGGGGAGACTGTAAAAAACATTATTTGGAAATTTGAGGGATGCAGGAGAACTAAGTGCATGTTCTTAAAGTTGTACCTAGGATGTGACTGTATTAAGTTCTCCTTGTCATGACCATAAAAGTCATTGAGGGTGCTTAATCTGGTGTTGGACAGCTAAAATTGAGACATATCACTCGCAATTATGACTCTCACCTTTGTTGCCTATGTCACATTTTATATCTGTCCCTAAGGCTTTGCAGCAGCGAGCACCAAAGTGTCTTCCAAAAACCCAGCTTTTGTCTCTGTTCTGTCACTGTATTCAAAAGGTATCAAAATCACAATATTTTGCTTGTATACATAGTTTGCATGCGTAATACTCAGTTGAGGCACCTGATTTGAAGTTCTGCTTTAATCTAATTTTTCGGCTGGACTGAGGTCAAATTTCTAACCCAAGGCCCAGGATTGTGCTAGCTGCTTAGGCAGTGACTGAATGAGAAACTTCACTGTATTTCTCATGTATTCCTAGACTGCAGAATTTGATATACAATAAAGTCAGAATAGGAAACTCAGATTTCAAAGGAAAAATGTCTAGAATTTTAAACAGCTTTTAAACATTTCTACATTATTTATTTTTTCCTCTCAGAAATGGGATATAAAAAATACCTTCTGAAATACATTAGGATTCCCCTCATGCATCATGAATAATGCATATATACATGCATAAATCAAATATACTTTTGATAAAGTGTCTAAAATTTATTGGAAACAAACGCCTGAGAGATAGATGAATAGATGGATAGATGGATAGATGGATAGACAGATAGATAGATGACTGTTGTCTTCAGGATAAAAAGTAGCATAGCTCTTTATAAATAAAACTATACAATATATTAATCCCAGATTAATAAATTACTGAAATAATTATTCTTTGGGCACTCTTATGTTTCTAAAGAAGGAGAAAATTCTTGGCATGAAATTTATCTTGAGAGAAAAATTTAACTCTACAATGTCATTCAAGATGCCTTCCACTCTCCAAAATAAAAACACTCCAGAAGGAGCTCTCATTAATTTCTCTTCAAAACACAAACCTCACAATGTGGAGGTCTGGAAATCTTGATCTCTAAATAAATTAGCATTATCTCCACTAAGAAAGGGTGGACAGGAGGCTGTACCTGAGCCAGCAGTGTGCCTGGGCAGCACTGAAAGCTAACAACATCCTAGGCTGTGTCTACAGATGCATGGTCAGTTGATGGAGAAAAACAGCTCTTCCCCTCTACTGAGACCATGTTACAACACATCTGGGAGATGCAGACCAGCTGGGGAAGCCCAAAGAAAATGCTGATGAATGTGCACAAGTCCAGCTCTACCCAGCACTGGCTCCATCCAACACTGTCAGGGGCTGGAGTCCTAGCCCTGTGAGGAGAGGTTAAGAGAGCTGGCTTTGTTCTGTCTGAAAAAAGGGCAGCTTCCAGGGCATCTAAGGAGATTCCCAGTGTCTTTGGGGAAGATGGCAAGGAGATGCAGGCAGGCTTTTCACAGCTGGGCGTGTCAGGATGTTGAGAGGCAATGATCAAAATTTGAAAAGGGTGATTCTGGCATAAGGACAAAATTGTGGCCATGATTAAACACTAGGGCAAGTTTCCCAGATCATTGTGCAGTCTCCACTCTTGATGATTTTCAAGACCTGACTGGATAAAGTCCTGAACAACTTGGTTTCAATTCTTTGTTGACCCTGCTGTTAGGAAGAGTCAGATTAAAGATGTCAGGAGGTATGTTCCAACCTGAATTATTCTATGATTTTATGATTTTTTTGAGGTCAAAACGGAAATGGTTATAATGGAAAACTTTTCAAAAATTCACTCATTTTTTTGTGGACTCACTCCACCTAAATTGAGAAAAAAGTATATACTGCCAAAAAAACCCCACAAAACCAAAAGCAAACAAACAAAAACAAACAAACAAACAAACACCCAGTTAAAGAGACAAAAAAAAAAAAACCTACAAAATTGTACTTTTAAATACCACACCAACATTGTAAAAAAAGAATACACTGGCTGAACTGAGAAACCTAATTTGTATCCACACAACACAAATTTTAATATATATTTATAGATATCTCTATGTATATAAATCTTTTCTCATGCAATAAGTTTATTTTCCATCTCCTCAGTCATTTTCCCTACTCATTTCACATAACCAAGATCTTGATTTCTGTATTCATTTCCAAAAATTACAAAAATATGTGAGAATAAGTATTTATGGTAAGACTTACTGCACTTGCGAAGTACATTAATTCATTTGGGCTTTACTGTTAACTGCCTTTTTTTTTTTTTTTTAATGAAATGGGCACAGCATATGTAATGATGCTTGGGCTGAAGGATGAAAAGGAATAAAATATGGCCATTACATTAAAAATTATTTTAATGTCTAAAGCGAAAAAAAGTGTTATGAGTCAAGAGTTACATGGGATTAGAGGGAGATCTGTTGGTAAAAACAGGTGCAAAGAGACATCAATTAAATTACGAGCAATACTTGCAGTTTATCTCTAGCCTAAAATAATGGATTAAAATAAAACTAAAAATTGAAAATAAGTATGGAAGAAAGAGAAAGAAGGTAAACGCTGGTGATGTGAGTTGTTAAATGTTAACGAGCAAGACTGTAGTCATGCTAGGACCTGAATCTCCCAGCACAATGCTGCAGTCACCAGCTTACTTTGGTTTCATAGCAGACCAAAGCACATAACTTTTCAGCAGTGAAGAAGATTTCTGCCTGCATAATGAAGAACATAGAATCACATTCCGTAATCTTTCTTAAGATACCCTGTTGATACAAAGAATAGCACATTTGGCCAAAACTAATTACTGCATTCAATTTCCCTGGAAAGCAGATGTCAATCACCAGCTTCCACAAATAATTGACAGTGAACAATCAAAGTGCTTGTTTTGTAAATATCTCACCAGATGAAGTGTATTTCCATGCTAGTAGGCAGACTTCAGTAAAAGGATTAAAATAAGCCAATCCGCAGAAATCAGTATAGACACAGGAAAAATTCTAAGACCCAAATCTTTCATGATCAAACATATTATTATTCACTGAAACGATAGTCCTCATCCTAGCTACAATAATGTGCATCTTAGTGGAAGGGTTGGCTGTCAGAGGGACACAAATGATACTGTTAGTTGGACTTGCAGGAAATCTGCACCTCCAGTTCTCATAACTGTGCCATATACCACTCAGTTTTACCTTCAGAATAAACACAGAAAACAATGGAAGCTCTTAGTAGTGCATTTGAATGGCAACTATCTGAATGAATTTACAGCATGTTTCAGAATTTTTTTTTAAAAACCCTTAAAAGAATCACAAAATATCAGAATCACAGGAAGATTCAGGTTAGAAGGGTCCTTCAAGGACCATCTAGTCCAACCCCTCTACCACAGACAGGGACATCTTTTACTAAATCAGATTACTCTAAGCCCTGTCCAACCTGGTCTTGTACAGTTTCAGGGAAAGGGCATCCACAGTTTCTCTGTTCCTGTGCCTCACCACTCATTGTAAAAAATGCCTTCCTCATGTTCAACCTAAACCTACTCTCTTTGAGATAAAAATCTGTTGTCCCTTGTCCTGCCACTACAGGCCTTGGTAAAAAGCCTCTCTCTTTCTTACAAGCCTTCTTTATGTACTGACAGCCTGCAATAAGATCTTCCCCAGAACCTTCTCTTCTCCAGGCTGAACAACCCAAGCTCTCAGCCTTTTATCATGGAAGAGTTGTTCCCGTGCCCTGATCTTTTTGAGGCCCATGTCTCCACCTGCTCTAACAGGTCCAGGTGTTTCTTGTGTTTGGGGACCTCAGAGGTGGATGCAATTCTCCAGCTGGGATCTGTCAAGGGCAGAGTAGAGAAGCAGAATCCCCTCCCTCGCCCTGCTGGCCATTGTGTTTTGGATGCAGCCAGGACACGTTTGGCTTTCTGGGCTGCAAGTTCACATTGCCAGGTCATGTCCAACCTCTCCTCCACCAGCACCCCAAGTCCTTCCCATCAGGGCTGCTCTCGATCTGCTCATCCCCCAGTCTGAATTGTTAAATGGGGTGTCCTGACCCAGGTGCAGCACCTTGCACTTGGCCTTGTTGAACCTCGCAGCGTTTGCCTGGGCCCAACTCTCAAGCCCAACAAGGTCCCTCTGGATGGCATCCCATCCCTCAAGCAAATCAAACACACAACTCAGCTTGGCGTCATCTGTAAACTTGTGGGGAGTGCATTCATCCTTCTGTCCATGTCACTGATGAACATATTAAATAGTATTAGTCCCAGTATAGACCCTTGAGGGACTCCACTAATTAATGATTTCTTTTTGGACTTTGAGCCATGGAATTTAGCCAGAGAAAACTAAACCACAAATATATTTTAAATTCTACTTGCTTTTCCTACTGGATTTTTAGTTGATCTATTTTACCACTACGGGAGACTTAATAATTTTCTTTATTTTAAAATTAAAATTAAATTAAATTAAATTAAATTTAATTTAATTTAATTAAAATTTAATTAAAAATTTTCTTTATTTTAAAAATTCTGTTACTGACCTTCTTGACACTTAAACAGTCATGTTTTGAAGAGCCTGCTTTACTTGTAAGCAAAATATATCAATACTGTCAGGCTCTACATTGCACAGTTTGAAAATATATTCAATAATGAGAACAAGCAGTTCAAATAAAAAACTCAAAAAGATAAACAGGAAGGTATACAAGCTTTCATTTGAAAGAGAACGAGGCCTGAGTGTCCTTCAGGCTCATGAATACAAGTTACCCATGGAAGAGCTCTCTGTGAGCAAGAAAAAGAGCATAATTTAGCTCAAAAAAAGGTAAGTGGAAAAAGATGGATAAATTGAGAATCAGAGCTGGACAAAGATTTTGACAAAAGAACAGATAATGGGGAAACACTCACAGGAATTGACCAACTAAAATGAAAGACAAAAAAGACATGAACATTGATGGCTCAGTGAATTCTTCAGGCATCAATGCTGTGCTGGAGAAATCATACTGGAATCAGGATTAGCAAACTGCAAAACAAACTCTAGACAAACGTGGGTTGGAAAAGAAAAAGCCAAAAAACAACAGAGGGAAAAGAACATACCAAAGGAGAAGCAGGCATGATCACTGAAGGGAAGACTAATGAACAGAAATCCCACCTTCTGTGCCCTCTGCCCTGCCTGCGCTGCCCTGTTCGGGCAAAAGGTGAAGGCTGCAGTGAGGGCAGAAGGGTCCCAGGGAAGAAGAGCAAATACTCTGCACTAGGAGAAATGCTAAAGACTGAAGTGTGCTAAAGCAGCCTCAAAAGCAGGTAGTTAAAAAAGAACAATAGTAAGCTTTCATAAACAAATAGTGCTGGCAGATGAATACACTCCAGTTTGCATATTCGTTTCTTAAGAATAAATGTAATCATTAATATGCTGTACTTTATTGATTTGCTTAGTTACTGAATAAACTGAACTGTATAAGCTTTCTTTTCCCACACCAGCTAAGACAGTGTCATTTTCATAGTAACACCAAACAGGAGAGTCCTTTATCGTCTACTTTGTGGACATTTATACCTTTGCTCACTAATTCAGGACACCTCTGAAGTCAATGAAAAAGCAATAGAATGAAAATCACCTTTCTTGGTTTAGAATTATGTATTATACATGGTGATGTGCCCTGGAAACAATATTTTACAAACTCTTTACCTTGTGTTTTTCCACACTGGTGTGGCATACACATTGCACACACAGTAACTGCATTTTGTTGCCATTTAAAGTAACTTTTACCAGTAGCCACTATTTTGAATATGTAGTGAGATATTTATATGGAACACTATCTCATTAAAAGAACAATGTGGAAAGAAATTAGAAGAGTGAAGAGTCAAGTAAAACATTCTGACTTAGATAAAACCTAATTTTGCTTTGGCAGGGTGAAATAAAACATATAGATTTAATATTAGTAAGACTGATATTATCCAAATTCCTTCATATTTGTTCCTATTTCATTCCATATAAAGTACTAGGCCACCTTAAAGACTGTAACTGTCTCAGTTTCTGGGACTTACCTATCACTCGAAAGACAGGAAATTCATGGGACTTAATTACTTAACCGTAAAGAAGGTCATCAAAGTTGTAGTGCACCAAAGAGCAAGCATATGCTTAAACTTAAGCTCCTGCTTAAATTGTCCCTCTATGTGACAAGTGACCTAAGAAAGGTGATGCTACTTTGATACCTTGTGAAAACATTAAGGAAGAATTTGTTGTATAAAATAACCTTGCAGGAAGTTATTTATATACAAGCTCATTTTATTCAAAGTACATTGAAGGACAGAAAAAAACTGCTGAAATACAAAAGAGCAGACTTTTATCAACTATGAAAAATTGTAACAGAAGTGTTCAGGAACTTTGGTCATTCTCATAGGACTACTTCGCAACTTTGCTAATTCAACAATACCTTTCTTAAAATGGGGCCCAGGTGCATATTCAAACTGCAGATACAAAATAGTATATCCTGGGATTTTTCTTTTTTTCTTTTTTCCTTT
>VZRN01000080.1:155129-203485 GCA_013397935.1 Dasyornis broadbenti
TTTTTTTATTTTTTTTTTGTTACTGGAGCCTAGAATTAGGACATAGCCCCTGCTCAGAATATAGAAGGATTTGGATCCACAGAGATGGTATTATTTAGATGTCAGTGCCCTGGCTAACCTAGGAACATTTAGATTGCCTTATGCTCAGCCATCTAGATGGAGAAATGTCAAACTTAATTTCTCCTTTTCCGTTCAAGAGGAGTAAGAATTTTTTAAGCCTGAAGACTAATAAGCCCAACTATAAAGGATGGCCACAAATTCTAAGGAAATGTGGATTCACTCAATGATTTTAATTCAGACTTCAATTTTTGTTGATAAGAAAACTCTGCAACAAGGTGTTTCAAGATGGACTTTTTTACTGGGAAAGCAATACTGCTTGCCTTCTTTCCCCATCAAGGAACAAGAGCCACACTGCTATTAAACTGATCCTCTGCTACTGCTATTAAACTGATCCTCTGTTTCATGCTGTTTAGAGATGCTACCTGCATTAGAATAAGAGTTGCCCATCTGATTTCTTTTAAGATTCCATTTGCTCTTAAATCTCATACATCATATAAAAAGTTAAAAAAATTTTTTCATAGTTAAATGGTTTGTCATTATTTTAGTTAATCTACATTTTATATAAACTAGTTTCAAACTCATGCTCCAAATGAGGAAGGAAAATATTCCCCATAAAATTTTAGCCTACAGACATATAATTATTTTGTGTTTTTAAAGAAAACACAAAACTTCTTAGAAGTCTTTCTCCATCCATCTTATCAATCTCCCATTTTCTGTGCATACAATGGCAGACAATAGAATTTTATTTTCATTTGTGCCTACTCTACTTTTTCTGCAAATACAGGTATGATAAGATGGAAGTCTTAGTATTGTGGCTGCTCTCAATCTTTCCTTACAAATGGCTTTCTAGACACTTTTTTTATGTCATGAGAAGCAGCAAAGTAAGTCAACATTTCTATAATGTATAAACAGTTGGAATAACAGTATATTAAAAACATAGAGCAAGAGGAAAGTTTAATGCCCATTTCAATCCCTGTTCTCAATGTCATATGCGTTGTTCACTTATTAGTAGATGGTTCACCTTAATAATATTTACATTCGACATGAGTGTTCAGTATCTTGAAATGCAGAATTATCTTCTCTGAAGCACAGCCAAAAATATAAACATAATTCCTCACCTATATATTTGTGTCTTCAAATATCTATGTGTTTTGATCGTATGAATGCCAATTCAAGTGCCATTAGCTATTTAGTCATAGTCAAGGACAGGAGAATATGAACTCTTAAAATCATCACACAATCTGTTTATTCCATTCAATCAGATACAATAACATAAAACTGGTTATGCTTGAAATCTTAGCACAGTGAAATAAATAACCAATTACCAAAGCATTATTTTACTTAGATATTGAATATATACACATCTGAAGTCTTTAATTTAAAAAGAACAGTGTTTTTGGACAGTGCCTCACTGGAACTTTTATATAAGAACAGCTAAATTTGACCTTGAAACACAGTTTTGAAAACACACTAAGCCTCTTTTTTTAACACATGAGCATCCACAGCAAAGTGCCACCTTCACGATGTCAAAAGAAACCCAGGGCCACTGCCTTTTAGTGGAAGGCCACTAGCTAATCAACCCACGTTTACACAGTGTGTAACTGAGTTTCCTACATCCACACACAGGCCCTTACACAAATGCATTACTTACAAAGGCGTCATCAGTAATGAAATCTAGACACAGGATTAAAGTATCCAGATTAGCAGAGTGTCACTCAGGACTTTCAAACTACTATTTTTACAGCCTCTCTCCAAGAGCTCTCCTTGCCTTCTGTAATCAGCACCAGAACTATTCACTTGCTCCCTGCTAAGCTTTTATCTCCATGACGTGAAGGTGACAATGAAACACTCTCCTGCAAGATCCTCCTGGCAGCATTCCCACAATGCCTGCTGGACTGTTTTGATCCCATTCCATATGTCCACAATTTAAGCAGCACTACAGCTGCCCGTCTCTGAATTGTGTCGCTTCCCACTGCCGGGCACAATCCTGTGGTACCTGAGTTCTAAAGTAATCTTCTGAGCCTATTTCAATTTTCACATTACAGAGCATGCTGCCTGGAACTTGATGATTACAGGTTTGTGAGGACAGGATCAAACAGAGGAAGATGCTAGCAGGGAGTCAAGAGTAATAACATTATTGTGCAGACACATCCAGTTTTCTCTTCTGCTTTGAATGAATTCAGTCTTCTACAGCAGCACTGATGTAAACACGGCCTTGCAGTTTCATATTACTGCAGATACATTTGAGTAAATTTCTTATGTGTTATTGCACCCTGGAAAGCAATTTATGAGAGAGCTGGTTTTAGCATTAATTAATTGTGGCTCTGGATTATTAAGTGCAGGGACTGAAGCGTTAGGAATATCTTTGTAATACATGAATAGGTACATATATGATAATTGGCTTGAGCAATAAAGCTATCAATTATTCTGTCTGCCGATTAAAAGCTATGAACACTGAAGAATCAATTTATTTTTAAGGGCAATTCACTTTCATAAACAGTCTCTAACTGCTCTTCTTTTCCCTGAAACCTATCAAATGCTCTTAGCTCACATTACATCATCATTTTAGTAAAATTACTGAGGTTTAATACCATAAATGGTAGTTCTTTGACAGTGAAATAGTCTGTCATGTCATAATTCTAGATAGTGAAGTTCTGTATTGATTTACAAGTTGATTTCCTATTCAGAGAGAAAAATACTGCTTAGAGGTGTCACAGCTGCCCCTCAAAAACGTTAATATAAAGATATTTGATACTTTCAAATAAAAGTCTTTTAGGTTATTTAACAAAGTAACAAATATGTGGTTACTTCAAAGCTTATTTCACCTAATAATTTACCCCTTCCACTTTAACAACATCTATACATTCTGTCTAACTTATGTTTGCACATGGTGTCAATAACTGCCATAGAAGTGGTATTTATAGAGATTATTTCAAAATAAATTCTAAAAAAAATCAAAATTAGATATTGAGAGCCTGAATTTTAGGAGAAAAGGTAAGATGTGGGTTTCTGAGAGCTGAGGCTTTGAAATATTCAATATCAGTAAGGTCAAAATATTCAAAAAAGAGAAAGCTAGAAACACAGAGTAAGCAAATAATGGTAATTCATATTTTTACGAATGAACCCATCACTATTTGAAAATCAAAATTTATACTCTAACAGTTGAACTCCCTGATTATCCATGCATTTATTCATCTACATTCATGGTGAATCTAATGTACTGAAATGTATTAAGTTTGATTATCCTACTCTGCTAATATTTCACTTTCCTTATGTAATCCTGTTTCTTGTTCTACTTAAACTTTAGCAACTCTGTGTGCTTGGATTTTAGGTCAAAGGAGTTTGTGCTTTTCCTAAAGACATGAAATTTTTTCTTAGAGGACATAGTATGGGAAGAAGAAAGAAGATAGCAAGGTCACAGTGACTCTTCAGTTGTCTGATACTGTGGATCAGATATATCTGGTGTCTTAAAAATCTGTTCACAATGGTTTTGCAGACAACTGATAAAATTGAAGGCATGAGTCCTATTTTAATCTGAAAGGCAAACTAACTTGAAGAAGAAAGTTGCAAGTTTTGTCTGGTGAGACAAACTATAACAGGTATTTTTCAAACTTATTTTTCAAACTTGCTGCTCACAAGAGACATGAAAATTTTGTTTTCAATGGCAAAGACATGTAATCTTATTTGTCAGAGCACTGATGTCTGTCTTCTTAGTGAGAAGGTAGGCTGGAGGTCATCTCTCATGCAAGTTGGCAGCCATGTGTTATGTGGAACACTTGCAATTTATGGAGTAGTTATGGTTTGAAAGCACTATTGAAAGCTGCAAAGCAAATGCCCTACCTCAGCAACATAAATGGATGCATATAAATAAAACTTTAGGCAAAAGTTCTGTATAGTTTGCGTTGGGATGAAGCTGCATGTTGCCCATTTTTGTTACTTGCTCTTTGAGAATCTTCCCTACCTAGAAGAATTTAAATTGGCAAATGACAGCCACAGTTCTGTAAGGCCTTTGAAGAAACTGCTGTCTTTTGTTGAGTGTTATGCAATGAGAAGATTGTCAGGGTTATTTGGCAAACAAGAATGCATAAATTAATACATGCAAACTTTTATAACAATAATAGCTTATTGATTCTAATGTAATGTGTGAGTTAAGGATATTAAAATATGAAAAAATGCAGTGGAAAATTATCTTAACACTTCTTCGAAAATAAACAAGAATTCAATTTTGTTCTTCAGGAAGTAGAAAATTAATGCTGGATTCTGAACAACAGTGGAGAGAATTGGACCTTGAAGAAGATATCACAGACAAAAGAGCTTCTAATCAAAACAGTCTCTTATTTGCCTGCTCTTGCCAGTGAAGAACCCAATGAACAACCCAAGCAGAGACAGTCTGAGTCATGTGCCGTTCACAGGGGACTGAACTGAAGGGAAAAGTAAAATCCAAACAAGACCGTCTTTTTAGAAAAATAGCTGTTCAGCTCTCTTGAGATAAGACTAGCTGACAATCCTTCTGGGTTTTGGGGTGAGGTTTTTGGGGGACAGGGGAGTGGTTTTCTTTGTTTTTATTTTTAGAAAATACTGAATGTCATGGTATATAAAGCAGATTTCATCCAATTTTCTCTGAAAAGTTGATTGATTAAAAATCTAATGTAAATGAATGTCATGAATGTAAAACTAAGCAAGGCTGATAATTAAGTATATCTTATTGGTATTCTTGTCAGCATTTGTCTATTGAAAGTGACATAATTCCACGTATGATAAAAATAGTTACATATCTCAATTTTAGTTCTGCCTCATTAACAAGTTAAGGCTTTTTCTTTTGGATAAATAGTACTGATGAATATTTTGGTACCTGTGAAGAAATGCAGATGCTTCAGGGCATAAGAGTAGTATTGACTTTGGCTAACTCTCTATTCATCAGATCAGATTTTATCATACAAGAAATAGGCAAACTATTAGCTAGTTATATTAGTTTAGCCTATCAATATTGAGACTCTGATTCCCTGCAAAAGAGGTGGCAGCCATGTGATGAGAGCCAGTTGGTCATGGGATATCTGAACTCAGTCAGACATTGTGGTCTCTGAAAGGCATTATAGCAAAAGGTAATGATTTCCTTCTCAGTTCAATGTGGCAGCAGACAATAACCGTGAAATAGAAAGACAGGTAAAAAGAACAGCCATACCTAATAAAACATCCATTGACATTTTGCACTTCACATTTCTAATCCATAGTAAAACCATTGGTCACTTCCAGTTACTTTCTGTTAGAGGCTTGACTTATCTTTTCCACCATATTTGTGTTCATGTGGAAAATTCATCTGTTTAACCCAGTTCTGGTGTGCTTTATCAGTTGAATTACTCTTTTCTGTTTTCTTTTAGGATTATAACATTTCATTTCATCTGCTCCTACTCTGCATCCATTATTAAGGAATATAGTTCCTGTTTACAGCAGCTGGGAAAACATAAGATTCAAGTTGCAGTTAACACATAGTTGAGCATTTGTGCAGAGCATTATGGACATGTCTTTCTGTTCTCTTTTATAAAAGAAATATTGGCTAGATCACTAGACAAACACAATAGGAACAAACAAAGGTAGAATGTAATGGAGATTAAGATACAGTGAGTAGTGAGAATGTCAAATGTGTGAAATGTCTACATGGGTCTGACGAATTAGAAACCTCTGTGCTTAGAAGAAACCTCTGTGTGTTCAATAATTGAAAGCCAGATAGGAGAACCTGGGGACCTAAAATGTCACTAGACCTATTTTTTCTGCATCACAGAAATCTATTTAATTTTCTTTGTGATGCTTATTTTCTTGATTCATCTGGAAAAGTGAACCTTAAAACAAATAGTTGTGTGTGTAGGTAGTCAGGTTGCGTTCCTGTATGATCCAGGGCAAGGTATTGATATTAACACAAGTTAACTATGAGAGCTGCAGATCTTAAAATATCTCAATGAATATTTACATCAAGATAAGTACCCAATGTAATATAATTCCACTCCTGATTTTATGTAGACTCAAACACGTTCTCAACCTTATACCTTATACTGAAATCTGTAGAATAACGTACATAATTTATCTGCTGAAATACCACTGGGACATTCTTTCTAATGATGTGACATGCTTAGAATAAGAGTTTTACTGAGCTCAAATGAAAGTGCCATATTTTATGAGACTGAATCAAAGAACCATATCATATTTTTGCAAAAAGTGATGGGACGGACCCCATAAATGCACATAATTTTGATGCAAAGTATAGCTACATTATGGAAAAGCTTACAGTGTTATGCAGAATACTTCATTCCCTCAGTGCAGGTGTGTTCTATGTGTTAGGAACAAGTCTGTGACTGAGATCTTACACATGCTACGTGTGGTAGACTGAGTGGTAGCAAGAAGCTTCCTCCTCTAGCAGCAGCGTTCAAGTATCCCTGTGATCCTGAGAACAATGCAACCCTATATGATTTAAAGGGGAATGGACAGTTTAAGAAAAGTTGAATGTCACATTTAGAATTTAAAGAGTAATTTATGGAATTTTGCAAACCTGTCTCACAACTTTCTGAAACTGTGGTATAGCATTTGCTAAAATTATTTCAGCCAGAAAATACCTTCTGTGCAAACAAAACTATTGCCAGGGATCTAAATTACTTTAGAAACATCCTCCTTTAGAACATCCTCCTTTAAAAATGCTACAAGATCATCCTTCGTTTTATCATTTTGGTATTCAACCCTTCCACCTTTGGATTTGCAAAACATTATAAGCTTTGTCCTATATAGAAGATTTCTTTCTAACATTGCATCCTGCAGGAATGCTCAGCCTCTTCTACAGCTTGTCTTTTCCCTGCAAAAAAGTGTCCTTTATCTTTTCATAGAAACTCACTTTTTTCTATCTCTACAAGAGAATGTGTATAAAACTCAAGTGTGAAGCTAGAGCCATCATAATGAAGTTCAACTTATGGAGCAGTGGTCCTCACCTTTCATAGAAACTTAGCAAAGATTAGAATTTCAAGGCCCCAAAGTAAACTTAGAAAATTAAAGCAAATGAATTTCAAAGAAATGTAGGCTCTTGGAGACACGTGTATACGTATTTTAGACAGAAAAATATGAAGTTCTACATACACATATACCAGATGAACTTTCAGGGTCCCTTCCAAACTGGGTGCTCTATATATGAGTGCATAGCCAGACGTACACTTATATGTATATATAAAAGTCTGCTAATATACAAGTAACATATAAAAGAATATACAAAAGCACATAAATTAATAATTATTCTATTGTTACTGTGTTTTGGTTATGTGATTAGACAATCATGTTTTCCCTTTATAAATCCTAACAGAAGAGCTAGAAGATAATCCTGCCTCATTAAAGTTCTAAAAACTTTGTGAAATTGGTTTTCAATGCATTTAAAAATGGTCTTTAGCTTCCTAAATTACCAGGGAGTTTCTGATTTTTTTTTAAGCAAAGACAGAAATAAAATGTGCTCAGCTCCTTCCCTCCAGTCCTGTGCTTAGTACTGTGGGCTAGCCATAGCGTAGTGAGAGTAAAAAAAAAAAAAAAAAAAAAAAAAAAAAAAAAAAAAAAGAAAAGACTGGGAGAGAGGCATAAATATTCTTTTTAACAAATTGTAGACAGTAGTTAGAAGGTAATAAAAGGAGTCTTTTTCCTCTTCTTATTGTTCCTCCTGTTCACTGACCAAATACCAATGGTTTAATGCCACAATTGCATGAGTAATGTACAGTCATTACAAGTATAGGTTGTATTGTAGGATGGCTCTCCCATTCATAGGAATTGCATGCCTGCCCTCAGCCCTTGGAATAATTGTTGTTCATTGTAGTTGTGTGAAATTTCAGCAGGTAGTAGCCATCATGACGAGAGTAAAGCTGGCAGAAATGTTCTTCCACAAGATTTTCAGACTTGCTTTGATGTGACCTTGATCACATTAATGAGATTCACATCAGCCAAAGTGGCAATACTCTGAAAGCATTAGATCAACATATGACCAAGTCTGTGGAATCTGGTTTTCTCTAATGAATGTTTGAAGTAGAACAAACTTATGTTGTGATCTCCAGATGATCACAAGTGTAAGACTAGAAATGGCAACCCTGGACTTCTGGGAATAAATCTCTTTTATCATAATTATCTGCTAATATCAGAAAGTACTTGATTATTTTTCTAAAAACTTCAGCTGCAGCAGTCTGCAGCAATCAATTTTCTGTGATGCCAATGTATTTGCCCAATGTCCTCTTCCAGAACAATCAAAATGAAAACAACAAATATATGCTTGTCTGCTGGAGGTTGTGGAGAGAGCGCCAGGCACAGTGAGACTGAGGCAGGCAGACTGAGGTATCGGGGAGAAAGGACATGGACGTTGGCCAACATTACTGCAGGATTCTTCTGATTTTATACCAGATCAAGATAAAAGGTGCATATGCTGTATGTGCAAAGACACGTGGTCAGCAAGGGGTCTTACCTTTGTCCTCTAGCTTCAGGTTTTCCCCTCCACATCTCTGCCTTGTCAGAGTGAGTGCTCAACTAAGTGCACCTTCAGCCTGCAGAGAACAGCTTTTACTGGGAACAGTATGGGAGCAAAGGGTGAGAAATGCAGAATTCCCTCAGAACACCAGGTTTCTGTGGAGATCACGCCAGCCTCTTCCCAGGACTTCCATTGCAGCTGAAGAAATGTCATCGAATTTCCCCATTATTTTGACTCTATTCATGTTAGGATAAAACTAACCATATCCCAGAGGTGCCTATTTCTGTCCTTCATTGGGAAAGTAGAGTAACTACTACTTGACTGTCAGATGTGGAATGCCAGGTGAGATGAACACCATCTGTATTGTTAATACAATACTGAGACACTGAAGATCACAAAGTAACTGTGAGGATATAATGGCTTTTGCTACAAACACAAGACATGCCAGAAGCATTTTATTTTGTAAACACTGATAGGTGATGAAAAACTTGAGTGATCTATGTTTGGCAGCCTGTTCCTTACTTCAGGTCTTACTTCACAGATCTCTTCCTCTGATCTCAGGGAAGCTTTTAATTGTACCCAGTGTGATTAAAAGCCTTCCAGTGAATGTTGGTATTTTCTCACATCTATTTTGAACAGTTATTTCTACATAACTTATTTTTTGCAAAGCTGTGGAACTCTGCAACTCCCTCTTCTAAAACTGATCAAACATGGGAAACTTCCTTATAGTTATCAGAACAGTGCTCTAACTTTTGCAGAACTCCTTTATAATTAATGTATCCAAGATCTGTATCTTTGAGCTATAGAATTTTTTCATCTTTTCTCACCTTTCTTGTATCAAAAAGCCCATCTAATACACTATCATGATATAGTTTCACCTAAACCTGCTATTAAATTTTTTTTTTAACTGTAAGAATTATATATTCTATGTCCTTCCACCAAAAAATGAATTATGAAGTCCAGGTAGTCTATTTGAAAAATATTAGTGTGTTACTTCATTTTCCAACATATATGCTGGGGTTCCTTAGTCTTATTACTTAACATAGAGGAACAAAACCTTAGAGTCAAAAAAGAAGAAAAAGAAAGAAAGAAAGAAAATACCAACATTAGCTCAGTTTTACTGACATGGAAATTAATCATTAACAACAAAGAATAAAGGTTGTTGTCATAATATGTCATCTTTTCAATTTGAGTTATATTATATATATTTATATGTGTGTGTGCATATGTTTTAAAAGCACTGTTTGCCCACAAGTCTCTCTTGTCTGAGACACGGTATGTGCACACAATTTATCCATGCTAGACAATATTGATGTTCCAAGAGATATGTCTTGTATGAAGTGAAAAAACACACCAAATTCAGAAACAAAAATTTTACTATGTTTTCTAACTCCCTGTGCTTTACTGTTTGCTGTGTTTTTTCATTTGTACATCTCCTAAAATTTCTGCAGAAAATCCTGTTCTTCTGACAGATCCAGAGACTTCATCTTGAAAACAACTACTTTAGATTGGACAACTGTTTTCCTGAAAGCCCAAGACAAGGAAAACTACTGTTGGAAAAGCACATGCACAACCTGCACAATTCACTGATTTTAACATCAGGATTCACTCCTCATCCTGAAAGTCAGAAATCAGAAATCAAACTGATGATGAGGGACAGCAAATCTGCAGCTATACTACTGGTGTGGAGGGAAAGATATAGGAAACATAGAGTCTATAATTAATTTTGACACCTCTTATCTGTTTATCTCTCATCCTGCTGTTGGTTTTTACTAATTTATTTGATTTTGCAACCCTTTAAATAGGTGAAAAATTAGATGTGCAGTTGTGTTAGCCTAATGGGTAGTACCATATGAATTATTTATATAGTATTTTTGACAATGAGTTTAAAGGTTGTGAAAGCACAAGGGATGGCTCTGTGCAGTACAGCAAAAGCTTTGAAATATTCAGGTCCCTGGAACAACAGCTTTTACACAAGATAGCTCTGTAGTGAGACAAATAGAGCAGGCTTTGGAGAATACCTGATAAAGTTGTTCCTACTGCTGAAGGCATTGAACATCCCACAAGAGCCTGTATAAACTGGAGGACTGCATTTTCACCAGCAGCCTCAGACTCCCTATAAATGTGAGGCACGAAGTGTTATCAAGAACATTTCTGAAACACTGCTTTTAACAGTAACAGTATGAATCCACAGTGAATTATTATTTCAATAGTGACACAGGTATAAATGGTGTCCTACCAAAAAAACCCCAAACTCATGCACACAGAAAAGTGTTTCTCTGCTCCTTTTTTTTCAGTGGGGTGCTAATAATAGATTATACTAGCAGAGCAGCTTTCTTTAGTTCTCTGTTTAAAGATCTTGAATGTCTCATTCCAAGATTTAGCATCCCATCAACTTTATGACACACTATATTAGAAAAATTGAATCTCTTGTCTTGTGTTTCGCTAAAATGTAAATAAATATGGTTTTTACTCTAATTCCCACATTTCAGATTTATCCATAATTCATATTAAAAAATACATTGCCTCCACCTAAAAACAATGTGTTGAAATAATAGCCTGGGGGAATCAAAAGAACGGAGCATAACAAATCACAATTTTTTTCTTAAATGCTCATGTTTGTACTAATAGGAATGAACTCAAGAGGCATATGTATCTATATGGTTTATTAAGGAAAATCACTTCATTATACAACCTGCATTTTCTCTCCCATTTGGAATGGTTGCCCCTATGCTTTGTTATGCTCCGGGGTGAAAGTATATATGACATTACAAATACTAAGCTAGCCTTTTTGTTGCTGTATGTAGGAATAACTTCAGTAATATCAAGAGAATTTCACTGGTAATTAATTTCACCCATTGATAATATATTATTTAAATAATTCATAGTAGCATGAAATTCTAGAGTAACTTTTAAAGGTTTAAAGATTGAACTATGACGAAAAAGAACCAGGAAACAAGCAGTGAGAGAGAGAAGGCAAAAGAAAAGCAGGAGAGGAAAAATGGAAAAAAGAAGTATTACATGATCAGAATATGCTGAATTCAAAGGGATCCACAAGGATCATCAAGTCCCACTCTCAGTCCTGCAGAGCACCATCCCCAAGAGTCACACCATGTGCCTGAGAGTGTTGACCAAACACTTCTTGAACTCTGTCAGGCTTGAGGCTGTAGCCACATCTCTGGGGAGCCTGTTCCAGTGCCCAACCACCCTCTGGGGAAAGAACCTTTTTCTAATATCCAATCTAAACCTTCCCTGGCACAGGAAAGGAAAGGAAAGGAAAGGAAAGGAAAGGAAAGGAAAGGAAAGGAAAGGAAAGGAAAGGAAAGGAAAGGAAAGGAAAGGAAAGGAAAGGAAAGGAAAGGAAAGGAAAGGAAAGGAAAGGAAAGGAAAGGAAAGGAAAGGAAAGGAAAGGAAAGGAAAGGAAAGGAAAGGAAAGGAAAGGAAAGGAAAGGAAAGGAAAGGAAAGGAAAGGAAAGGAAAGGAAAGGAAAGGAAAGGAAAGGAAAGGAAAGGAAAGGAAAGGAAAGGAAAGGAAAGGAAAGGAAAGGAAAGGAAAGGAAAGGAAAGGAAAGGAAAGGAAAGGAAAGGAAAGGAAAGGAAAGGAAAGGAAAGGAAAGGAAAGGAAAGGAAAGGAAAGGAAAGGAAAGGAAAGGAAAGGAAAGGAAAGGAAAGGAAAGGAAAGGAAAGGAAAGGAAAGGAAAGGAAAGGAAAGGAAAGGAAAGGAAAGGAAAGGAAAGGAAAGGAAAGGAAAGGAAAGGAAAGGAAAGGAAAGGAAAGGAAAGGAAAGGAAAGGAAAGGAAAGGAAAGGAAAGGAAAGGAAAGGAAAGGAAAGGAAAGGAAAGGAAAGGAAAGGAAAGGAAAGGAAAGGAAAGGAAAGGAAAGGAAAGGAAAGGAAAGGAAAGGAAAGGAAAGGAAAGGAAAGGAAAGGAAAGGAAAGGAAAGGAAAGGAANGAAAAGAAAAGAAAAGAAAAGAAAAGAAAAGAAAAGAAAAGAAAAGAAAAGAAAAGAAAAGAAAAGAAAAGAAAAGAAAAGAAAAGAAAAGAAAAGAAAAGAAAAGAAAAGAAAAGAAAAGAAAAGAAAAGAAAAGAAAAGAAAAGAAAAGAAAAGAAAAGAAAAGAAAAGAAAAGAAAAGAAAAGAAAAGAAAAGAAAAGAAAAGAGTCTAGTGTGGCTCTGTGGAAAGAAAAGGACAGAGCTGTGATAACCTGCATGCTATCAGTACGGTGAATGGCATTTTTAAAGAAATTTTCTATACTTTCTGTAATTTTTAATCAAAAAGAAAGATGTAATTGCCATCAATCTTCCTTCTGTCTTGGTCCCTAAGACAAATATATGGAAACTATCTAAAAATGGGTGACAGTGATGTCTTGTCAAATTTCCTAAGTTTGGAAATACACTACAGAACAAAGTCTACTCGGAAGGTTGTTATAATATTTTTTGCACTTTCAGGAATGAAAGATAAAATAAGTTCTACAAACAAAGTCTCATCTTGAAGCTGGTTTACAAGAAATCCAGTTACCTGGACAATAATTGTATAAAATTAACAATTAAAAGTTAACAATTTAGATTAATTGACACTTGGGTAATGATGATGTGTTTAACATACCTGGTTTTTCTGAATGGCATATCAAACCTCATATTTCTGTTTCACCTAGGACATATATTTCAGAAAGATGTCTAATCTTTATCTGAACACTTATCAAGCATCAAGATAACTTATTCAGTTGGTTAATGATGATTCACTGTAAAAATGCATGTTTCATTTTTAGTCTCAATTGACCTATGCTCTGTGTTCAGGCTCTAGGTCTCTAATGTCTTTGATAGATTAAACTTCCCTCCGGTGTTGGAAGTATCTGCACTTATAGATCATGATCAGGTTCACTTCTTAACCTTCATTACATTAAGTTAAAGACATTGAACTGGGTAGGTATCTCACTGAAAAGGCTTTTTTTTCCTTAGAACTTCTGTCATTCTTGCAGCTCTTTTTTTAAGCCATTTCCAATATATCATTGCTGCTTTAAAATGAGTTCATAAAACAGAACACAGTAGAGGTCTCACTAATATCACAGAGAATCAAAAATATCTCTGTACTTCTACTTTTTAATCCTCTTTCATTTATCTAAGTATGACTTTTTCTTTTTTCTTGGCCATTTCTTCACAACACAGACACAGAAATTCTAGGGCTTTATATTGATTTGTACCTCCTGGGGAATTCCTTGGGTCAAAATCCATGTTGGGTATAACAACATTTCACCATTGTGGAATACTTCAAAATCTTCAGCAGTCAAACTAAGTAAATAACACTTTGAAATATGAACCTATTTTACAGCAGATTGCCCACACAAATACAAGTAATATTTACCATATGACTACACCAGTAATTTTTAAAAATTATAAATACATTTAACATATTCAAAACTTGTGTAGGCATATCCCAACAAATTGCTTTATTTTTTTTTGACCCAGGTAAGATTCATGCTGAGGCAGGAGCTGGAAGCTTTAACTTTGGTGTCTGAATTAATTACAATGGAAGAGAAAGGCAAGAAGAATCAAATTGCAATACATTGCACCATCATGACAGGATTCTAGAATTTCTTTTAAATGTGGTCTTTCACATATGTTTATAGTATCTTTTTCCTCAGCTTGAGTCAATATTACTACCCCATGGTGAAAAACATAAACAAAAATATGTTTGCTCTTCTATCACTGACATCTTCCATTTGTGTCTGAACACAATTCATTAAAGTTCTCATTTCTCTGCTGATAGCCAAGGTTCCAGGGAAAAATACTCTTTTTTTTTTTTTTTCATATCAATTCATGCTTTATTAGGTTATTTCACTTGTCTCTTATTTTTAAGTTTCTTTCTCAAAGGATAATTTATGGGCTTCTCCCTACTCTTTTGTGAAGACAGATTGATTTGGTTGTGTTCAGATGCAAAAGCATAAGTAAACTGCTTCTGGATAGAGAAACATCAGCAACACAGAGATAATATTTTGACAGATTATCTAAAAGTCACTAAAGTTAGGGCAACAAAAAGGTATTCTGTTTCAGATTCTTAACCATGTGAGATAGAAATATATGCCTTAATGTCTGTAACCATCAAGAACAATAAAAAATGGTTTTTTATTGGGTTTTTTTTAATATTCAGAGCAACTTATGAGACATGGAGGTAATGTCAACCAGTGCGACAAGTACTCAAGAGAGCTCTAATTGTTGTTCGCCTCTGGCTGGGCTCCCAGTCACAAGGTAGGTAATTGTCATACAGCTCCACAGCCTCTTCAGCCATGGTTTCACTGCATCTGCCCCTCACATCGCACACTTGCATGCTCTTTTGCCACTTTCGAGGACAAAGCAGCACCACAGACTGTTGCAGTGCATGTTTATTACAGACACCCCACCTCTCTGAGGAGGGAAAGAATCTTAAGGCAAATACTTGCCTCACATGAAATTTAGAAAAATCGTTGTGTCTTACTGATAAACAGGACAGTGATTTAATGCAAATATCATTTATGACGCCAGACTTGAACTCATCCATTCTCTACTCCAGTTAAGCTGAGAACAGTATCCCTACAGAGAAAACAGGGAGGGGTCTTTGAGATGCAGAAAATTATTGAAATAACACTGCAGAACTATGGAGTTAAAATGTTATATTCTCAGTGTATCAGCCTGCCAGCTAGCATTACTGTTGAAATATTTACCTTTCACAATAGTTGCAATGGAATGAACAGACCTATAATTGTACTAATCACGCAGAAAGATGTTCAAAAGATGGCAATTTATTGTGGGTTATTTTAGATTCCTGCCCTCAGGATTTATTTTGTCAAGGGCACCTAACCTTGTTGGTAAGCTCATTTTTAGCTTTCATATAAGTCTAAATAAACCAGAGACTTCCTGAGGTAATGACTGGATTTTGATGACAAGTCACCATTTGTTTTGGTCTACATGGCAACATTACAAAAGGTAGCGAGGCTTGTCCAGGTCCCAGGTGTTGCAGAATTTGCCTAATTAAAAGTCCATTTGCTAGGAATTGTGAATGAAGAACACGTTCTACTGCACCAGCTTGACTTGTGTCTAAATATTATCATGAAAAGTCTTTCCATTATAAACCTCCTCTCTGAGTGGTATGATTGTCTAGAAATTAATATTATTTTTGACAACTGTTGCAATGTATCCATGACAGATACATGTGTGTGTATATATATACACATGCATGTATTTAAAATAACTATTTACTTTATGGGTATAAAGTTATTGTTTCCAGAGAATTCAAACTAAAATTAAAATATTCACTCCAGCTGTAGCAGATGTACCTTGTCTATCTTCCAAGACTCAAAAGCAAAAAAGTGTATTTTGGAAATACCATATTACTGATTTATAATTTAAGGTTCACCTTACAAGCAATTTGTGTCCCTAGTAATAATCTCTTAACACCCTAGTCAGGTTTATAAAGCTTTACTGAAAAATGATTAAATATCCATTACAATGAGGACCAAAATGTCATTCTTATCAGAAAGTATTTAGAATTTGTTCAGTAGCATCCCAATCCCTTTCAGCTAACCAAGGAAGCAAACAAGGTGACCTCTGGCTGCTTATCATGGGTGGTGTTATGATCCATAACCTCCAATGCACATCTGGGGCTAAAGCTGTAGCTGTGATATACAATTCTTGAGTTTTTTAAGTAAAAGCACCTCACAGCTCCACAGATCTAACACAGGCTGAGCAATCCTTACCCACATAAGCAGTAGTCCCTCTTGTACTCATTGATAATACCTTCTGCTGGCAGAGCCTCAGAGAACTATGGGGGTCTTCTCAGTTTGGTGATTGCTGTTTTTCAAGATTGCAATCCCATACAATCATATTTTTCATATTTGTGTAAAAATAATCTATTAGAAAAGGAAACTGTTGTGGTTTGAGCCTGGCCAAATGCCACGTACCCACAAATTTACACGCCCACACCCAGGGCTCATGAGTTGAGATAAGGAAACCCAGGAGAAGATGCACTCAAATGGGCAAAACAGGACTAAACTTGAAAAGTTGCAAAAAGTGATTTATTACTAACAGAGTCAGAGGAGTAAATGAGAAGTAAAATAAACCCTTCAAAGACACCGTTTCTCCACTCACCCCCCTCCCTCCTTCCCAGCAGCTGCACAAGGGAACAAGGCATGGGGAGGAAATAGGTCAGTTCATCACCCAGATCTTTTCACTGCTAGTGGGAGAGGCTCTTTTCCTCTGCGTAGCCATGGGTCTCACTTGCAGCACCCCACCCGACACTGCTGCTACATGATGCTGTCCCCAGTTTCTGAAACATCTCTAATTGGCNCCAGTTTATGAAACATCTCTAATTGGCCCAGCCTTGGCCAGCAACATGTCCATCATCTCGGAGCTGGACATGGTAAAGGCTTCGAGAAGCTTCACATAGGAGCCATCTTTGTGCTCCTCTACACTAGAAAAAACTGAGCTAAGCTAAACCAGCACAGAAACACCATAAAAACCTTTCATATAAAATATTGCCAAGAACCACATGAAGTACAATATAAGCTGTACAGTCTAGCTTTGTGGAATCACTTCTAACATTTAGTACATTTTACCAAAAAAAAAAACCAAAAAAACAAAACAAAACAAAAAAAAACCCCCCCAAAAAAACCCGAAAAAACCAGAACAAGCTATAATGAAATAGGCTAGCTTATTTGAGTGTTTTTTATAGGATCTGATTAAAACACTACTTGAATGAATCACAGTTGCTCTGTTGCACAATAAACTTCAGGCCAGGTCTCTACAAAAACGCAGAGGCAAACTAGATCAGGGGCATTGTGGGGTGTATATGTCCCAGCACTGTCAGAGTTTCCCCTCAGCCTCCATCACCTCTTGTGAGTCAGGAGTGGAGGAGTGAAGCTCAGCCAGTGAATCACAGGGCGAAAGAAGCTGTAGAGGTGGCTTTTTATTTTTTGTCTTTCCTTCCCTCATTACACCAGTCTATTCTGGTTGACAATAAATTAAATTGATTTTTTCCAAGTCAAGTTTGTTTTGCTCATTACAGTAATTGATAAGGGATCTCCATGTCTCTATCTCCACACACAAGAAAGCATTCTCTTTTGTCTCTCTTTCTTTCAGACTCTAATGGCAGAAACGCAGAATTTCTTTTAAAAGTTTAAACTGAACTAATCTCTATTTTACTCATTTCCACTGCTCTATCATGAGTGCTCCTTCTTTTATCCCAGTGTTGCAGCTCCTCCACAGCTTCTCAGCTTTTCTGGCACTTCCATCACTTGGATTCATATAATTTCCTCTTCTATATCTAGCTCCTATCACATCTTTTACGTTGTCCTTTGGGAAAAGAAGGAAGAAGAAGAAATTTGAAGAAAACCTCACTATCATGTGTTTTAAGTGGAGAGAAGCCACTTATTTCTGGAGATGCTTTCCAATCTTAATGATCATATGATTCTACTTGGCTTTAGTCAGCTGTTTGGTTTATTTGGTTTAGACTGGGGTATTTTTACTGGCTACATAGGAGTGACAAGACACATCAATAATTTCCTCTCAGACCTCCTGAAAAAGCCCTTTGGCAACTAAGTACATGGCTGTACATATCCAAAAGCCCAAGGAAATAAGAGACCACTGTGATGGAAGAATAAAGAGATTAATAAATCCGGCCAGTTTCAGACATCAGAACAGCACTTTAGAAGACTGACATTCATCAACTCCACACTTGCTGCCAAGGCTTAGTTCTTACTCATTATTTGCCATTATCACTATATATCCAAATTAGTCCTTGACACTTGCTCCACACTCAGTGCCAGTGTGTGGCACTGCTGTGGTTGGCAGGGAAGGTCACAGACCTCACAGCCTTGGTCTTCAAGGCTGGGCTGTCCAGGCTGGAATGATGTTCAGTGGAGGAGACCAGTACTGAACTGGATGATCTCTTCTCCATTTTAGCTTTTTCATTGTGGTTGTTTTTCAGTTCCTTCTCCAAAGAAAAGTGTGAGGATCTGATCTAATTCCAACAAAGCTGATCATATTTTTCAGATAAGGACTTGTTTTAGTTTGCTTCCCACTCACTCTGCAAGAGTACTGCAATTATACCAGACTTCTTTCCTAATTACCCTGTTCACTCTACCTCCTTTTTTTCTTTTGTCTTGCAGATTTTTACTTGAAACATGTTTTGATTTTTACTGTACTCTACTGTTCAGTGGAGCCAGAAGTCCTCATTTACAGCTTTTTGGTTATGTGTCATTCATATATTTAGGCCCAGTTTACTTTTGGTAGCATTGCTATGTTATAAATGCTTATACTCTGTTTCCTGTTATGCTACTTACGTGTTTGTCCTGCTTTCAGCTGGGATAGAGTTAATTTTCGTCCCAGTAGTTGGTAGAGTGCTGTGTTTTGGATTTAAGGTGAGCATAATGTTGACAATAGACTGATGTAGTGGTTGTGGTTGACCAGGGCTGACATTAGGCCAAGACTTTTCAGTCTCTCATGCCACCCTGCTAGCGAGGAGGTTGAGGGTACACCAGAAACTGGGAGTAGACAAAGCTGTGATAGCTGACCCAAAGGGATGTTCCATGCAATCTAGTGTCATGCTGAGCAATAAAACTCTGTGGGCTGAGGGCTGAGAACCCACTGCTCAGGGGCCAGCTGGGCATTGGTCAGTGGGTCTTGACTAATTGCATTGTGCATTACTTGTTCTATCTTCTTATTCTTTTTCCCTTCCTTGTCTGTCCTATTAATAAACTGTCTCTATCTCAACCCACAAGTTGCACCTTTATCCAATTCTCTCTCCATCTCACTGGAGGGAAGTGAGCAAACAGCTGTGGGTTTTTAGCTGCCAGCTGGGTTCAAGGTAGGCAATGTCAATTATATCTCAGCAAGCTTCTACTTCTCTGTCTGCAACACCCCCCTCATTTGGCTACAAGCTCTCTGTGGTCCTATATATCTGTCTTTTCTCCAACTAATTATTCTCTTAGTAATGGCTTACTGATATAGAACTTTTCAGCTTTCACATAGCATTTTTGTCCACTTGATAGTTCTGAATTCAATCTACATGACATTATATAAGGATAAGAAAAGAATAATTTATAGGACCCACTTCTTATGCCTCTTAAAATCATTACATTTTTGAGTTTAACATATGAAAGGATGTCTTGTATAAAATCGTGCTGAAATAAAACTAAGCCTCAGAATGAATATTATTCATATATGTATCATAAGAAAAGCCTAGTCATCACATATTTTTTAAATTTAGCATTATATCAATCTTTTAAATTAACATTATTTTAATAACACTGAAAATCCATAATTAATCACTGTTCATCAATAATTACATTAATAATGTTATCATCAGTAAAAATAATAAAATTTGACACTAACATGATTAGAGCAAAATTCATGAATAAAAAATCTGATAATACAATAAACAGAGCGGCTTGAAAATGCTGATACTGCTTTATGTGTCTTATGGTTTTACTTGTATATTTAAATTTTTGTCATGGGACAGAAGTAGAACAGAAATATGATGAGTTGCACTGTAGTCTGAAAACTCAAGTACAATTATCAAAGGGGTTTTACTTTGCACCAAAGTTCAGTAATGGTTTGAGAGCTTTGTGATATTCTGCAAGCATGGCTTGCAGATTGTGTCCCAATTTTTTCCAAAATACACATTTCGTGATTAAGCTGTTTCCTGTGGTCATGGATTTTTTATGGCTACATTTTTCTTTAATGCATGTTAATATTCTGCCTCAGAATAGTGCAGCTAAATCTTCAGGGCATCAAATTTTGGGCAACAAGACTAGTTAATGTTGTGGCTGCAGGTAGTTCTTTGATAATAATCATTCTCCCATTTAGTGGTGTGCAATATGATGTATGGTTCTTGCACACTTCTTTCACTTCTTATCCTAGAATGAAGAACAAAGAGTAGGGCACACAAAATGTGGTCAGAGAAGAAGATAATCAGGAAGGAAACTTACATAATTTATAGCTTTGTCATGTTAAACATTCTGCCTTATTGAAACTATTTTCTAGTAATATGTGCCTTGAAAATGGCACATAAAACAAGCACAGGTGAGCATGCCTCGAGTCTGAGAAGCTAATGACAAATAACCTCAACAATAATAATGTAGTTATGGAGAGGTACTATGAAACTTCTTTAGTTTGACTTCAAAGAAAGGAGATGCATTGTTAATTAAATATATTGATAATTCAGTCAACTTAGCAACAACCTGTAGTAGGAAGAAGAAAAAACTTCTAGATTTATTCTAAATTATGGACTTACAACATATCTGTATAACTCAGCAAAAAGATGCATCACTGCCAAAACTTCAATAATAACAGAGCATAGTAAGGAATATCCTACAGAAGACAGTGTTCTTCATAAATATCTTAAGAAGACAAACAGAAAAAAACTAGGACAGCATAAATCCACAGTAGACTTGTCACTTATTAGCTAGTTCAGCTTCCACTTGCTATGAACTATAATTAGCTTGTCACACCGTGTTTTGATTCTATATCATGACAGATCAGTTCTTCTAGTGATGCTCAACTCTGATTTTGTTTTCACTGAACATAGTATTTCTTGAAGAAAACATGTCAGTGTGAAAAAATACACAGAAGAATTTGGAAAAGGATGTGAAAACGTATATTTTCTTTCAATTTCTTCTTGCATTTAGTGCAAGATGTGGGGAGAGGGGTGTATTTTCCATTTTCTTTTAGTTGAATATATTTTCTTTTAAAATATAGTAGTTGGGTAGGGTAATGCATCTTTTATAAAATAGTCTGTAGGAGAACGGTACCCACAAAAGGAGATATGCATTCTGCCATTTCTCTATCCTAAGGGTAATCAAGCACTTCAAATCTCTCAAGAACGAACCCTAAATACTAGATTGGTTAATTTTCATCTTTCGTCTTCAAGTTATACCCACTGAGGAGCAGAGACCAAGATTCATAAGCCAAAGGACTGAAAAAAGCCAAGTGAGAAAGATATCACCTCTACCCCTGTAATTGATACAACCAGTCTGGAGAGGGGGGTTCTGCAATCATGTATTCGCTCCAGGAATTGAGTCTCATTGTTTATTATTCAGTGATTAATATACCGAACATTTGAGTAAAAATGGCTGGAAGAGTTTGCCGTCTTTCTCTCACAGATGCCATAACATTTACGCGCATCACATTTGCTACAAATTTAAGTCACGTATGCAGGAACAGGACAGAACACATATCCATCAATGGCACTGTTAGCTGTGTTTTCCAAAAGACTTGGTGCAACATCTTGGAATGCCTTGGTGTTTGCTATGCATGTCATGGGCACCTTTACTGCTTTGTGGGACTTAGGTGGAAGTATTGATTTCCCAGCTTTTAAAATCAAGTCTCAGCAAAAATCACATTATTAGGATATTTGTCTGGGACAGCATGTCAGTAGTAGTACAGGCATCAGTTGTTTCAGGTCAAACAGAAGGGCACTTGTTCAGCTTATTCACTAGATGGAAACTGAACAGAAGGATTTTCAGGATGGTGTCTTTTCTTAGACTTTTCTTGGACGGTATCTTGCTCTAGAGTGTTCTTATAATATAACCAGACATATGGCACATCTTTTGTTTCATAACCATCCCTAACTAAAATCTCTCATGGTCCTGATTCAGATACATAAGGATGACCTACTACTGAAATCTATGTGAGATTTATCGCTCCTTATTCATCCAAACCCCTTTCTAATTATGTATTCTACATGCAGGATAGGACACAGAGAGCAATGTGTTTAGTGAGAGTTTTCCAATAGTTTTCAGTCATTTGTAGTGTATTTGAACAGAAAATAGTATGATAATCTGAGGACCTCTCATTGCTGATGACCTTTAAATGGGACATGCTTGACTAACATTTACTAACCACAACAGAGAAATCAATAGATCAGGCAAATCTCAGTCCACATAGCAAAGCCTTCATGCCTGGGTCCCATTTAATCTGGGTAAATCCACATATTGTTGCAGACACCTCTTTGCATAAGTAGAACATTAGTATGACATTGTCACAAAATAATGTTGTTGTAATCCATACTTTCATGTATTTTATGCTCTGAGATTTTTGGCCATGTCAGCAACAAGAGACTAACAGCAGTTCCATCGACATTGTGATCCTATGCTTTTTTTTTTTTTTTTGTGGAGAAATATAAGCCTGTTCGTGATATTAAAAATATATGTGTGATCATTATTACTTACACAGTTATCAAAGATTCATACTTTTACTTTTTAGAGCCAGAAAGATTAATAGCTTGCAACACTTCACTCTTGTGAGCTGAATTTGATCAAAACATTTTTTCTAGAAAGGCAAAAGCTTGATTTCAAGACAAGATATAGAGAATTCACCATTTCTCCTGGTATTTTTTATGAGCAGATTTGCACATTTATTATTCAACACATGCTTCTCAATTTCAAATGTAATTTTTTTGGCTTCAGCTGCTAGAATTTTGTTCTTGTTATGCCTTTTCCTCACAGAGTGCTACGATTTCAGAACTTGAATTTTCCTCCTTGAAAATGTACATAAATGACATAATCTAGTTACTGCCTTCTCCAGTTCTCCTCAGACACACACAAATCGAGTTTTTAAAGTATATGTTTTTTAAAAAATTTCTAACATAAGACTGATTCTCTTTTTGAGTTACATCTTCTGGCTTTTAGCACCAGTTTAAGAATGGATGCATTTGACTCTGTATGTACTGCTCTGATGTTAGCTGCACTCATATGCTACAGTAAAACTACTCTCTATTCTTGAACCCAAGTATTCTATTTTGATTTTAAATTATTGTAACTGTCCTTTGTTTTTCACAAAGCTTTACACTGAGAACACATGCTGAGTTATTTAGTCACAGCCGATATATCCTATGAATTGCTCTTACTAGATGTGTTACTGAATATACGGCAATGTTAGAAAAAACCTTGATCAGCTACTAAATGATCCATATCATTCTGTGTATCAGCTCCTTTTCCAAAATTGTTTATAATTTTTCCATTTTTATGCCACTCTTTTATGTTTAGCTGAAGTTATTTAATACTTTTCATTATTTCACATGAAAATTGACAATACTAGGCAGCAATAGGTCCTTTATCAATGCAAATAAAACTTAAATACAAGTAGCCTCACTTGAGGGCAAAACCTTCTAGTGCTTTTTTTCTCAAGCAGTCCTCCCAGTAACCTTTGGCACTCTATGGTTCAGGTTTGCAGCTGTTTTGGTTTTAATCCAAATGCTATGCAGCACTAAGCTGAACTAAAATAAGAAGTGGAATGCTGCCAAATGGCTTCAACTGCGTGGATGGCTTGGCCAAGGTAGACCTACATTGCTGCAAATGAACAGAATTGCTGTCAGTTTAGCTGCAATGCAAAGGAGGGACTTCAGGGTGATGCTGGATGGAGATAATTATTCCTATGCAGGCTTAACTGCTACTGTCATGTTCCATTAAAATGTGCAAGATAGGTTTTCTCTGTGTCTGTTATGGAAGTAGCATTCAGGAGAAAATGGTGACTGTAGCAATAAATGCAAGCTTCTGTGATGTCTTGCAGTCACAAGGCCTGTGCTGTGTTTACACAGTATTTGTATACCTTTGCCAAAATTATTTTGGAAAGCAGAGAGAACCATTCAAAATAGAGAAATGCAGCAACATTTGTATCCAAGTTACAAGTACTTTTGCAGAGCCAAGATGTAATGCTCTAGCAGTCCATGTATAAACTATGTAACAGAAAATAATTCTACACATTAATGACAGCTAAACCAACAATTCTTTCACTTTGATTTAATATATTCCCTTTGTATTATTTTAGTTCATTTTAGAACAGCTAGTATGCCTTGCTCTTAGAGTCCAGGCTGCCAGACATAAAATGCAAATTGTCAAGGTTCATTTCATATTAAAAGAACTTCAGATATGATATCTTTCTTTAAAATATATAGATGAGTTTTTAATGTGTTCTATACATATGTTCCAGAACTCTGAAGAGTGAGTTAGCATGCTGAGAACATTAAACTGAATAGAAAAATTGAACAGAGACCAACATCTCTGTTCAGCAGATAGACAAAGGAACATTATGACACTCTCTCCAGAATATTCACTAAAACATTAGGAATAGCTAGGAGCACACTAACCAGTCCTACTGTTTAAATGTTTTTCTGAAAAGGTAGCAAAGGACATGGACCCTGAATTGCATCTCTTCACAGCGTCTTGGTGTCCCGATGGGATAGAGGGAACTGCTGCTTCTGTTTATAACATGTAGGTCTGAAGTCAACCTGAGTATTTTAGTGGAAGCATAAAAATGTCAGGACCCACAGTGGCCAAATATTAAATTTTGACAGAATGCTCACTATAAATATCTCTACAAACATAACAGCACAAATAGCAGGTTTTAAAATTATACTATGTCCATAGATAGAAAAAAGAGCAAATATGGTGAGCTGTTCCAAAAAGGTAATTTTTAATGCCAAACAGAAACAATGCAGAATTTAATGTCTAAGTGTCTTTTACTCCATTTTGCATACATTTAGGGGAGTACAAAAATTAATTCCAATAGTTCAAAACTATGTACTTGTTTCTGCAAAACAAAGCAATAGTGAAAAAATATTTAAAGCACTGAGCATTGTGCCATAATGTGGCAGGACTGTCTTATGGAATATTTTCTATTTGCCTCTGTAAGGAATGATTCTTGATATTTTATGAGGTCTAAGTAATTGAGAGTCCCACACTGAAAGTCATAAAAATTGTGCAGACATGATGACAGATAGCTAGAAAGACTGAAAGAAAGAATATCTGTCTACACAGCCATCCAAACTCTGGCAACAAAACAAAATAGAATATGAAGCTTTATGATACAAAAGATCAAAATCACAATTTTTACTCTTTTGTGGTAAAAAGCTTCTGATATCTAGTGATTATACATCTCAGCCAGGTGCAGAGTTGCATCAGGTCAGTAATTTAATAAAGCAGTAAAAATTCAACAACAGAGTAGTTACCTTCTGACCGTTACTCTCAATTACAGCTATAACTATCAATTTAAATGACAGCTACTAATGTGTCATTTAAAGCTAACAGCTTACCCAGTGTTTCTCAGTTAGTCAGAGATTAATGTTCCCCAAAGGTGCTACTAATAATAATAATAAAAAAATTGTCTTTGGGTACTGTTACCAGTACTGTTGAAAGCATAATCATATTGAAAAAGTCTGAGAACAAAAGCTTGGTGGATTTTATTATGTCAGTAAGGTGATCAGTATTTCTTATCTTGTTGTACTTCTCCACTTAAAACAACTATAGGAAAAGAAAGTACCCAAGATAAACATGTATCTGCGTCTTTGTGTCAGAAGAAACATCCTTAAATCTCATTGTGTCAAGAAGGAAATTTGTACATAGAGATTCAGTATAGATTCAAGAGTCAAAATTACAAATTAGTATTTTTTATCCAGTATCTAGCCCTAATGATATCTATACATTGTATCATTTCCTGAAAAATTACAGCTTACTTAGCATTGGCCAGAAAAAGATAAAGGCAAGAGAATCATTTTAATAAGCTGAGACTTTTTTCTATAGGTTGCTTCAGTCTTCAATAGAGATTAATGTATTTCCAGAATACATATTTAAGAAGTGGTTAACTTAAAACTGTAATTGTGTGCCCTTTCACAGTAGAACTGACAGGAAAGTTAGAACTTCACAGGCTTTAATAAAGTAAAGTTCTTTTAGGTCATGCATAAGTTTTTCAGGTAAATTAACAGGTCTTAGGAATATGTTGACAAATACAGGCACAAGATTTTACATTGCTGTCTGTTTAACAAAATGAATTGCACACATCTCAGTAAATTTTACACATACTTATTTTTAGAAAAAGGAAGATCTTTAAATTGTGGAAATTATGGATTATCTTGCAATTCACACCAAGTAATTGGTACATGGAGACCTATACATTAGCAAAAAATCAGTTGCCTTTTTGCTTATCATAGTAGGTTGGTGTTAGTTTGTCTTGTGTTAAATAGAGTACAATATTTTTCCTCTCTGGGCTTTGAAGCGACTCTGGGGCAGCCCTCAACATCCACTGGTTCAGTGCTATGATACCTAATTTCTGCCTGGTGAGACTCAGAGCTTCAAGAGCAGATAATTAACTACAGTAGGATTTGGGATCACAGCTCAAGACCCATCTCATCTCTCATATTGTCTGTACAACTACAGTTCCACTGCTCATACCTTGAGCAAACACTATTTCTGAAGATAAGCACCATTTATCTCACATGTAAGTGTATTTAGGACTCACCCATGAAATACGAGGTGTAGGACAAAATTTCTGCTACCAGGCAAACATAGGTCGTCTTTATCTTTTGTAGTCTTCATCATCATCATTAAAAAAGAGACTAATTTACCATCAAACCTATGTCTTCCAATAGATCCCCTTTGCCTTGGCCTTGCTTGTCAATCCAGCCCAGGCAATTTAATTAATTTTGTTTGGTACACGTTAACATGGAAGAAATACTAAGCAAAAGAAAGGACAATTTAATGTTTCCCTAAACTTCAGTAAGGTGTCCAAAACTGTCTTCCATAAGATCCTAATGAAGAAGGGGAGGGGAGGGGAGGAGAGGGAACATAATAGAATTTACAATAATTCCAAAACTTCAACAATTTATTTCTTAGTTATCCCTTGCCTTTTGCAGAAATGCATGGCTTCCCCTGAGATCTGGATGTTTTCTTTGGAAAATTTATGATAATTAGGTCAGTTTTGGGAACAAGTCCCTCAGACTACAAGATTCTCTTTCAATTTTGTATATGTATTTTTCCATAATTGCTTTTTGAAATCTAGGGAACTCTGAAATAATAGCTTTCTCATCCTGATATATAAAGATATGCTTACAAACCCTGCTACTTTTGTTTCAAGATTTCAGAGGAAGAGCCAAAAATCTAATTTAACTACAGAGCACATGTTTTTAGTGAAGTCTTCCCTTAGCAATAAAAATTATTCTTTGAACATTAAAGATAAATATGATTTCTCTTCACTTTGGGAGGAGAAAGCAGTAGAATTCACATACTGTCCCCTATGCATTCCATCTAATTTGCCTGGGACCAGAGAAATGACAGCTCTGCTGAGGGAGAAAAAGCAATGAATCATATATGTGGAAAATGAAGTTCTTGATACCATCTTAGCAATCCAGCACTGGTCCAGACTTTCAAAACAAAGCATACATCCTGTAAGTAACACTTAGGGCTTCATCTAAGAACAGGATGACATTGAATTTCCTTTATCCTTTTTTTTTTCCTTCTCTTTTTCCTGATTAGCATCTGTCTTCCATCAAGATATATTTCATCTTCTTACATAATAGAAAATCTACTTCAGCAGCTTATGATTTTGAAGGGTATTCTTTGTCTGTTCTGTCAATCAGGATAAAAACAGTAATGAAAGACAGAGATAAGAAGAGTACATTGATAGTTTCTCTGTATTTATCTGTCTCACAATTTTTTTCATGGTATTTTCCTTCTAATGAGTGCAAATTCTCAAAGCACAGATTACTTGGACTTCTCCACCACACACTTTACCTTAAAGTATTTGCCATTAGGACTATATGGATTTTACAAAAGGTAGAAACACAATTTTTGTAGTTGGTTCAGTGGTATTTGTCCTTTACATGACAGAATTAAAGCCCTATTAGTCTTAGTGACTGAACCTGCATAAATATAGATATAAATATCAGGGCTCTGGAATTACTTCAGCAGATGAGCTTGCACAGGAAATTTGAGCAGTTCAGTCATCATATCACAAGAATGTAAAAACTCAGCCTGAAACCTCAAGACAGGTAGCAGATTCCAAAATTGTTTGTTTTATTAGAGCTCTTTCAAATAGGTGCAGAACAAAGTAGATTAGAGCATTCTGAATGAATGAATGAATGAATGAATGAATGAATGAATGAATGAATGAATGAATGAATGAATGAGAGCTGGATTGTTTCACTTCTGCATCACTCTTATATAAAAAATGATATTGTGGGTGGAAAACATTATTTAAAGTACAGTTTCAGAACATAAGAATGAAATCTATTTATCACTGAACATCTAAATTTTGGTTGTCTAAATCCAAATTGGTCACTGTAGAGATATCCATACAGTTAATGGAGGTAAAAGAGACTCTAGTTCATTCAACCAGTCTTGTACTCTAGTCCTTGCAAGAAATGTTTTGCCATCTGAGTGCATATTTTTTTTGTATGATCCTGGAGGTCACTAAGTCCTGAAGATGATAATGATCTGGGTTGTCTTTCTAAGTCTAGACAAATAACTTGCAGATGTCTAAGTTAACTCAGATGAATCCCCCTGCAAATACCCAATAGTAGCATTTGATTTAAAACACCCTGTATCACTGTAGTATTTAATGCCTCATTCTTTTTCTTTTTGTTGAAGTCCTCTCTTTTTATTTACACATTTCAGCAGTAAGCATTTTTATGCCACTTGAATTTATTTAAGAAATTTCAAAGTACTTTACAGAGAGCTCTGAGCTATAGAAATCTGCTTTTAAATTACTTAATTATGTTTTGTATTATTTAAAAAGTATAAGCAGTTTCTCTTCAATAAAAATTAAGTTTCATTAAAAGTTCTACATATGACTACAGATGAAATTGAAAACCTGTGAAAATTGAAGGCACAGTGAAATCTTGTCCTTTGTCACTTATTATCTGGAAAAATGAATCCTCTTCTTTCCCAACGTTTTCTTCTCGATGTCTGACCAATATCCAGAATTCAATTTAAACAGTCCACTTTGTGCTGCATCCAATTAACAAAGAAGATCTCCTTCTATTACATGAAATGAGATGAAGATACTGCTTTTATGAAGCATTGGCAGAGCTATTTTACATGTACCAGAATATAAACTTACCCAATGAAATGGTGCTTAACTGAAAACTATAAAATGAAACAGAAAGTTAACCAAGGTTCCTATTCAAGATTATTGGGAAATTTGTTAGACATGGGTCATTAATGTAAACTACCTGAGAAGCATTACAGGGACATTGGAAGGATGACCCTTCTTCCTCTCCAAACAGTGTTTTATATTTTTAAAATACTCCCCAATAAAACAGAACATTTCTTTTCAGATTTGGACTATCAAGATGTGAGCTTCTTAACCTTGATCATGCTCCTTTAAAGCTGTTCCTAACACTTTTCTGAAGCCTAAGTTTAGTGTACGTATATGACTTACTTAAAAGTACTTATAACTTAGCTGTTTCCTTCCTAAGCGGTACTAGACATTATTAGAATTAGTGTTAGGATAGACTAAAATAGTTCTGAAAGAGTAATAACTAGGGGCTAGAAGGAAATTGGATACCCTAGTAAAAATCTGTTGAATATTGAAATACATAACTTTTCTCTGCATAGTGCATGAGATTATTAAAATCAAATTTTTTTACAAATTTTTACTCCTTAGTGAAAAGTATCAGAAGACATGTTTTAAACTTCATGCACACCTTGGAAAATGACTTGAAAAGATGAGGCTCTGTGACCACCTTTCTGCACATGACAGGAACAAAACTCAAAGGGTACATCAAGCATTAAAGAAGCAGACATTTAGCAGCTGGTCAAATTTTAAATGCCGATTTACCCCTTGAAGGGAAAATATGTACCAGACACAAGTCTGTTTCAAAATCCACAAAATGCAAAAAACATTTAAGTTCTGTAAGCATTTGCTAACACAAAAAGCAATCCTCACCTTTCTCATAAGAATGTACCTAAAGTATTGTGTGCTTTTGCTGTTTTTTCCCTCAGCAGTAAAATCCTAAGTGGTAATTATACACTGGGATAACTAATAAGTGTTGCTGAATCTTCCAGGCAGGGATGTATATGCTCCATTCCAAAGTTTACAGACTTAAAGACCCTTTGACACATATTTGTATCATGTCATTAAATATTTGTATCATATTAAATATTTGGATCTCTGATTCAGCTGAAAGAATACAAAAACTCAGTCAGACAAGCATTTATCACTTTGCTATATAGCAGAAAAGACTTAAATTATTAATGGAAATAAGCTACTAGAATAAATTCTGGCTCCAGATACCTTTATCTTAGATGCAAAACAGAAAAATTCTGAACTTCAAGCCAAATATAGTTCAATAAAAAATAAACCTATAACCATATTCTTCCTAAAGGTTGGTGATAACTGCCATACCCTGTGGATGTTTGTTAGTAGATAAAGCTATCAAGCCTAGGAATCAGAACTCTAGACATACCCCATCATTCCCATCACAAACCTTACAGCTCTAACTCAACCTGCTGTTGTCACAAATGGAGCAGAATCCAAAATACAAGCACCTGCATGATTTAGGCAATGACAAGATCAGCATTTTTTTCTTCAGGACATGCTCTATGAATCCAGCAAATAACTTATGAACTCTGGATATCCACTCAGTAGAGCTAAAGGGAAAGCCTTCTCATTTATAACAGGATCCCTGCACGAAACATCTCCAAACCCAGTATGCACCTTTGCATAAGAAAATATCCTGGTGAGAAAGTGCTCTACAATAACCTAGTCATACAACACCAGCAGAGATATTGGCAAAATCAGTTTTGATTTCTGTGGCACACATCTATGAAAGAGGATATGTAATCCACACATCTATGTAAGAGGAGATATTTTCCCTAGTGTCACTTTCCTTTTCTTTAAATATAGAAATGGTAACTTCTAAAAATGCAGCTGTATGGATATAACTATCTCCTATATAATTTAATCATAAACTTTATTGGGCCAAGTAGACCACCAGGATCCCATCTTCTCCCCTGTACAACTCCATTTCCTAAACTTAGGATTGCTAACTCACAATCTTATTGGGCTGCTTGGATTCCATAACCTACAACAGAGTACCACAAGAGAACAGATGTGTCCTTGGAGGGAGAGCAGCAGGTCAGAAAAAAAAAAGGAGGTTGTGTTGTGACAAAGAACCATTGCTCAAAGGGTGGAAAATGGAGGGTCTGGTGTTTTAGGAAGGCATACAGGGAGTCAAAGAAGGTAGCAGTAATATAGCCAAGATATAAAATGGCTACCTCAGGATGCCATTTTTCTTTTAATTAAAGCATAACTGATGCATGTAGTCTTACATGTTGTCTTTGCAAATATTTATTACCATTTTAGCTTTCCTTCTTACTTGTTAGCTTGTCTAATTTAAGTTTTATAGAAACAATAGTTCAGCTGAACCAAAGTCACCAGAATCTATCGTCTGACTGGAGAAAGGAAAAAAAACCCAACCAACTACATAGCCTACCACTTTAAATGAAGATATTAAATACAGTAAAGGAAAAGCAGGGAAGCAGGATGTTAGGTGGGGTGCTTTGGGGATTTTTAGCAATTTAATGAACTGAAGATCTGCAATGAAAGTCTTAATGTGACAGATATTCAGCTTCATAGGACTACAGCGGGAGTTATTATACCAGCACATGAATATCTATGCTGCCAAACTCCACAGGACCACGTTCCATGTCTAAGATGAAAAGTGAGATAGAAAGCTCAGGAGAAGCTTCACACATCAAATACAGCAGTCATCCATGGCCTACTCCATTGTGGAACAGGGCAGCATAGTCCACAGCTAGCAGAGCCACACTTTATACCACTTAATGCTGCCTAATGCATACCAAAAACTTCCACAGATCTCAGGTAACCTGAGCACAACAGGTCACCATCCCTATTATAGATTCTAAAAGCTACAGACAAAAGCTGAAGTCTAATGGTGTGGAATCTATTTGAATGATGAAATCTTTATTTTCCCTTCGTAACTTATTCAAAGTATTCCAAAAGGAGGGAGGAAAAGCCAAATTATAAGTAAATTTAAGTCAGAAGTTCACCTAGGGAGTTGACTGTCTCTTTAGACTTTGAAGTTGAATTTGTTTCTTCATGTTGTTTTGAGAGGCAGTAACAAATCTATGGAGATTGCCTGCACTCTATTGAGTAATATCAAATACAATATATCTAAATGTTTATCTCCAATGCAGTTAACAAGTATTTCATAATGTTTACATATAATTTGTAAACTCAAATTCCAGGCCAATAAGTCACTGCAAACAGGAGCACCATTTTTTTTTTTTTTTTCTTTCTTTTGGGAAAGGAAATCAAAGTGCATATCAAAGAAGATAACAAAGTGAGTGACTGGAGAATTCTTTCAGGAAAAATACTTAGAGGCTATTCCAATCATTTTTGCCTAATCTTCCTGATTCTTTTCTGATTCTTTTCTGAGGGATTTAGCTGGAGTTTTCAAATGCTACATAGAGGAGGAAGTTTGCTCATGGTTACTTGAAAAATTATCCTTTCCTTTTTGATGTAAACAAAATGTATTCTACATTTTCTGTAAAAAACTCACATTAAGATTTCTCTGAGAAGGATTTCTTTTAATTTTAAAGTTGGAAGAAGTAAACTGAATTATATCTCTATAGTTATATTTGGATTTTAATTATGCGCCAGAATGTATATATAGCAATAGCGATGCCTTTGATGGCAGCAGATGTTGCACAATAAGTTAGAGCTTTTCAAATTTGCTTTTTAAGTGTTGGTGGTATTTCTTCAGAAGGGACATTTTTAAACTAGATAAAATTTTTTCTAAAGGTTAATCTAAAATAGTCCAAGAAAATATTTTTAAAATATTGACTTCATTATTAATGCTATTTTTTACTTTTTGAGATAGGGTCTCTGCAACTTCTTAGCAGAAAGAAGTGGTGACATTTGAAGAGGTAATTGATAATTTTTTTTATTATTTTTTGTAGGGGTTAAAACTCACAAACTTCTCTGCCAAGCCACTGATAGGCTAAGGTTTCTGTATGCATTTTATGTGAATTATACTAATTTTCACATCTTTCATTTTTCAGATTTGAGGTGCCCAGATCAAATGTAGCAACAGAGGATGCCAACTCTAACAGTGTTTTCTTTAAATTTTGCTATAGAAGATAATTTACTCCCATTTCTCAGCAAGCTTTTATCAATTAGAATTTAGACCACAGGAGTACCTATACACCCTAAGACAAGTTTTGTAGGAATAGAGAGAGTATATTTGAATCAGGATGTATTTTATTAATAGAAATCAAATAAGACAAGGTCCCAAACAAAATTTTGATATTGAAAATAAATCTCTGGCACACTGAGAGGACCAATCTGACTTTTATTTATGCCTCAACATATGTTATACATGAGGTGAAAAATTACTAAAGGGGGAGTACATGTGCTGGGAGCAGTCTCCCCAGGGATGCTTCACCTGGCATACCAACTGTGATTGGTTTTACAATTTTACAATAGAACATCTGTGTTTACCAATGAGACATACAATGAGAGGATTTTCACACATTTATATAGGTTGAGGAATCCATTCAGTGCTGGTATCTCAGTGAGCAGCTGCAGTGGGAACCGCAGGTTGAGCTCTGGGAGCCCAAGAATTGCCAACTCTGCACAACAAAGGGCCTGGGGATCTGTGGTCCAGCCAGGGGACTGGACACTCAGAGACATGGCAGGAGCTGAGGGTTCCAGACTTTCCTGTGCTTAGACTGCATGAGGCTAATAGCCCAGGGGGTCCTTTGTTATTGCACCATAATCAAATTACTTTAAAGATGGGTTCATCTCGGACTCTGCTGTGGAAAATCTGGGGTCAAGCCAAGCTGGGAAACCTGGAGTGACTGTGTGAGTGTGGGGGTGTAGCTGTGAAGGGGCCTCAGTCCCAGCTCAGGTGTGCAAGTGTGACTGACAGAGTGGCTCCTGGAGGGCTGGACAGGGACGTTTCCTTAACATATAAACACCTATTATCACACCAAGCACAGCAGCATTTAAAAGATTAGTACCAGACTTCATGAATGATTCTTCATAGAGCTGAAGCTACTTCAGTGCTCTAAACAACAAATGGAGTGTGTTAAGTGTGCAATGCTTTTACAGTATCTCCCAAAGTATGTGAGGGAAAGATGAGTGGCACTGAGGCTCCTTAAGCTAAAGCAGACTTTGAGTAACCAACTTTATCTGTATTGTCTTGATACCTGGGCCTAATAGTGCAAACTGAATAGATGCGAATTGCCAAAGGTAAGCATTTACCAAATCATACTGGTCTCATCCGTACTTCGTGACAGGTGGAACAGTTCTCCAGTGAACTTTGTATCTACACAGTCTGGGGCTTTCCTAGCATACATCATTTTCACTAGGTGAACCCCAGCCCTGAGTTCCAGCTGCTCCTCATTTAAAGTTTAATTTCATTCAAGACCTTTTTGCTAAGGAAGTGGCATGATAAAACCACATAAGATGAGAAAAGCAGGAAACAAAATATAATTGTTGAGATGATGATAAAACAAGATGCAAGTATAAAAACGTAATCCAAAACACCACAGAGGTCAGCAAGATGCAAGGGAGATCAACATTTCTCCATCTAACTTTCAGTTGCTTGATTAGATTATTGAATGTTTTAGTGAGGATTAGTCTTCAATATCTACTATGTGAACCTGTCAATAAATATCTTTCTTTCAGGGTTCCTCTGTAAACATTAAAGGACATTTCAACATAAATTACTTGAAGAAGTAGAGCTGCATGTCAGGCTGGCTAATGGATAGCACGTGAACCTGTTAGCACTGTTAACATACCCAATACATGCTGGAAAATTCTGCTTAACCTTTGTAAAAATGTACAGCCTATTATTTATACTGCCACTTCTTTAGTCCTATGTATATGAGATTGATGGTTTCTACATACATCTCTGCATAGTTATGATATGATGACTGTCAGGGCTATATTTTGGTCATGAGATACTTACACATGTATTTCCTGACTTTCAATGGACATCAGAGATCCAATGTGTACAACAGCTTTGGGATTTATAGGAGTTTTGCTGTCAAGGACTATTATTGTCAACAAATAGAAAAAGGACCCAAATGTAAACTATTCTCCCAGTCACAGTGAGATTTCTTATTAGAAGGAACTATTTGGTTTACTCCAGCAGCAAGACTACTTGCAAATTTGCATTCATAAACTGCCACAACACAGTAGGCAAACCAACAGGACACTATCCTTTTTTTTGTTGTACTTTGGTACTGATTTTAGACAGCCAAATTTTTCTTCCACTTTTTTTTAAGTGCTCTAACCACTATGTTGCTACTTAACTAGTGGGCTTCATAAAGAGAAAATCTCTCCTGACCACATTTTTTCAGTTAAGGGCATAATGAGTTCTGTCCTTAGTGGTGAAATTAGTGCTCTAAACAAAACTATCTGATAGGGTCATTCAGAGGACTTAGACACATAGTTTGTGAATCCTAAATCATTATCAACAAGAGACCGGATAAACTCTCATTGTGGTTTCACAAACACTTCTTAAGATAATTAGTTAACAATAAAACTATTATGACAGAAAATTGAAATTTACCAGTTCTCATATATTCCTAACAGCACATTTCTATGGGGTCAACTAATGATCTTTTGCAGTGTGTTTAAAAATTCCTAGGTTTACCATGTGTCTTTTACTTAGGTGTTATTTATACCACTGTGGAGCTTATTATGATAGCACTTGTGCTGCAGTTTAAGAGATGGGATCGTGTAACAAGGTGTCTCATTATTGTGAGTGTCCACCCTAAGTCTAGAGTAATTATAACAAAATTATGGTTAAAACAGACAAAAGTTGAAAGAAGCGCTGCCTGACAGAGTTGATTAGGTACTTCATAAGTCTATAATTCCTAATAGTGGTATGGGTATGTATATACATATGCTCAAATACTTTCCACTGTTGCACAACCTGGTTGTTTGACTTTTTTAGTGGTCACACTAAAAATGAAACTTAAGAAAGCATAGGAAAATTAAAAAAAAAAACCCAAACTAGCATTAATGAATTAGTTATCTACATACCAGCTATGTGGAAATAAACCAGTATCCTAACAAGAATTACTAACTAAAGGCAGGCAATAAGTTGACTGTAAAGTGGAGTCAAGTCTTAGTCTGTTGAGAGTAATAGTAATTTCCAAAAAAAATTTCCGTTGTTCTCAATGGGAGCAAAATTTAGCCTACGGGTTATATGACATTCATTAAAATATTCATAAGTTGTAATATAAGATTTAATAGAAATATCTTTCATATTTCATTAATATGTCAAGGTGAAAACTAATGGACTATAGACAACCCAGGTTTAAGAGCAGCTTTTTTTCTCATGTTTGACATTTCTCTCCTTGACCCCTCTACACTTTCTGGGTCATGTAGAACAATCATACTATTTAATTTGCAACCCCTGTCAAAAAACTCTGGCAATACAACTGAATGAAGGAAGCAGAAAGACATATTCCAACTTTTAGGAGACTGAAACAAGCAAATGTCACTGATTTAAAAGTCCTCATGCAGGAGTCTGTGCCAGCAGCCATAGTTTCACCACTCATAATGATTGCATCAAGTTGCACATGACCAGCAGCACTCAATACAGCACCATGACCTGCAGGAAACCATTCCATTTGTAGAAGGTCAAACATTCTTTGCCTTAAGCTTTGGAAATGATGAAGAGAAAACAATTTCAGGGCTATTTACTACCAAGTTCTCTGACAGTTTTTGTCCTAGCTTCCTGTAAGAGATATTTACTTTTATAGTTACAATCCTTTAAGTAAATATGATGCTTGTGGCTACAAAAAAAAAAAAAAACACCCCCCCCCCCCAAAAAAAAAAAAAAAAAAAAAAAAAAAAAAACCCCAAAAAAAAAAAAAAAAAAAAAAAAAAAAAAAAAAAGAGAGAATTTGATTGTTTTCTTTGAGTCATAAAGCTTTTATCTTGTTTCTAAATTCAGAAACTGTGCCTGGAAATACTTCTTTTTCTTAATGACTGATGTCTTTTCTATACATTTTATACATTTTAGGTAATCAGATAAGAATACAGATGATCACAGAATAATGCTAGAAATGTGAAAAAATATTTATTATGTTCTTGCTACTGATGTAAATATGACCACTCTCACAATCAAACAAAAATTTTTATTGCCAATTTCCAATTTTATGTTGCATTTCCAATCCTTTTCTATGCTGCTGACTTTGGGAGAAAATGAGATAGAAACTTCCTTGAGTTCTGTTTAAACACAAAGGTTCATACATGGGCAATATAATGTCTAAATAGACCATTGACTCCAGAAAGAATCCTAACTTATCGAGCATAAGTGTAAAAAACCTACTAAGATACTCCAAGCCCCTAAATGAAAATAAACGATGTGTAAGTCACATTCTTGTGCTTTGTGAAACAAATTTATGAGACACCTATGGGGAACCTAAAGATGCTTTTAAATGTATTAGAAAATCATGGTACAACAGAAAACTCTTGGCACAAAACTTTGCTAACAGGAAAGGGAGGCATGGAATGGCAAGAGGAGTGTGTGCACCATATAAACAGTAAGCTAGCAAGAAATATTGGCAAACCTTATAATAATGCTCACAATATGCCATATCCCAGGATTATCATTCCCTTGCATAGGCATCCTGATTCTCCTCTCAAAACTGAAAAAACTTCTACAGTATCCAGCAACACTTTTCTTTCCAACATTTCCCTTTTTGTTCCTGTTGCTTCCTTTTGAAAGCATCCCTAAAGCACCATCAGGTTTATGATTCCATAAATCTGGAAGAAAGAATTACAGTGCAACAATGGTCATCTGCCTCTAAATTAAAACTGTATCATAACACTGGGGGCTGATATCTATAAACTTGTTAAAGCCTACAAGTAAAACACTAAAAGGAGGAAAAAATCTTTCCCCAACATGATGTATATCACATAATTATGACATTAGTAAAAGTCTGCAGAGTAACCATGAGAGAAAAATAAACAAAGAAGTTTGAAATAAGATGGTTATTTGTTTGTAGTTTGCAGCTATATTCATGATACTTGAGAATGTTACTGAAATTAAAGCTAACAACTGTTTCTAACAATTAATGCAAAACAATTACCTAGTTTACTGATGAGATACCCTCTGGCTAAGGCTGCAAATCAGGAAGGAAACAGAATGAATTAATAGGTCTCCATATGGGCCCTTAAAAGAGCTTACCAATAAACTTGGAAAGAATCATAGGAGTGTAGCTTTCACTCAGTAATCTCTGGTCACCTTTTCTGCTGCCTTGATGCAGTGCTGGTGTGTAATAATGTTTATATTGAATATATGCTAAAGACTGGTATATTTCCGATGTTCTTGGTTCAACATTCATATGAGTAAGTATTCCATTTCTTCATGCTAGCATTTCTCATAGAATCTGTTTTATTTAGTTGCTTCCAATTATTTCTGTTTGAAAAGGTATTCAGAGCTTTAAATATCATCAAGATAGCCATGAAGAGTGCATTGGTTTTTGTCAAATCAATACAATATGTGCATATGGATTTTCTCCACTGGATTATAAACTTCTCTAGCTTACATTAGGTTTTTATGGTAAAAGTAAACGAATCATCCCTTTTCCCTGAGCTCACCTTAGGATCAGAGATTTAATTAATTCTACCCCAAAAGGATCAGCCATTTAAAAGGATACTGATAGCACACTGAAATCTGACTTTACAGGAACTAGTGTTGTACAGAATATTGCTCTGAATTCTTTTCATTATTACTTCATTTCATCATGTTTCATGATAATTGAAATCCTTTCCTATATTATCATCATCTGGAAGTCCAAATTCTATTTTTATCACAATTGTCTGTGTCACTTTGAGTGCTGATATTGCCTTTGTTTGTGGCAGAAGCCCTCTGAACAGGGCTAATATAAAGTTGCTGTTTGTGAGCCAATGCGTTCAGGATTGTCTAAAAAATCACAATTCAGTGAAATTCTCTCTTTCTCGTACTGACAATTCAATGATGTCATGTTACCATTTTAGTCCCATAGAAAAGTAAAGTTGAAAATACTCAGTTTTGGTTTAATATCAAACTATTTATTTTAATTTTAACAACTTTTGAGATGCCTACTCCTCTTAATTTATAGTATCATATGAATTTTATCTAGATACACTAACTAAAATAGCCTCAGGAAAATGGTAGAAACGTTGCCCATTTCCTCTTTGAGATCTTCAGTAGCCACTTTTGGAGACAAACATTGATGCCAAACAAGATGAGTCCTATTGTTGGAGAATATGGGGACTCCAGTGCATAATAACATAAGTACATTTCCATAGAACTGTAGAATAGTTTGGGTTGGAAGGAATATTTAGAGGTCATCTAGTCCAACCCTTCTGCAATAAGCAGGGACACCTTCAAATACATCAAGTAGTTCAGAGCTCTGTCCAGCCTGACCTTCAATGTTTTGAGGGATGGGGTATCCACCAGCTATCTGGGTAACCTGTTCCAGTGTTTCACCACCCTAATTGTAAAATATGTCTTGCTTTTATCTGTTGCGGAGCAGAAAGGCCTTGCAAAGTGAAGGCCTTGTTGCCCTTGTAAAATCCTTGCTCACTTCTGCTACTTCAGCTAACCAGAGAGCATTCTGGGAATCACTCAACTACAGGTGAAAAACAAGTTACATAACTGGAAAACAATTGTTAGAACCAATAAGTGCTCACACCGCGGGGTTGGTGCTTGGTTACACCTGATGCATGTTCCTATTGTGGTTTATGGTGGTTGGTTAAACATATTTGTTGTGCCTCACAAGTATGTAAACTCATAACAATGTAACAGTTTAAGAACCTAGGATTTTGCAATAAAGTGTCTTTGCTTATCACCATCTTGTGGAGTCCATGCCATTAACCACCACATTTATTTTGTCTAAAAGTACCCCCTTCTGGTTTAAAACTATTACCCTTTGTCCTGTCATTACCGGCCGTACTAAAAAGTCTGTCTCCATCTTTCTGATAAGCCTACTTTAAGTACTGAAAGGCCCCAAGAAGGTCTCCATGGAGCTTTCTCTTTCCCAGGCTATACACCCCCAACCCACTCAGCCTTTCTTCATAGGTGAGACTGCTCTTACAAGTCCATGTCCTTCTTTTGTTGGGAACCTCAAAGCTGGTCACAGTACTTCAGGTGGGATCTCATGAGAGTGAGTAGAGGGGGAAAATCACCTCCCTTGACCTGCTGGCCCCAATTCTTGTTATGGAGCCCAGGATATGGCTGACTTTTTGGGTTTCTAGTGCATGTAGCCAGCTCATGTCCAGCTTCTCTTCCACCAGCACGCCCAAGTCCTCCTCCACACGGCTGCTTTAAATCCCTTACTTCCCTTATATTGATACTAGGGCTTATAAACAGTAATTGACTGTTAGCTTTTAGTCAAAAAGAGTGATTTTTTAGTTAGGATAAACTTCAACATTCCTCTCAAGAAAAAATAGTGAAGTCTTCTTTTGTCATCCATTCCCTAAAGCCAAGACATCTATATCAGAATAAGCAATAAATATTTGATTTACAAAGCCAATGAAATGCCTTTTTCCAGAGGCCAGGTTTAGAATTTGAGGATTGCAGTGATATGTAATCCAGTAGATGCAAGGAACCTTATACCTGAATATAGCTCTTGTCACTAAATTGCTCTGATTCACTCTTCACTCCACAGCTTTGATTACTTGTCTTTTCCATATTTATTTTCTTTGTCTTTTTTGCTCTTCTCCTGTCTTGTCTTTCCACATTAAGTAGCAAATGATTCATTTGTAAGTCTCTCGCTTGGATTAGCCTCTTTGTGTTTAATTGATTTTCCAACTTTTTAAAAGGATGTCTTATAATATTTCTGCTTTTTTCTACCTCTTGCCTGAATCCCTTCTAACTTTTCAAAGTAAAATAAATACTTCTCTGAAGTTCTGAATTTTCTTGTGTTCAAACATTACCTTCATAACCTGTCAACTTTTACTGCTGTCTTTGCAAACTTACTGTAATTTACGTTCACAGACAACATCCAAATATAAAGCAGTATGTTATATCATTTTGTTGTATCATCTTGAAGCAGCTGGTGATACACTCTTTTTTTCCCCATCAAAATACAAGTTCAACATTTCCTGTAAGAGAATATGAAAGATTACATTTCTTTGTATCACTTTTTAATGCAAATGAAGAGCACCAAATTCTCAAAGATAATTGCTATTTGTCAAGATGACCTAGTAGAAGGAAATATAATCTAAGGCTTTGTATAATATTTCTTTACAGGGTGAAGGCTCCTGAAAGCCTCTTCAATATTCTGTATAAAATAAAGTAAGGAAATATGAGGAGTTACTGTTTTGTTGCTTCAAGTTTTGGGAGTCATGTTCTGTTCCTTCATGCATTCTGAGTATATCATCCTAGGTAGAAAACTCCCACTCTGTATTTTATGGGTGTAATTCTTAGGTATTATTTTCTATATTATGTTCCTGTATATCATAAATATATATGCATATGTAGTGAAGATTGGTTTTAACTATCAGCATAGTAAAAGTGCTTCAGCACTTGTCCCCACAACAACATTATGAGAAAATAAAAAGTTTATTTATCACAAACATTTTTAACAATTGTTATTGCATGACTAGCCTTAGTATCCTAATATCCACATTACTTGTTACAAGGGATTTGTCTTACATATTTTTCTATTGGACCAGTACAAGCTGAGTAAACAAGCTAAAATTCATTGGAAAGCGACAAAAGGTCTGTCAGAGTTCTCTAAGCACCTTTTGGGAATACAGCAGAAAAAATACTCCTCCTCCTCTTCATTGTCCACTGAAAGTAAAAGAGACCTGTGACTTAATTTAAGAAAAAAAATCCTCAAGTTACAGAATTCAATCCAGATAGCAAATACCAAGAACTCAGTGTTACATATCAAACTCAAATTATCTAACAAAATACAAAACAATCACATATCAAGAAAAATTGGACTGGTAAATCTGAGATACTAAATTTGGCCATAAGAAGTAGATGAATTATTAACTGTTTTTAAAAAATTAATAGCATATCATTCTAAATCAGAACTATTTTGTCTTTATTTTTTATTTGTTTGACCTTTTTTTCAATACTTGCTTTGTATTTTGAAATAATAGAAACGTAAGAAAATCTGGCACAAAGAACACCTGTTTTTCTCCCATTGCTTATAGGTGTTACCTTTCAAGTTCCCCGAAAGTAGCCAAAAATACTTAATATCAAAAAGTGGGATCTAACTTTTTTCCTTGCTGCGGAACGTTTCTTAACATTCCTTCAAATCAGGTTTACCATTCTGCTTCATTGCTTAATGAGGCCTCAGATTAATCTACTAAGTGTCAAATAAATCATAAACTCTTTTATTCATACTCAAAGTGCATTCAATCAATTTTACCCACCACTGAGCTTCCAGTATCATCAAATGTCTGATCTATCCTTGTGCATTTACTAAATAATTTCAGAATATTATATTGACTGATTATACATTATTTCGAAGCACATAGAATCTATAGTTATATTACAATTTCTCAAGCGGACAAAAACTTCTTACTTTGTTGTTGGGAAGATATGAATAACATGATTATTAACAGAGCCCAAAAAGTAGATTTTACACACAAAAAAAGCTTTACCTCTTCAAAAAGATCTTTTTAAACATGTTTCTGTATTATACCAAAGCTCTAATCTACATCTCATTTTCCTACTCTAAGATTTGAGATTAGGCTGTAGTGCTCAGACAAAAGAGGCAGAAAGGCCTTATGTAGCCATATTGTTTTTATTTGTAATAGATGGCAGAGAAATGACAAAGGTGCACAATGGGCCAATAGAAAAGATAATGGGCATGAGATTCGGCTGAGGTGCATTGGCACAGTTCAAAGGAAGAGGATGGCCCTGCACCTCTGAGGAGTCTAAATATTTTATGCATCTTTCTATGCAGCCTTTTGTATTGGTTGTGCAAGAGGCAGTCTCAATAGAATGTGATTTTTAATTTTTTGTTGTCGTACTAATAGCATAACTGTTTAGTGATATTGCTAGGGAATATTTTTAAGCACATATGAGAGAATAAGAGGTTGACAAAATGGTCTTATATGGTAGACGGTGCTGCATAGTCTTCTTGCAGGACTTTATAACCTCAGATAGTATTTCTTACAATCTCATGACTAGCATAGCCAACTGATAGAGTATTACCATAGTTCAGTGTGAACAGAGTTTTAGCATCATGAAAGTCTAGGCATTGCCTTACCTCAGTTGTTTCTTTGCTTTAAAGAATTGAACGATGTCTGACCTTGTCCTCCAGAAATATAGGTATAGATAATTACCCTCAGGTCATGGATCTTGATGGAAAAAAGAATCTGATGAGTGCTAAAGAGGAGCAGAATGCTCTGCGACATTTAATCCCCACTATGTGCAGAATTTGGCTGTTCCATGTTTGCACTACTGATTCTTACTGATTCTACAGTTCTTCCAAGATTATACCCAAGTACCCAGCAAATAGATGGAAAATTAAGACAGGCAGGGCAGACCAGCATAAATCCTGACTCGAACATTCAAACTGAAGGATTGCTGCCATAATGCATGTGAAATGCATTTGAAATTAAAAATTTTAAATCAAATATCAAATTAGATTTGTGATGCCTATACAAACTTAATTCTAACTCCGCACTCGTGTGTAACTATTTGTGTCTATGCCACTTTTTGCTTTTGTTGATAAACTGAAGAAAAGTTTAGTGGAACTGGCAGACATATCAGGCATAAAGAAGGAGTAAAGGAAGCTAAATTAAAGGTATTATAAATTCTTCTTTATCATCCTCAGATTAAGAGATTTTGATAGGCACAGCAAAAAGGAAAGTATGAATTTTCTTTGGAGTATGGGAAATATAACACACTTAAAACTCAGAAAAGTCAGAAACAATGTTGATAGACAAATACCACAGAAGAGATGTGAGAAACATATTGCTCATAAAAACATTATATTTTCCTTTAGTCAACACAGAATTAATAGCTGAATGCTTTAATGAGGTTTTATTTTACTAAGGCTTCATTACATTTTCACGACATGCTACTACAGAACATTTATTAGCACATTATGAAGTGTTATAAATAATTGAAACTAAGCTGCCATTGTCAGTTGAGTAAGTGCTTGCAACTCATTATTACTGCATTTCCCACCCATTCAATAGTTCACAAAATTTAAGAATTTTCATTAAATGTGGAACTCACTACAGCAATACACATGTGTTCTGACACTCCCTCACTGAGCCGGCATTCCTGGCTTTGCCAGCTTGGGACAGGGACTGGTGGTAGCTTGCATGAAGGGCTCTCTCCTGGGTACACTGTTTCCCTGGAATCTCCTCTGTACGTGCCTGCACAGTGAGAGTAACTTAGAGAGAGAGAGATTATCTGGTGCAGTTTACATTTGAGCACTGCAGTTCTTCTTGGCACAGTCGCATCCATTTTGGAAGTCCTGAATGCAGGAAGGAGAATTGAAGATATATCCTGAGACATCCCTTAGGATGGGTGCCCCTCAGCAAGTTTTGATCACTGCAAGTAACACAAAAAGGCACTGATGACCGTGAAAATGGCAAAAATACTACCCCAGATGGTCTTCCTTATGACCCAATCTCACCCCACACTAATTACTAGATAGCAGAAGCTTTTCGTATTTTGATGCTCAGCATGCCTTCTTTACTAGAAAGGCAGTAACTTGTGCATCACCCTGATTGATTCAGCCATTCCTTAATTTAGTTCAGAGAGTCAATCAATATTTTGTATAATGTGGTGTGTATTTTGATAAGGAAAGAATTACCTCCTGAAACACTGCTTAGGCACTGAATATAAAACCACCATATCATTTATTATTCCAGTTTGATAAGCAACTGTGCTTGAATTGGTCATTGATTAAGCACAGCTTTTGTGTCAGATCACAATAGAAACTTGGTTGTTACTCCTTTAAAACAGTAGCTGCAACAATCTAACCAGTTCTTTCATTCCTGTAAATTCCAACATGATTTGGTATCTAAGACAAACACAACCATGACTATATTTTCTAGTGTTTTAAGTTCGTATATTTTTGTTGTTGCATATGCTGTGAAAACACATAATTCTGTGGTATTTCAGAACCACTTATCAGGAAAGAGTTCTATGTTCTCAAGTATTACACCTGGAAAGCCACCTGAATTCTGTAGTTGTTGTAGTGAAAATATACTATAAATGTACGGGATATTGTTAAGAGTGTTCCATAGGCATACATACCAAAGGGTTTCCCATACTTGAAAATGTACGTGCAATGAAAGTGTAAAAGATTAGAAATTTCTGTTGCCATCAGTGTATAAATTACTTTTGTTATTGCTGTTACATGTACCTATACTTTTATTTTCAACTGCATTTATGAAAGGTTTTAATTAATGTTATTAGAAATATATTCATTGTCAAGAGAATTTAAATTCCTACAAATATTTACGTGCAAAAAATGGAACACTAGCTTTTGATTGCTGTGTAACCTGAAAAGCTCATTGATGCAGAAAGGTAGTTTGGAGTAGTACATCCCATTTTAAGTAAAAATCTTTTCTTTATACATTTTTATTAGTGAAGTATTTACATGTAAACAAGTTCTCTCTTTCAAGTTTTGCAAATTCAACTGTTTCTGATACTTTAGCCTAAATCATTATATGCCTTTGGCATCAAAATTTGTTGCTGTGAAAACAATCATCATATCAAAAAACAAGATTATGACCTCCAGTGAGGAATAATCAGTAGGAGCAGATGAAATCTTCTGCCCATGAGATACTATCAGATGGGCACAAGATTTGAGAAAAATAAAGCCTTTATATGTTTTTAAGATGATAAGGTTTAATTGAAGATCCATTGACATGTTTGTCTTCCCCTGGAAAAGATTATTATCTTTGGGTGTTGTACAGAAACAATGTAAAAACACCCTGAAGGAAGGTAGCTTAAGCAAAAACATTTTAAAAGAGAAATTATACTTTCTGCCCAAAAGCACTGTATGAGGAAATTTTTACACAAAGTAAATCAAATACTGTTCTTTTTGCACAAATCAGTAAATAGTTTTGTGTATTTGTAAGCTAAATCAGACATTCAAAGGACAACTGCAGTGGCCAAGACTTTGGTTGAATTACTAACACTCACTGAAGAATCCTGGATCAATGCAAACTCTAAAGACACAACAATATATTTCATTCTGCAAGAAATGCCATAATTTTGTAATATGAACTATTACATGAGAGAAAATAAAATTTTTATTCTCTTCCCAGACTGCTGAAATTTCCCTGTTCAAAAGCTATTTATGTTTGTCTGTGCAATCACTCTCAAGAGCCCAGAACATTCAAACTGCTTACAGTGTTTGTTTCTCTCAATGACATATTGAGAATCTTTCAAATTCCCAGCTAAAGTAATTAATTGTGACTACTATAAAAATGATGCAGTAATGAATCCTGAAGAAGAGTTGAGAATGGAGGAATGATGCTAAGCATGGGAACGAGGGTGGGAAGAAGGTGGTTTAGAGGGCTTTTTTTCTTTGTTTCTCACCATCCCACTCCACTTTAATTTTTTTAATTGACAAAAAATTTAATTAGTTTTCCCCAAGTCAAGGCTATTTTGAACATGATAGTAACTGATAAGGGAGCTTTTCTAGTTTATTTTCTCCCCTACTCTGTTGAAAAAGGGAGTGATGGAGCAGCTGAGTGAGTATTTGACAGCCAGTCAAAATCCACCCACCTCGTTCAGGTAGTTGTCCTGCAAAAAACAGATACTGCAGACACACCTCGGATGATAGGATATTGCATGACTCTTCCATGGGCTACAGACTAACATAACTGTTTTCTTTTTCTCACCTTTGACTCATTTAGAGAACACAACTGAGGTTCAACGATGACTGCCTACTGCTGTATACGAAACTATTTGGCTTCTCTGAGACAGAAAAGGAAAGGTGAGAGGGAGAAAAGGAAAGTTCAAGTGAGGCAGAGATAAAGAAGAGGAGCTGTCTGTACCTCCCTTTGCTGTGCAGACCGGGGGTGGGATTCTCTTGCCCAAACCTCAACATCTGGTGCCGTTCAAGGCCACTTCATTAGTCCTACATTAGGGCATCTGAGTTCTGCCCACTGCTCCAGAAAGGGCCTCATTTCTGCCACCCATGTCTGGCTGTCCTGAACACCCTGTATAATCTCAAATTTCCCTGAGCATGCACATTTCCTACCAAATGATGACCCCAATATTTATTGAATCTAATGGAATGTAGGCACCTAACCCAAATTTATGTATCTTAACCTTAAACTCAATGCCACTCTTACATTTTCCTGTGTTAGTCTCAAACTGAATTCTGCTTTCATAAATCTATTTATAGTTTTCTGGATTCAGTCTAGAAACTGCTTAGCTGCATTACCAGGGCACTATATCTCCTCAATTCCAGCTGGGGAAATGGATTGTTTCCCTATTGTGGCTCTTATCCTTTTCCTCCTTTTCTTCTGTGTGGCTACAGAAATTACTGCAAATAGCTGTCTTGGCTTAGAGTTCAGAAAACATGGAAAATGATATTCACGTATCTGGACCTCTCACTATGTGGATAGAATAAAAGTGTACCTTGCTGCTCTTATCAGTATACATGTGCTCATTATCAAAATCAAAACTGAAATGTTTTGATTCTAACACTGAGGTGCAATGGATCAAAAATCTGGGCCTCCTTTAATACACTTTCAGAATTAAACAATCCTTCATTGCTCTTGCTGTTTTCAGCAGACTGTCATTTATGTTGTGACATTTTTTGCCAAAACCAACAAGAAGTAAGCAGTGGAAATAATCTCTCAGAATATACACTGAAATGTTGGTTTGTAGTTATAAAACTGGACTTGGAATAATCTATTTTAAACAAGATAGTTCAATAGAATAGCTTTTAATTAATTTATTTAAAAAACAAACAAAATGCTCCATCTCATAATAAATTAGATGCTCTGTTGCTCTGTATCTCTGGAAGAAAGAAGGAGGAATATAAATAAAAATATTACATCTATTATTAAATGGAAAATAATGATGTTTCAAAAAAAA
>VZRN01000080.1:203521-286087 GCA_013397935.1 Dasyornis broadbenti
AAAAAAAAAAAAGCAGAGTTAGCCAATAAAATCTTTATATGTGGAAAGCCATGATAGGGCAAGTGTTTTTATTCTTCTTACTCATCTGTTCAGGTTTGTATTAAAAGTTAAGTTTAGTTTTGCTGACCAAAAAAAAAAGGACTTTTCTTTCCCCACCCCGCCTTTTTTATTGCTGGTACCTCACATTCAAAAAGGATTTAGTTAAGTCCTGTTTCTTCTAGCACCTGCATCATCAGTAGAATTGTACCTAAATTGCAATTTATGAAGCCATTCAGTTACACAGCAGAAACAAGACTGTACCTTAGGACATGCTGAGGCCAATAGTAGAAGAAAATGGTTTTCTCCAGCTGCAGGAGAAGTTGTAATTTGTCTTCAGATCTTTTATGATGGAGCTGAGAAACAATAAAAATCACAAGAAATATTGAGACTTCAAAGCTTCTATTATTGCTGCTTGATTTTTCTAAGATTGCTATCAGTGGGAAATTAGCGTTTTGTGTGAATTTAAACTCACCACAACATCACTTTTACAATCAGTCCTCCAATAGCGAATGATACAAAGCAGAACATTCTTTTATTTTTTTAATCTTTCTAGGAAAAGTGAACTTTGACCAGATTCACTGCTATTTTAAAAATTGAGTAGAAATTTAGGTCAAATTACACAAAGAAGACTTTAAAGAATATTGAGATAACACAAAGGCATGCAGGTTCAGAGATCTTGGTTGATGTGTCTGATACACTAACCAAAGCACTCCTTGAATTATCGAAGTTTGTCTTTAAAATTTCTCTAAGAACAGAGGAGGTATCCCTGGGCTGAAAAAAAAAAAAATAAAATCTGAAAGGGTAAAAAAGACATCTTGAGGAATTCTGGATAAATCAGTGTAATTGAAGTGCCTTGAAGTATTCTCAAACTAATGAGAAAACATTTTTAGAAAAATGTTAAGGAAGTGACAGAAAAGAAAATGTAGACTTCTCTGGATCATGACAAATGAGTCTAAATTCATTCTTTTATTTGAAGGGAAAAGGAAGTAAACATTATGTAGAGAGAAGCAGAAGTATTTGAATGATTCTGGCACTATACTATATGGCATCACTGAAATAGGTGCAGAAATTTTCACTGGAAATTTTGAAAATAAATTAAACTGTCTTGTTTCTGGGGATATCTCGTGCAAGTGAATCTTGTCTCATTGCAGAAGCTTGACTGGGTGATTTCTGAGGGCTTGATGAGTCCTGCAGTTCTTGGTTTGTACCCTAGAGTCAGCTACTCTTCACACTATATTGTGTGAAAAAGGAATAATAGTGAAATTTTGGATAAGTGTGATTGCTCTTGCACATTGAGTAAGGCTACTTTCTCCCCATATTTCTGGAATCTACAGGCTACTGAAGATCTGAAGACAATGCTTATATATATATAGATATGCTTGCAAATAAGCTTGGATCCTACTCACCAGTTTGACAAAGCGGAATTGAATTCAACATACACTAAATATTGAATTCAGAATATTGGGCAGTTTGGCAGCCAGTGTTGAACGTTGTGTTGTGAGGATCATTTTTTTTCCCCCCAGGATCTAACAGTTAATATAAACTAGATCTATCCACTGTGTTGCATATAAATGAAGCTGACTTTAATAAAATGTGTTGCAGTCATATATTTAAGTACACAGTAGATGTCCCAAAAAAACCCCAACCACCTGTTAAATACAACATTCACAAATATTCATTAATTATTCACAATGATTGTTTCTATACCTATTTTTTATGGAAGTGAGTTTTTTCCTTAGACACTTTGTCTAAGTTTGAAAACATAAGGAATTACATTAGTTCTAAAATCATAAATAATGTATAGTGTCTGAGTCAGCTCTTAAGAATTTTTGATCTGGTAAAGATATCAGAACCTGATATCCTATAATACAAAAGTTCAAAGATACGTGATTTATCTTAAATGCTTTGGACCTTGAGTTTTGAATATCTGATGAAGAAGGCAATGATGTCTGGACATGAATCAATTGAAATACTGATTTAGGGAACAGCTAGAATAGCAATGTTTTTAATATCATTACTTTTAAGAAAGAGAAAGCTTTGGTTATCTTTAAAAGCATACTGAAGTAAGTATTAAGTTTAATACATTCCAAATGTGAATGAAAAGATATTACCTTACTGACCTGTGTAGCATCTAAAGTTTCAGATGTGGGGGGCCGTTCTTCAATATTAACTTTTACAATGTTTTTCTGATCACCAGAAGAAAATTTAGTTGGTTTCCTTTTTATTTAAAGGCTGCATTCCTAGTTGCGTGTAAAATTCATTTTACAAGAATCTGATCATTGTCTACTTTGTTTAAAAAAATTTATGATTTACAACACTGAGTCAAGTTCAGACACCTTCCTCATATCCCTGAGTTAATCTAAACTGAGTAACAAACTTTATAGCTGATAAGAACATGGATTTTGAATCATACATTTTCTTACATGATTATGCAGGCAAATTAAGGCCACATATGTGAGGCAGTCACAGTAATGAAAGTCCTATCAAGATTTTGGCATCAGCACAGAATTGTGTTCTGACTAAAATTAACCAGCTTCTGTTCTGTAGCTCAAGAGCATACAGAGAAATAAAAACTCTCCTCCATCCCACAAATTATTACTTTATGTTTGTTTTCTTCTCTTTGTTTCAGGCAGCTAACACTAGCTGGGAAACAATTTATAGTATAATTCTCTCTTTTTAATTATTCAAGCAGTCTGAAGCTTCCAATTTTCCAACCAAATTGTTAGTCTCTGCATGAGGTAAATTTTATTTGTAAACATACAGAAACTGAAGTAAATCTTTGGCCCTTCTTCATTATCTTATGAGAAGAATCTTTTGAAAAGGCAGTAGCCCAAATAGTAGAAGGCCAAAAATTATAATGTGTTATTTGTCATGGAAAAAGTAATTTAGGAGAACTTTGTGCAACCTTTTTCCAGGCGTAATTGGTTTGAATTGGCTGAGTCATTATTACAATGTTTGTTCTGGCATTAATTTTTTCTTTGTTTTTTTCCTGTTTGTTATCATCTACTGACTTTTTTTTTGCTTTTATTGAAATAAATGGGTTTGCTATTCAGCAGAGGTGGACTGATATTTAAGTAGATGACTGTTTTGTATATAAGTGAACAGTTAAATTACTGTGCATCAATTCCCCATGTAATATTGGAGTTTACAGTGTATATTTTTCCTCAGGTTTTTCATGAGAATCTGTTCAAATTCTGCCTATTTCCTTCAATCACCCACAAAATATGTCATATTTTCTACTTATTACATTGTTGTAAATGCACAATTTTCATGTACATGAAGAAAAAGATTCATAGGGATTTTAGTAAAAGAAAGAGTTCAAGAGCAGGTTGAGCTATTCACAAAATGCATTATTTGTGTTTGCTAAGTGAGTTTAGTTTGCTAAGTGAGTTTAGTTGATGCATTGTCAAGTCAGACCCTGTCCAGTATCCAAACAGGTAGAGATAAGCAAAATCAGAAATACAGTTCTGAGGTTTCTAGTAGATCATGAATGGCTCAAAATATTTCCCTTAAAGCATAAAAAAGTCTCAAGAAATGAATTAAATCAGGTCTCCTGAAGTCTGGACTGAACAAGGAACTGGATTGCACATTCTGCTTGTTATCGGTCTCAGCCATGATGATAAAGTTACAGAGTAGTTTAGTTTAATTGTAATATACTCTGTCTTTCATTGTGCGTTGCCAGGTACATGTGATTTCTGCAGTCTGGAGCAATGTGTTTTAGGCAGGGTTGTAGCTCTGAAACTTCTATGATGACCAGGAAAAAAGTTTTTAGATATTTTACATTTTCCCATTGTACCTTAATTTCTTGACTGAATCCTGAGCAAAATTTTTTCAAACTAAGGCTTTCAGTTTAATTATGCCTTTGCACTACTATATTAGTCATGTAATAACTACCTCCTATAGTTTTGGAATGTTACGTTAAACACTTTTTAATTTAAATGGATTTTAATGGATTACTTTGAGATATATTTTAGCTTTTAGAAACCATGGATATTTAAAATACAAGTCTTCTTTTATTCAGATTTTTAACTTCAGATATGGAACCTGTCACAGCAAGTTACAGCATAGTAATAGCCAGGGTCAACTGTGCGTTCTACACATATATGTGGCTGACTGACGAGGAATGCAGGGATAGAAACAGCTTAAGAAGACAAACTATTTAAACTGGCAGAACACATAGCGAAATAACGTCTGACAATAAGATAGGAGAAGGCAGTGCCAAAAAGTTGGAGCTACTGAGCTCTTAACCCAAGCCAAAGCATTTATATATCTACCTTCCCTTGAGTGATAGAGTAATAATTATTAAATAAATTCTGTCTGAAATCTGTCCCGTGAAAAACTTTCCTACATCTTTTCTTTCTCATTTTGCAGCAAACTTTTGCTACTAAGACAAGTCACCTTCCTGAAAATTTGGTTCAGCTTAAGTAGAAATTATCTGGGTTAGGCTCTAATTCTCAGAGATCTCAAAGATTTCAGAATTAAGTGGACAGTTCTCACAGTGACTACAAAATGCCAGTAGAATAAATTTATAATGCCTGAATATCTTAAGACCCTGGAACTGACACAAAATTCCTTACTTGTCTTCTCTCTTTTTTGGCCTAATCTCTTTCTCATATGATTTCTTACTGGAGTTTATTAACACAGGAGCTGTGCTAACACAGCTTTATTGTTGCCAGTGTCAACGGAATATTTCTACAAGGCACAGTATTGCTGATAACTGTAGCTGTCCCTCTGTACTGCGCTAAACCTCACATAGTCCTGTTCTTATCTTCAGTGCATCTCAGGTAACCTAACTGCACATGAACAATTTAATCACTGACTGCCCATTTCCTATGGACCACACTGCACACATTTTGTACTGTATCCTACTGTGCGGAATACAGAGGTCTTAAAAGATTTCACGAAGTGCCAACCCACGGATCAAGAAGCTACTGAAAATCATGAAGCTCTGCACTTCTGTTATAGTTTCTCTTCCACTTTCTCGAGCCACATGTTGGGACGCCAATTATGTCAAGGTTTGAGCCCGGCGAAATGCCAGGTACTCCCAAATTAACACACCCACACCCAGGGCTCATGAGTTGAGATAAGGAAACCCGGGAGAAGACGCACTTAGAATAGGCAAAACAGGACTAACTTAGGTTGCAAAATGATCTAATTTATTGCTAACAGAGTCAGAGGAGTAAATGAGAAGTGAAATAAACCCTTCAAGGCCACCATTTCTCCGCTCACCCCCCTCCCTCCTTCCCAGCAGCTGCACAAGGGAACAAGGCATGGTGGGGGGTTAGGTCAGTTCATCTCTCTCTCTCTCTGGGTGCAGTCAAGGCCTATTTCTCCCCTAGGACTCCCTCTGGACCCCACTTTCAGGGTATCCACTCACTTTCGGGCAAGTGGATCTCAGCATTTCCTGTGGGCCCCCATGGGCTGCAGGGGCACCCCCTGCTTCACCATGGGCCTCACCAGGGCCTGCAGAGGCTGCAGAGCTCCGGCGCCTGGAGCTCCCCCTCCCCCTCCTTCTCCACTGACCTTGGTCTCTCCATGTTGTTTTCCCTCACATACTCTCACCTACTCCTCCTCCTCTGGCTAAGGAAAAGTGCGTGCACCCATTGTTTTGATTTTGTCTTAAATATGTTTTTCACAGAGGCGTAACCAACATCTCTAATTGGCCCAGGCTTGGCCAGCAGCATGTCCATCACCTCAGAGCTGGACATGGTGAAGGCTTCAAGAAACTCCACCAAGGAGCCATCTTTGTGCCCCCCCCACTAGAAAATCTGGGCCAAGCTAAACCACGACAACTTCTGCACCTACAGCTAGTGAACAAGAGTACACTGCCTAGGGAGCACTGGGTAATTCTACACAGAAAGTTTAAGAAAGTCTTATGTTCCGTCTCTGATCTAAAAAAAAAATTTTAATTCACTAACTTCAGTGCTCTAGAACTAAAAGTATTGAAGTCTTGGATTTCTGGCACTTCTCCTTATGCCACGTAGATGGAAAGAGAACTGACTCCAGCTTTAACCCAGAGCTCTGCAGAGAATTTCACCCAAACTGTTCTCAGATCACACTTTCTGTCCTGCAAAGAGCTAAATACAAGCAGAAGCACCTTTAAAATATTTTTTCCTCATGTTCCTTACCATATGAACACTCTTTGATTGCTTTTAATTTTGCCCTGAAACCACCCAAGAACTTTCAAACAAGATCTCTTTCAAATAACAGAAAAGACTTTAGAAAACTATTTCCCTTAGGTTTTATTTCTTATCATAGGCTGATTGTAGTGCTGCTTCACCTGTGAAAAATGTTTGGCCTGCGCTAATGTAGCAAACGTAGTGCAAATTTTAAAAAATACTCTGTGAGCCAAGTGGAGACCAAAATCAAGATTATTTGATGAAGAAGGTAATTTGGGGGTTTTGTTTTGTTTTTTGTTTCTTCTTTTTTTTTTTTTGTTTTCGGTTGGTTGGTTTTTGTTTTGGTTTGGTGGGTTTTTTTCCTTGCTTATTTGGGGTTTTGTTGTTTTGTTTGTTTTTGTTGTTGTTGTTTGGTTTTTTTGGTTAGTTGGTTGGTTTTGGTTTTGTGGGCTTGGGGGTTTTGTTTCAGAGAATAATAGAACATGCTGAGCTGGAAAGAACCCATCAGGATCACTGAGTTGAACTCTTGGTTCTTCTCAGGTGCTCTGATCACTTTGCTGGGGAGCCTATTCCAGTACCCATCCACCCTCTGAGTGAAAAACTTTTTTCTAATAGCCAACCTAACCTCTGCTGACTCAGCTTCATTCCATTTCCTCAAGTCCTATCACTGCTCCTGAGAGTGAAAAGATCAGTATCTGCGCCTCTGCTTCCCCTTGTGAGGATAGTGATGACCACAGTGACATCTCCGATCAGTCTCCTCTTCCAAAAAAAAAAAAGTGATCTCAGCCACTACTCAATAGGCTGAGCCTCCCCCTCCAGAACCTTCACCATCCTTGTGGCCTCCTTTGGACACTCTCCAATAGCTTAATGTTCTTCTTATATTTCAGAGACCCAAATTGCCCCCAGCATTCGAGGTGAGGCCACCCCAGTGCAGAGCAGAGTGGGACAATCCCCTCCTTTGCCCAGCTGGCGATGCTGTGCCTGATGGCCCCCAGGACATGGTGCCCTCCAGTCTGCCTTTTGTTTGGGTTTGCTTTTTTTTTTCAGTGAAATCCTAAGTTTACCTTTCTCAGGGTTACCATAATCACACTAAGTTGAAAACCTAACTTCAAGTGTTTGTAAAAGACATGCTTTTCTCATTAAGTGTAGGAAAAAGAGGTAGCAACACCACAGTTTTCTTTTGTGATCATGGTTTGAACACACCAAACTGTGAACAGTCTACTGATATGTGACCTACACTCTAGTAGGACAGTGATCTGGGGAACGTGGCTGCAGAGAAGAAAAAGCAAAGAAATTATTCTGTAGGCAAATGGTTATATCATTGCGTCACTGTTCCTGTCCCTGCTCCCAAAATATGGTATAGTCCCTGACTAGTACAAATAGATGAAACACTGTATCATTGAAAACCTCCGAAAATTTGTCACTGCAAACTAAAGTTCTTAATAAAACTGATATGAGGTGGGCAAGGGTCTTGGGGATTGTATTCTTGGACTGATGTGCCCTCCTTCTTTAGCTGTTCAAGCTTGACTTTGTGTCTGGCTTCTGTTTCTTTCCATCTTCTTGCAGGTGCTTATGAAACAATCCTGCCAGATTCAAGGAAACCACAGGGAGGAGCATTTATTAAAGGACTTATTATGTGATTTTTTTTTTTTTTTTTCTGGGAATACATATTGGCCAAAATGTATGCATTTAGAAGATTGAGATTTTATTGCCAGTGTTTTACTTATTTCTTCCACAGTCAGTATATGAATGTGTTCTCACTGAGTCATTACCAAATTTCATTTATTTCTTGGCATACTCTCAGACAATCTCCTCTTCCTCTTTCCTACCCAGCCACCTTTGACTGCAGCCAGCCAGGTGGTTCACTAACTGACTTAATAACTTATAAATTCAGCTTGCATTACAGTTTCTGCTGAACATATTTTCTCACTAACAACAGTTTTCCTAGCTAGAGTAATAAATGGGGTTACCTCAGGGTTTAAACAAATGTGAAGTGTGTCCTTAATGCAACCAGTTTAATCAAACACATCACTGAGTTTTTCTAGTATATTATTTTCACTTAGCTCATGAGACCTCCATTATACGTTTGATCAGTTTAAATTCCTTAGAAATTTTAATCCCTGGCACAGGCTAAGCTTCCACATTCACAATGAGAAAATAAAGTAATTCCTGAGAATTCCATACAAAGAAGGGTGGACCTTTAACACTTGAATGTTTTGTGCTTTCATTTACTGTGACACTTACAGAATTTTTAAACTTTCCTGTGCTTCCAGTGAAGAGCCAAATTGGATATTGCCATTATTTAGTTTTATAAGGCAAATGTCTATAGAAATTTGCAGCTGTAATAATCTGAATTTGTGACAATTTTTCTGCATTTTTAACTTTAGTTACATATATTATTCATATAGTCAAGTACATTTCTGGCAGTACAAAGGATTACAGGGTGTTCCTAACTGACAGGCTCACCATTTGCTTTCAAAATATTTGACAACATTTATAACTGAATATCTAAATTTCTACTGAAATTTGTTTATGAAGAAGTAACATAGCTTATTCTGCTTGCAACTAAGTATAATTGTGAGAGTAAACCAACAGAAAATAGACAATTTTAAGCTCATATGTGCTTGGGGGTTTTTTATGTGTGATATTTCTGCATAGTCAGTTAATCATGGGGTCAGAGAATCACATGGGCCATAGTGCAACTGATTTATTCAAGACCTAGTAATAAATGAGGCCAGATGTTAAAAACAAAAATTAGTTAGGGAAATGTGCTTGCATTTCAGCATAGAACCAAGATCATTAGATTGTTCCTACTAAATGACAGACATTTTGTTCTTGGATAGTGCAAACCTTCTGAAAATTAAGACATGTATATGCCACTACAGCTATAGATATAGTTTAGATGATTGATTTTTTTTAAATTTAATACATACCTTTAAATGTTCTTGGAGATTTGACTTTGGTTTCCCATCTACTTCTCGTGTTGTGAAAAATATATCTTCAAGTCTATGTATTGGCTTTCCAGTCACTGTTGCTGCTCACATAGGCATTTGCATCGCTTTTCATCTGTGTTCGTAAAGTAAAAAAATTCCATCACATCCTGACTGCTCAGACTGCCATATCATGCCTAGACCTACCTTTGTTGTCATTTCTGTATATATCACAGTTTAAGACAAAATATATATGTATCACATGGAATATGTATCAAGTGAGGAAACATGGCCAAATTTAGAGGAGTTTCCTCTAAATTATATATATTTCCTCTCATTATATATATCTTACATAATTTGTTCCATTATAAATGATGCAAATGTTGAAATCCAAAACCCTAATAGTAGCATTTTGCATGACAGAATAACTAACTTACACTTCTACAAAGTAGACAAACTGAGAAGTGTGGGCCAGATAAGTGTACAGGGAGGTAGATTAACAACTGGCTGAATGGGAAGGCTTAAACTTATTAGTGACACAAAATCCTGCTGGAGGCAAATCACTAGCAGAGCTTCTTCCAAAGTTCACTTTAGCAGACATCCAGTAAGATATCCGGCTGGGCAACAGATCTTTAGTCTTCAGCAGTCCAGCTGTTGAGCCTCTCTTGAACCAGTGTGTGTCAGTACTACCAAATACTACCAGAGCTGAACCAACATTTTAAAAAATCAAGCTGCTCAGAGAACATATGTTTAGAATGCCAAAACAGCTTTGAAATAAAAGATGAGAGGCTTAATGTAAACAATGAAAGAAACGAACCAACCCCAAAAATGGGACAATATTTTGAAGAGATAAAATGGTCTGGTGAAGAATGGAGGGATACTATTACACATGGAGAACAAGAGGTAAGGGATGAAGAGGGAGACTGAAAGGAAGAAATACCAAGTAACATGGGAAGAAAATCTGACAAAGTTCATACTGATTAGAAATACTGAGTGAATAACAAAATCAAGAGAAAGAAGCAATAATAAGCTTAGGAAAACATCATCTGAGTAAATCAAAAGCAGTCTTCTTGTTTCAAAAGTTTGCAATATAATAAATATGATATTCTCTAATATGCCATATAGGTTTTGAGATCATTAAATTCACATTTCAATGTTTTCTAGCTAGAGTCATCCTTCTAAAAAATAAAAATGAATAGCTTTGACATAGAAATAAAATGGTAACTTTAGAAAAAGTATTGAGAGATACCTAGGATAAATGGGGGGGCGGGGGGGGGGAAGGAAAATAACTTCACAGGAAGAAGGACAATGAGAAAAGAGGAGGATAGAAAGGTATGATGTTACTTCTGGAAAGAAAATATCAAATCACAAATTAAGAGCTGCCCACCCAAAATGAATTTTTTTCCTGGCTTTTTTCAGTGACTCTTCATGGGGTCCCATGTCAATCTTCTCAATTTCTCTGATGGTTTTAACATTTGTTTAATATTCAAAAATAATTATTTCTGAAAGATCTCTCTGCCTGTGTGTGGAGGAGAGAACACAAAGATGTAAAACTACTGCAGGAAGTGTGAATAAAAGGATTCATAGAGATGAGGGAGAAGGGGAACAAGGAATGCAGATGGCCTGCAGACTAGGTGCAGGCAACAGTAGAAAAGCAGTTTCAGTATTAATACTACTCACCTTTTTAACAGAATGCATGTGTCATTGTTTCTTTACTGTCTTGTTGTTATTTTGCATTGCTCTGGAATTTAATAAAAATTTCAGGAAAAAAATGGCAACAATCTGCTGTGATACTATATCTGAATGTAAACAGATAAACTGCTTCTGTATGGTATCTAGATGAACAGTGATGCAGGATGCAAAACTATGGTCCTTGTTAATCTATTATACTGAAAAATAGGAGACAAGTGAAAGCTGCTACAGCAACTGGACTTATCACACACAATTGCCTGTCAAGGGCAACTGTCTCATATTAAGTGAAATTGTTGTCTGCTTGCAGTCTTTGGGCAAAGTGAATAGAAGGGAATGTGTATAACCCCGTTACTTGTAGTTCAACTGAATTCAGCTACTAGAGATACCACATAAAAAGTGAATAACAGCACTTAAGCCAAATGTGAAAACAGCGCCATTTTCACATTTCAGGTCTATAGCCATTATACAAGGATGCTTTGAGAGACATTTCTAAACTTTCAAAGAGGAAAAAAAAAAATAATCACACCCTGTGGCTACATGAAATCCAGACCATTCTGAGCATCTCTCTGAAATTTACCATTTCTTAGTCATGTGTAAACAGGAAGAGCTGTAAAGACACATCTGTGGCTCTATGCTACTGTATCCTGCTGCAGTTTCAGGCTCATTTTAGCCTAGATTTTAGTCTTGTTAAATGATGCAGGAGAACCTATCGCAGCAACAGCTCCAATGGGTTTGTGAGGTGAATCCATAAGGAAAATTTCGTGCATGTTCCCTAATGGATCTCTGGTTTCTTTCAGTAATTCAGCCTGTCAGTCACTGTATGATTAAATAGCCACCTGGCTGTGGCAGTTTGAACCTTTGAATCTGATTAGAGGTGACTGGGGAAGTTACTTTGGAAAAGAGTTTAAAAGGAACTACTCCAAATACCACATCAGTTGTCAGTGGTCCTCCACAATCTTCACTAAAAGACAGCAGGAGGTCAGGTATTATAAGACAATCACAAAGTTATGTAGGTTATTTTTAATGATATTTTATAAATAATAAATGCAAATCACACTGTCTGGGAAGAAAAAGATATGTTAATTCAATACAGCTTGCAAGCAGGAAAATAAACCTAGCATAAAAAACTAACATGTCCAAGAAACTTTGGATGTCAAATGACAAACCATCCCTAAAAGGTTTAAACAATATTTTGTTTTCATTTTTCAAATAATCAAAATCTCAAGAAAATCAGGCTCAAATAATTCAGGGGAGAAAGGGAAAGGGAACATTCCAGGTAAATATTTCTGGAAAAATGTTTATGCTTGTGGACATGCAATTATCTCCAGTAGAACTGGAGGAAAAGGGACCCAGGCTGGGGTTGATTTTGAATGACATTGCTTTCGATAATGGTACTACTTTGGTTCTTGGTTCTCATAGCCAAGAAGTGCATCAAGTAATGCCTAAGAAACAAGTGGAACTATAATATATCTGATGTCAACTGCATTGAACACTCAATATTCGTCTTCTTGCTTTTATGGTTCTATTTATAACTGGCTTCTAATTTTATCACAAAGGATTTACTCTATCTTTGCTAGAGTTATTCCTCTGGTGGACAAAATATGATAAGCTCAGGTGTAATTTAAAAATCTTTCCAATACAGATATAGATTAGTCTGAACATTTAACGTGTGTACTTTTTTTTCAAAGAACAGATTGAGTTTCCTCAGTGCATGCATTCTTGCTTCCTCTCTCTGCTTTTTATTTTCCCCAATAACAAACCTGTTCAAGCTATTATGAATTGTGGCTCTGAGCAGCCTCAGTCTATGCATACTTCAATACAGATGACAGACTGAAGCTGAGGCTGATGCATCCTGTATCACAGAAACTGAATCAATTAGGCTGGAAAAGAACTCTGAGACCATTGAGTCCAACCTATGACTGAGTACCACCATGTCAACTAGACCATGACACTAAATGCCACATCTGGTGACTCCACCACCTCCCTACACAGACCATTCCAATATCTAATCACCCTTTGTGTGAAGAATTTCTTCCTAATGTCCAACATAAACCTCCCTGACATAACTTAAGACCGTGTCCTCCTGTCTCGCCATGGGTTGCCTGGGAGAAGAGACTGACCCCACTTGGCTACAACTTCCTTTCAGGCAGTTGTAGAGAGCAACACAGTCTCCCCTGAGCCTCTGTTTCTCCGGGTTAAACAACCCCAGCTCCTTCAGCTGCTCTTCACAGGACTTGTGCTTCAGACCCTTCAGCAACTCTGTTGCTCTTGTCTGGACTCACTCAAGCACCAAAATGTCCTGCCTGAATTGAGGGGCCCCCATAGGACTCGAGGTATGGCCTCACCAGTGCTTAGTACAGGGAAAAAGATTATGTTCTTCTATTACCCTGTCCTAGAACAGTTCAACAACTTTTTCTATAATATTATGTGAAATAGGAACTCACTACAGCTGCACTAAGATCGTCCTGGGTCTATTGCTTTATTTGGTCTGGTATCATGATGATGTGACTAGAACTCGTTTGTGGTTCAGTTTTCATTTTGTTGTATGTGCTGGCATATAGTTCTTACTTACCACAAATGGACAGGTTTGATAGTAACAGCTTAAATTATTTTCCAGTAACAGACATAGACATGACAGCTCCAATATGGACAGTATAGAGTCCATCAAAGTTACCAAAATCCAGCTCTTCTAAGTCTTATCCCTGTTTTTAGAAACAAAAACCAGAACCCTTCACTAGCAGGCACCAGCTCCTGCTCTGATGCATTTGCAAATGGATGCTCCTAATAGTCTAACCTATTAGAGCAGGCATTGTTGTATTAGAAATGTAGCAACTGGTAGGATTCTTTTATTATTATTTGTCGGCTGAAATTACTAAGTATTATAGTTCCAACAAAAAAGCTTTAAATTGAATTCCAGGATATTTAGATGACATTGGAGAGTCTCAAATTTTTATTATCCTTGCTATAAAGCAAGAGAACATCTGCTAAAAAGAAACCTTCAATTATAGATTTCGCTACCACCCACACAAAAGCAAACATTTTTAAAACTGCAATTACTAAGCAGTATGAGGAGGCAGTGCATGCAGCAGTGATCCATCTCCATGGGGAATGTATAAATAAAGGTCTTTGTGAGTAGATGCAGAAACATTTTAGAAGATAAAAAGTCGCCACAAAATGCAGATAACTTGAGACATATTAAATAAATCTCAAAACTAAGATGACTAGGAGAGTTTAACAGAATTTTATTGAAGAGGTCATTACAAGTTCCACAATGTTCAGTATCATCTATGACTCGCAAATCCTACAGACTTTGTTGAACTTTCACCTATTTTTAATGTTGAAAATATGCTTCTAAATGCATCTGTGATTCCTAAATGTCTCTATTTAAAATGCCATTTGCTATAGCTTCTATGATATACTAAAATACACATTTTGGTACATATCTTACCAGAACACCCATAATACCTGGTAAGTTAGTAAAAACAGTAAATTTTTATTTTATCTACAGTTGCTATCACACAATGAAACAGCAAGAGAGAATGCTGAAAGCTTAGGCTCTTAGTCCTCAGGTCTGCTTTCTATGTGGCTGCAGCAGATCCCATTACTCTAAAATGTGAATTAAAATGCCCAAAAGTCCTTTTTTTTTTGCTTCCTTTTCTGTTTCATGTGATTACACAGATCTTCCATGAAAAATTCAAGATGATCCTCCTATTATCTTCTGAAGACCTTCTTTCCATGAATGGCTAACCTCATTATTGAACTGCTGTCATAGCAGGCTTTCAGAAGAACGGGTTAAAAAATAATATAAAGGACATTTGAAAAGTCAGACGGGAATTTCCACACTAGATTAGTAGATTTTAAAATTGACACAGAAAAACAAATTCTAAGAGCAGGAATAATACAGATTTTAAAAGTCCAAGCCCCTGCTAATAACTTGTGTGCAAAATTTGGTGAGCTACACATCAGAGCGATGGTTCTGATACCTGCAACAATTGTTATTCTAATACCGTCAAAACATTACTTGTGGGAGTGGCTGTAGCACTTACAATTAAGATTGCTTAGTGCTTTGAGGATGTAAGATTAAATAGCTGAAGTTAGGAACCCAGGGCACTAATGGGCGCAAGCAGGAGTTTGCATCCTGCTTTGTGATCTGGCTACACACAGAATCCAGGGTGTTACATGAGGTGCCTAAATACTTTGTGTCATGAATACTGCCTGCCTACCATAACTTGCTTTAAACTCCTGTTATTAGTAGAGATATGTTATAAATTAATCATAGCGTTTGTGGTTTTGATACTCAGTTTCCTTCTATCTCAGGCTGAGAGCCTCTGAAAGACTGGGCACCTTAAAATACCCACATATTTTACTCAGGTAAAAGAGTGAGTGAAAGAGAACCAACAATTTAATTCTTAGTATTTAAAAATAATTTATTTGTTAGGTGAAATACAGAAAGATCTAGTGGTTCCTGAATATCCCATTTAAACAAACTAAAGTAGTCATACAAACAGTTATTAAACTGACAAAAAATTGGCCATAGTGTCAACAGAATTTTTGTGATTTCAGTCCAACTTCCAAAAGCTGAGTTAAAGCCCAAAGATACTAATTGAAAAACTACTGTTTAATGCATCGACACTTCCATGTTGGTGCTTATGTGGAACATTTACTGGTATATTTTGCTAGCCTGTGACTGAAGTTGATTGTGCTTCACTTTACATCAAAAAGGTTTTGCTAATGTCAGTGCAATAAAACAAAACTAGTTTAATAGTCTTCCTCTGCATTCAAGCTTTCCTACAGTATCAGAAGGTTTCATATTAACTAGAGAACATTTCGTGACTGCCTTTAGGGTTAGTTGAAGGGAAACAAGTTGAACCTGTCTATCAACAACAGACTTGGGTTTCCTTGTGACTTTCTGACAATTTATTTAGTATTTCTTAAACACTATTGATTTGTTGGCTTTAATGAGAGTTTCACAGGATTAACAAACTCCTTCTAAGGATAAAGCACGAGTTTGCCAAGGAAAATAAGGTGATAATCATACCAATAAAATACCTCCACAACAGAGTGTCTCTCACAGAAAATTCTGCAGAGTTCAAGAAGCACCCTAGACCTGGTATTAGGTTTATTCCCCTTAAAAAGCTTGTTATAGCGAGTCTTAATTGACTTAAATCAACAAAAATGGTTTGATACAGCAAAACTTGGAGACAATTCAAAAGCACAGATCATGGTCATTTAGAATGTAGGAAACTTAATACAGCCATCAGAATATCATATGTGTTTGTTGCATAAAAAAGGAAATAAACAGGAAAATAAGTGATTACAAAGTGGGTACTGTCATTTACACAGAAGTGATTATCTTTTTGGGAATAGTGCAACAGTACCTTTGACAGAGAGGTACCAGAAAAATTACCCACAATTTTCTCCACTGGGAACTGCTTTATTTGAATACAGTTCAAAACTGGAGCCTAACTGCATATTTCATGGCTATTATTGCAGCTCTAAGTCTGTTGCCAACTTTCTATTGCAACAGCCATGAACTAATAACTCCTGTCATAGGACATTTGCTTTGGCCCTAAAAACCTGTGTATAAATTAACATAGGCTAAAATAATACTGTGCCCCTTGTTTACCTAAGTCTTTCAGAGTAAACCAAACTTTATGCCTGTCTGCCCACTATTTTAATTTTTCTAATGTTAGCATGTGACTAGCTGCTTTGCTGAATATAGTCCTTGGATAGCCTAAAATTATTCTTTTTTTAGTCTTGGTTTTTTCACTATTTCCAAGTCAAAGCATACTGCAGAAAATCATACTTCCGTCAGAGAAAAGCAATTCACTCTTATCAAAGTCATTTCAGCAGAAAAATCTGAGTGATCAAAACCAAAGTCTGAACTTGTTTTTCTCTCAGTGAAGTTTTGCATTTAAATGTGGAATTATATATTTGTAAGGAACATGTGGTATGTACGGAACAATCATTTCATATCTTTGTAAAATGTACAGCAGATGGATAAGGTACTTTACTGGCAGAATTAAACAACGCTGCTTCTCTGAAACTTGAAATCCATTACATACTTAGTGCTAAAACTGTGCTAGTCTTGGTAAACTAGACATGGCTTGGCATGGAGACAGGTGACATTATGCAAGGTGGAAGAGGTGTCCAAAAGTCTCATGAAGTTGCTTATTTTTCCTTTGCATGCATTACAGATGAATCTGCTGTAGTTACTGGAAAGCAATGGAAAATCTTCTATAGACTTTAATGCGATGGAATTTCAGTTACATGTTTTTGTCACTTGAAAGTAAGTTCAGATAGAAAGATATGTCAATGTGACAGAGACTGGAAAATGCAGAATTTGAAAGGAATTTTAAGGAGAAGAAAAAACTTTGAAGAATTCAGGCAGGATTAAGATATTATTCCATTAAAAATAGGAAGCTTGAAAAAAGTGTGATGTAGGTTGGTCATAGAAAGTGGAATTAGGATCTTCAAACAGGGAAAGATGAGTTGCTTAGTGCATGTATAAGCAATGCAAAGCTGAGGTGTTAAAACTATATTATCCAAACTATTTCTAATCTTACTGCTATTTTTATCACATACTTCCAATATGAGAACTTTTAGCTGAAGTAACTTACCACATGCTTCCAGGCCACATTTTCAGGTTTTGTATATGCCAGGGAGCTCTACGAACTAAAAAACTGCTATGCAAAAAAGCAATCTAAAGAAGATTTATAGCAGCTTTGCAATTCTAATGTCTAGTCAGATTAAGCACAAAACATTGTAGCAAATTGGTAAAAGAATGATAGAACTACAAAGTAGAAAACTCAGAAATCAGGAAATGCTAGAACAGAGTAAGCTGTTGCAATTGACATCTTTAATAATTTATTGTAACAGTCTTAATAAGACATACTGCATAATTAAATGATCATAATTGTCACTGTTGAGGACAGGAGCAGGATTATGTTCTGTGGATGATTCAGGCATTTTCAACGTGAATGTTTAAGGCATAGTATAATTATATGCAACAAAAGGCAAGTTATTATAGGAGGAAAAATAAGATAACCTCAAATAAAATTGTTTTTTCCCTATTAGATCTGCCTTCTATATATTGAGTCGCTGTAAAGTTACACAAGAGGACAACTGACAACAAACCAATATATAATATAAAGAACTTATGTTTAAACATATATTTACACATGCATTTAATGTCACTAAAAGCATATTTGGTTTCTTTTAGAAACTGAGGGACCTGTTCCATCTTGCCCTTTAAGCTGTTTTCAAGCAAAAAGTTTTTTTCCTTAAATAGTTTTCCTTTAAAATGTAATTTCTCTTCTGTTAGTGACAAATTTGAAGATAAAATTAAGTCATTTCGCAGTACTTAGTGCAAATAAGCATCTCGACATTTTTTTCCAAAGCATGAAACCGTCATTTTTCCCATTCTGATAGTTCTAAACCGGAAACATTTAATTTTATCAAACCTTTTCTTCAGTCAAGGAAAAGAAATAACCTTGGCATTGAAAACATACCTCAAGAAAGGTCATCCAAGCAAGTAATAATTTTCCGTTTATAAAAGCATCAAAACAGTGGCTTAAGAGCAAAACAGCCCTTAACCATTCTGACAACCATTGTAAGTGCATTACACACGTTGTTTTCAAAATAGTGGGTCCCGTCCCGCTGTAAAAGGGGGAGTTGGGAAGGATTCTTTTTAATAGATTTTTCGGACAAAAATGAAGTGCAAACGCGGCAATATTTTATCTGAGAACTGTTTATTGATAAAGAAAGGTAAGCGTTCCTACTAAAGGGGAATAGAAAACAGAGCAAAGAGGGAAAAAGAGAGACGGAGAGAGAAACAGAACACCGGGACAGCTCATCACCACTGTACCCCTGGCGCCCCGTTCCGTCAGCTCGGCAGATGCAGCGTGTGCGCTGCGAGGAGGCTGCGCGGCTCCCGGGGCCGCCCGGGCGCGATTTCCGAACAGCAGCAGCTGCGTGTCCCTTCCGTGGGCGAGGAACGGGACCAGGACCAGGACCAGGCTGCAGTAGCCACGGGCACACTCGGAAGCAGCTGCGGCTGTCAGGGCCGGGGCGCGGCGGCTGCGGGCTGGGTGCGGGCTGGGTGCGGGCTGGGTGCGAGCTGGGTGCGGGCTGGGTGCGAGCTGGGTGCCGGCGGCGGCGGCGGCTCCGTCGCGGAAACAGCGAGCACGAGGTTGTCACAGCGATGGTGCTGCCTCGGGGAAGCGGCGAAGTAGGGCAGGACAGGGGCGAGCAGGACAGACAACCAGGGAAGGAACAGCACCGCAGGGAGGAAAAGGTAAGGGCCGAGCTGACCCTCCAGGAGAGCCGCTGCTCCCTCCAAGAAACCCAAAGAAAATGGTCCCGATTGTGTCGCAGTTCACTGCTTTTGTGTGCTAAGGCTCTTCCCATAGCCCAACTCCTTCCCATAGCCCAACTTCCAGGGCATTTTCTCCCGGGCATCCGGGGATCTGTCGCACCAGCAAGGAGGGATCGCTCTCAGTGTGACCGTGGAAGCTTTCCCTGCCCTGATCGCTGCCAGGCGAAGCTTCCCCGGGGACAGGGCTCCCAGCACGCCTACAGCCCCTAGAGTAATTTTTCACCTCATGTATAACATATGTTGAGGTATAAATAAAAATCAGATTGGTCCCTCTCACAGTGTAAGGCAATTATATTGAAATTCTGACTGGAAACAATTTAAAAGTGTGGCTCTGGGGGAAATCAATAGAAAGCTTTTTCTTTACATTTCCCATCAAAAATTTACTGATCTTGGGGTTGTGCACTTGGGACAGACAACACCATTTTGCTTTCTGTCTTACCTGGTTCCCAGACCCCTGAATCAGTCAGTGTAGGGACAACTGCTGCCTAGCACTACAACAGAGGGAAGGGAACAGAAGATGCTGCTTTCTGTTCATGATGACTGTCTTAAGGATTCAAAGGAGGAATACATGAGCTAACTAACTTCCACAGCAGGCATCTGTAGTAAAAAAAACCAAAAAAACCCTGTAGATTATCTATTCCACACACTCCTGATCCCAATATATTCTCAACATTTTCTGTTAAAGTTAAGAGCCTTAAAAATTGAAAACCACTATAATGGACTGAAGAAAGAGAGACATCAGCAGTATGACTAATGTCCCACTGCTGTAAATTTGAAAAGACATTGGGTAAACCAGAAGCACAGCAAAGATTTTCTAACCTATTTCAATAAATTCATTGCTTTTCTTGAGTCTCAAACAGGCGGTGGTGACCCTCTTCATGCCCTACGATCACAACTGGCCACAATCTCAACCTGGAACCAAAGTGCTCTGGAGAGAGAAAGAATTTATGTCTGAGTGTGGCAGTTCAGTGGCTCCTCTTCAGTGCTATGTTACTTACATTCACAGCCCAAAGTAAACCTGCCTCTGATCCTTATGAGTCAGGGAAAATGTTTTAGGAATACATACAAATGGAGATTGCTTTCAAGCAAGGTCAGTTTTAGCCAGAAGGGTTGCCAAAGGGAGTCATGCTAATGACACCTCATTTTTTTTCCCCAGGATAGTAAATGGAAAATGATAGTCTTCTCTGAGGACAGTCTGAGTTCAGTCTGAATAAAATGAAAATGAACAACATATAATAAAAATGATCTGATGACTTTGTAACAGAGGCTACCGTTCTTAGGAGAGACCATAATTTTGTCAGGCCCTGAAGCTCTAGTAATTAATGGAAAACTTGAGTGTTGTTTTATTTGAATAAAAAAACACAGCAAATCAGTCTAGTTCAAGAGACATTGGGATTGAAATAAACTGCTGGAACTCTACTGAAAAGAAGTAAATTGAGACAAATTATTATTTCTTAGGTTCCTCACAAATAATGCAAGTTATTTGTTGAGCTTTATACTGAGGGTGGCTTTAAGGACTCAGCAGCGGGGGCTGCAGGAGCTCTGTGAAGGGAGGCCGGGCCTGCCCCAGGCAGACACAGCTGGTTCCAGGCAGAAACAGCCGGTTCCAGGCAGACACAGCCGGTTCCAGGCAGATCCAACCACCCAGCGCAGGGCATGGCTGAGGTGTGAAAAGCGTTGGTGTGAATACCAAGGTCAGTGCAGAAGGAGGGGCAGGAGGTGCTCCAGACATGAGCAAATATTCCCCTGCAGGCCAAGGTGAGGACCACGGTGGAGCAGATACCCATGTAGCCCATGGCGGGCCCCATCCAACCTGGCCTTGAACACTTTCAATAATGAGATATCCGCAACTTCTCTGGGCAACCCGTTTCAGCGTCTCAGCACCCCCACAGTAAAGAATTTCTTCCTAAAGACTATTCAAGTGGAAGGTTTTGAGCTGCTGTATAAAAATCAAGTAATGACTTCTCCCAATTAATGAACTCAAAGTTCCTCTGACTACTCAGAGTTCCTCTGTAAAGCCTGATGACTGACAAAATATTTTTTAGATTAGAAAAATGCTAGTCTGGTCTTTAGATATGTAGATTATATTATACACTCAAATAACAATTTTTGGTGTTATAGGTTGGATATGAGTTCATATAATCACAAATTTCTGTCCTCTAAATCTGTGCTGCCTAGAAAAATGTACAGATTGAAAGAAACCATTTTAAAGATATATTGTTAAAGGAATTTCAGTTTGCAGTCCCACAGGTAGGTTATCTTAACAAAAGTATCCTCTATTGCAATAGCTGCACTTAAAAAGAAGCATAAAATAGTTATTGTAGGATTCTCAATTGTGTGTTTATTTATTGTAAAACACAGTTGGAACACATGCTGTGGCAATTGGTAAATCTATATAATGCATCTTTATACAGCAAAGCAAAGAAATAAATTTGTCTTTTTATAAATATGGCTTCATCCAAATGTGTATGAGCTTGCTGTAGTGTCTATATAACCCAGATTTTGACTGGTGTGATGAATAATCCAAATTTTTTGCTGTTCAGTTTAATAAAACACACTTCATATGACCTCTTCAGAATGATGATCTGTTTTTTATGACAGCCGAGCTGTTTAACAGAACTAGCTTAATCATAAGTACTGTCAGGTGTATAGTTAGGGAACTGTCACTTTCTTCACATCACTGAACTATTGTAATATTCATTCACACCACTGGAAAAGAATGGAAATGCAGATATTCCCTTAAGATTTTCTCAGTGAAGTCCAAACACAGATATGTACATGTCCATGTGAAGGATAAACTTCACAATTTTATAAAAGAGTATTCTAGATTACATGGATCTCATGTATATTTATATATTTAAATGCAAATATAAAAACACAAATATAAACCAAACATGAATATCTGGTAATCAAAACCTTTCTAAAACTACAGTTGTGGTGGGTTTTTTTCTTTTTTTGAGACATAGATGTGGGAAAGGTAGTGACCTTATCTTTCATAATGCTGATTGAGAAATATCAATACTTTTTGTATTACTTTCCTTTAAAAGCTATTTTTTGCATAGTTCTAACCCAAATGCTATGTGACTTAACGTGATTTAAATAAACAAAACTTTTATTTTTATTTAGTGTTGCAACAAAAAGGGTAAACCGGAAGTATTAATGTACTGGGAAGACTTATAGGCAGATTCCTTCATAGTATGGTTGCCTTTGAGTTGGAGATATTCTAATGATGGCTTATTCAGCAAGTGCTGAATAAATTTTAGTAACAACTTTCTTTTAACAGAAGACTCACTTTCAGTGTACCTTATTCTGAATCAAAGAGTTGGTTAAGGAGAGTAATTTATTGTTACAAGTCATTTCAGGTAGGAAAAACAGTGAAAGCCATGTGATACAAGAGTTTATGTGTTTTGTTTGCAGAGCCTATGCTGGAGTTGCATCATACCTGCAGCAAGGCCAGTAGAAATCTTTTGCTTTCTATGGATCACTTAATTAAACATTGTATTAAAAACATATAAACCACAAGATAATGCCTACAAGTTATATATGTAGTAAAATTCTGCACATCTTGTCTGTAGGATAATACATGTACAGTCCAGATGCAGACAGATGCATTTTGATACCAAGTACCTTCAGTAGGGATGTGATCACTGGATAATTTAACAACTGTTCTCAACTGAGTCTAGAAAAGTTATGTGAAGAATGTCATTCTTTACATGAAAAGAATGTAAATAAGAAAATAATTCTGCCATAAAAGGGTGATTGTCCCTTAAAGAATTAGATGTCAAGATAGCAGGGTCAAAATCAAAGTTTCTGAGGAAAAATCTGAAATAATTATAGGTTCTAAAGTAAATCTATTGCTGAATAATTTTACTAATCTCAGTGTAGAAACTGTTAAATCTCTTTTCCTAAAACTTTCCATTTTGAGACACATATCCAGCAAAGGAAATTTCAGCCTGAGCAGCTAAAGATTAGCAAAATAAGTACAAATGAAAGCAGGATGCTAGGATAGGAGGAGCTAAGCAACCAAAATAGAAGTAGCATTGCATAAACAGATAATAACGTCATACTTTAGTTTTACAGTTGAAAGCGAGGAGTTCTGTTTGAAGCGGGGAGCAGCTTTTTGCTGTGCCTTCTTATGAGGAGAGAATAAGGATCATGACAGTGTGACCAGGGCCAAGGGATTGAAGACGGGACTTGGAACTGCGAGGTTTGCTGGTCTGCGGAAAGTCTGAGTGTCTGCTGAAGATGAGAACCTGCAGAATGGAGCCCAAAAATCTGATATGTTATAGAAAAAGCATTTGAACATCCTGTCACCCCGCTGTGTTAATTCAGAGGTCTCTGCTCTGCATATATAAATTGTCAGTATATGCGTTTGCTACAAATATTGGATAGGAAACATTTCTGACAAAACTTGTCCAAAATAGTGTCTGTTAGGGTCATCTTTTGAGTTGTCTTTTGTTACTCATCCTTTATTATCAAACAAATATATTCTACACATTATTTCCAGCCTGAAAGTTGATGAGGGAATCTTCATGTATCACAGTTTCTAGGCAGTTGGATCTGTACTCTGAAGCCAAAACAAAGTACTATGGATTGACACAAAGCTTAAAATCTATCACTTACACTGACTAGTGATTGGATGAAAAATGACAGTGTGTTTTTAAAGTGCCGATGTGTTGACTTCAGCTGAGACCATGTTTGCACACAAAGCACTGCAAAAATAAAGAGTATAGTCTGCTGAAATTTCTGCTGACCTGACCATGTGCAAAGATCTGCCAGCTTTTGAGCTTCAGCCTTCCTTCTTTTTAAAGGGCAGCATCTGGACTAGCCAAACTGAAGAAGAAGTTTTTGTAGAAGGAAGGATAAATATTCTTTTTCCTAAGTTTTATTATTATTTTATGAAATGAAATTACTTTCTGTTGGGCCTTCTACTTCTTTGGTAGAATTTTAGAGGAGGTTGAAACTTGGAAAAGCTAATAAAAATAAAAGAGGAAGAAACATTAAGATACATGTTATTTAAATTTAAAATGTATGCATAGTTTGAGTTGAAGATGTTTGGACAGGTAAAAAAATGTTACGTGTAGTAAATAATACCTCTACTTAATTTTTCAGTGGAGAAAAAGAACATAAGCATGTGATATAAAAGGCAATTTTTGTATTTTTGATGTATAAAAAAGATGTGTTTTTACATACTGCAGATCCAGTTGGCTTGAAATTTCTGGAACAATAAAATCCAAATACATTTCAAATAAAAAACAAATAGCAAGGTAGTTTAAACAAATTCTTTATTAATCTGAAAGGAGTAAACAAAAATAAAAATCTTCCTTTAAATAAAAGTTCTGCTGTTTTCAAAGTCTATACCAATTCTGTAGTATCATTCATTAAAATGTGGTATTTTTTTTCTAAAAAAACTCATGATTCACTGATTCAAATCCATATTTAAAAATGTTGAAAGTCTACAGCAGAATTAGGTAGTACAATACTAAGGCAACAATTAGAAATGTCACTCTGACCTGACAGCTGAGTAATCGGAATAAGAAGGGAGGAATGTGCTACGTGGAAAGCCTGGGACTGCTATAGTCATTACAAAAAACCTTGTCACAGGATGTGGTCCAGTGACAAACAAGGTCAGGCTACCATACCATCTGCCCATGGAATCTGCACCATTGTGCCGATGTGTTAAATGCTATCTTTTACAGCTACAAGGTTTTCAGTCATTTAAATACAGAAGAAATTCCATCAGAAAAAAAAAATGCTTTTTAAACAGCTAATTAAATGCAGAGCAAAAGAGACAAAAACCTGAAACATATAAATATCTTTTGACAGTGAAAGCTGGGGTTGAAAATAACGCCAGCTCACACCATGCATCAGTTCTGAGTGCTTTGAATGGGAGGGAATCTAAGTTCAGCTGTACAGCTTTGCATGCTGTCTCTCTGGGAGCTGCTACTTATTGGCACAGGGCTGCATATTCTGGGCTCCTATAGGGGGAAAGAATTATTATCATTCCTCAGCTGACTGTCTTGTGCTCTGTGCACAGTGTGACTGAATTGGCTAAAGTAAAGCAAACCTTCCAGAACGGGTCTTTGAAAACACAACACTACAGAGTCAAAATGATGCCTTTTGCTTTCTTTATACAGGATTATTCACAATTCTACAGATGTAAGGTGCTATGAATGTGCATGCAGAGTGGATACAAAGCCCTTTTTCTGTATTATCTTTCCTTGTAAAAACTGAAATTATCTTGTGTTTGATTTTTTTGAACACAAAGAAATACAGTCACTAAATAAATACATACAGTTGTATTTCTCAAATTCTGGCAATTTTTTGCATGATTTATTCCCCTTGAAGAGATAAAGTTCCTGCTGATTTCACTTGAAAGCATATGAGTCCATCAAGGAGCAGTCGGTGTCTTGTGTTCTTTGGAATTGTAAGCAGTAATTAACTTCCTGTTCAGGATACCATCCTCTTACACCACTCTGTAAATTCCTCTGCAGAAAGCTTTTAATTCAAATAAAACCACGGTGGCAAAAATAGAAATGTGAAAAACAAAACAAAATCAGGTGTATTTTATATGCATGTATGTAAGATCACTATATGAGTGCATTACACAGGCACTTATCCTCATTCCTATATTTCGGTATGGGAGGCCCCTTCTTCCCCTAAATCAGTGAGAGGTTCTGCCTCCCCCTATTTGAATGCACACACCAGGTGTTGGAAATGGCCTTTGTAAGTCTTCAGCAAATTGCAGCTCTTGCATTGCAGGCTGCACAGAGGTTGGTCTCTTTAATTCTTTCTTGAGAAACACAAATATCAAAAGATTGCAAAACGATGGGCAGGTGATGATAAGTGGCCTCACACAATAGTCAGCAGAACTGGCCAGCTTTATCAAGAGGTAAAGAAAAGGATTTCTGTAAGGGGAGCAAAATCCACTCAAGCTTCTCTGCTCTCTCAGGTTTTTACCTCACAGGTGGCTCTGCCTTCCAACTCTTTACAGGTTTTGCACAAATACAGTCAAGTGCAAAATCAGATGTGTAGAATACCTTTACTATGCATATCTTTCAAAAGATCATAGGTTCCAGAGTTTCTTTGCTTACTTTTATTTTTCATTGTGTATACATGGACATAATTTTCCGTATTTTCAGACTTTTATTTCCCTTCTCATTCTAGTTTCATTATATATATTTGCATTTTGAAAATCAGTTAAGTATTTATATTGATTTATCAAGTATATAAAATATACTGGATAAAATATGATATAAAGACAGATATATTGAATTTCAAAGACTTTCATTATGGGTTCTTCACAGAAATAAGTAAATGAGATGTTGATGAGACTTCTGATACTGGTTTTTAGAATAGGTAGATTTTTCACGTGTTACTTTCTGGGGAAGTTTTTACCAGTACATTTAAGAACACACTCCAGTGGTTTTAGTTCTTTCTTTATTTGAGGATTGATCTTGCTAGTGAGCACCACAGTATTGTTCAGAAAATCATTCACATATATACTTACTGTCATTGAAATTATTTTTAAGGTCAGTTGAATATTTAAGTATTCAAAAGTATGCATGAACTTGGTTCTCTGAGAAGCCGGATCTGCCTTGAGAAGATCCCAATAAAATCAAATGTTTTATGTCAAGGCTAAAAATAGTGGACAGAGGATCCATCACTGTGGTGTATCAGAATGCAGATGATGACCGACTTAATGTGCTTGGAGGTCTCTGAGAAGTGCCTAAGATCAGAAGCTCACAATTCTATTCTCTGAATCCATAGTGACTTCAGGATGTGAATGGACAAAAGAAGCATCATCTTTTTACTTGCCCAGTTAACACATTTGCTAAGGTTCACAATGAAGCTTAGGGCAGAGCTGTTGCTTAAACCTTCCTGTGAAACAGGGCCTAAGATCTTATTCACCTTCAGTATCTCCTGCTATTTCAGCGGACACTGATGAAGAAGAAAGTAATGATTTTGCTCAAACTTTGAAAATACTGGGGAACTGTATGACTTCTGTACTGTCTTCATCTTAAATGAAAGAGATATTCACTTCAATTTTTTCTGAGTAATTAGTACAGACAGATCTATTTGCTTCCATTGCATAAAATATATGTATTAAACTGAAATAAAGTATTTAGTTTTATGTTTCTCAGATACTGTTCATAAATTCAGTTTACAACAGAAAAGAAGGGAAGGGTTACTTAATTTTCCACATGAACATTGATTTAAATTCCATTGACATATACTCTTAAATTATGTTTAAATGTGTGCTCTTGGAAATTTAAATCCTTTGTTCATTATTCTATATGCTGGGTTTTAGAATCTGTTCTCCTAGAAAGAGTTTCTAAAGGAAAACAAGACTTTATTATTAACTTCATGCTTTATATGTGTTGTTATTTTGCTACTAATCTCATGCATCTACTTTACACCAGTGAATTTCAAGTGCTTCTTGTTCACTTCTGTTACCGCTCATCAGGACTCCGATTTTGCCTTGAATACTGTACTTCAGGATTTTCTATTCTTTCGTTTTTATGTGTGGCGCTCATATTCACTCTGGGAAATTATTCATGCTTGTTTTAATTCATTTTACTTCTCATGAACCTATTTTGGGTTTATTCTACTGCTAGCCACCATTATTCCATTGACTTCAGTAAGGTTTAAATTGGCCTTAGAGGAACTTTGCTGAACATCAGAAGTTTGTCACAAGATGAGCTATACTAATTTTCAAAGCAGGAGAAAAAGCATATTAACCCTATCAATAATCTGTTTAATGACTTAAGGAGGACAAGAGGCAGTTCCTTCCAAAGCCTTGAGAGTGTAAACAGATCAGGCTCCTCTTAGAGGGGAGCTAGATTTTTGCAGCCATCATGGCAGGAGAAGGAATGGTCACTTTCCAGTAGCACAGACCAACATTTGGTAGAGACCAAACACCAGAAAGAAGCAGTGTAATACTAACAGCGGTAGTGAAGGTCCTGTTAAAAAATACTTAGGCACAGTACTTTCTCAATAACTGATTAAAGAGAAGGCAGAGAGGTAAACATACACCTGTACAAGATGGGAATGGTTGAAAGAGGTCTGTGACCTGTAACAGTCTTAGAGGAAGTTTTTGAGGCAAGTAAACCTGGGCATCACTGGTAATAATGAAGGCAAACTAGACCAGAAAGGAGAGATGGGATCTTTATAAAAAAGCATGAAGAGCCTTATAGAATTGAAGAGATAAAAGCTCTTGTTTCCTTTCCAAGTGCACTTGATAACGTAAAGAATCTTTGAGTGTAAAGACTGTTTTTATTGTCCCTAACTGGGAGCAGTATTCAGTTCTTGGAAAGCAGAGAAAAATTAGGAAAACTGTGGGAAGAGAAAGAAAGACATCCTTAATCCACCTGCCTGGCAGTATGGCTTAGCATCTCTTAGAATTAGTCTCAACTCATGTGAAAGGGAAAGCTCACATGCCTGCCTCTGATGATATTTTTCCTGGGATAAGGAAAAAGTTTAGTATAATCACACATTATGAAAACTTCATTTCCCTAATGTTTTAAGGTGAATACAGGTATTTCTTTCCTGTAAAAATCTTTGTTCTGTCCCTTACAGTATGTATTTGAGTAGAGCTGTATGAAGCATTTACACATCCATGAAATTTCTCAAAATAGCACACAGAATTCATTTAACACACCACAGTGCTGGTGATTTTGGGGAGGCATTGTGGAAGAATTTAATTTTTTTTCATGAAGTATCTCCCAGTGTACACATACCCCAAAGTCACTGAAACATTTAAAGTAATTCCTGCCCCTGTCCAGTATATGGTACATGAGAACGATCTCACAGAAATGCCAATGAAATGTTTCCCCCAATCTCTTGCCCAGAAATGAAAGGAAAATAAAATTCTGTGGTGTCTCCATGACAGCAGGGGTAACCTTAGTATGGTTTGGATGTGAATTATCCTAAAGATAGGTACACAGTGAAATATCAGAGAAGGTGAAAATCAGAGCCAGGGTAGTTTTAACAGTCTTCCATGTAAGACTTGAAGAAAGAAAATTGGTATAAAATGGATGTCTCTTTTCAAGTGGCAAACTAAGCCAATGAAATATCTGGTTTGGTAGTCTCAATTGCATTGGCGATCTGTACATAGAGCCAACAGGAATATTACAGAAAAACTACTGATAATGCAAAGATAACAGTTATCTATAAAACACAGGTAACTGGGCTCCTAAATATATCAGCGTATGTACATTGTCATCATACAGAAATGAAAGATAATTTCAGATTGCAAACTTCAAAATATAGGCACAGTGACACATTTTTGTCCTGCTATTAAATATTATATTCCATTGAAAACTATTTACAATGTGTATTTTTGGACACTTTTCTATTTCTATTTCTTGTATATGAGCCTTTGTTTTCTATACAGTCTTTCAGTTTTAATCGCTCATTTATAACAACTCGACTCTTTCTTTCTTTTGGTTCTTTGATCAGCTCTAGCCACTGCTTATGATTTTATTCTCAATGCTTTTAAATCTTATACTGAAGTTATTTCCTTGTGCTTTTTCAGAAATGCTTTCCATTTTTATTGAAAGTTCACACTCAATCTGTGGATTGGTTTAGATATTTTAATGTGATACTAATTTCTTATTCTCTTTACATCCCACACTTCTTTAAATCTTTCCCTTTGTGATACTCACTTAGTTCTTGTGTTTATAATGCTGGTCTTAAAGTCCTACATTTGCTGTACCTTTGTTTAGCAAGAATTTATTTTATCTGTCCCTTGGCATTTATTCCTTCAGCCTGAGCAATTCAAAACAGATTCCCTACTGAGTGTTATCTTAACCTGAGAGGGAGTACTCCAGGGCTCGTTCTCCATTAACAAGTCCCTCTACCTGGCATTTCTCTTTAAGCTTTTAAAATTTTACTCCAATTTTACAGAAATTTAAAACTTGGGATATTTACCAGAAAATGAAAATGTTTCCAATTTTATTATTTAAAGACACTATCCTTAATTTCTTCTCTATAACATTTTGTGAATCAAGTCTAATGCTATTTACATGTTTATATTATCAGTTTAGATGCATGTTTAAAACATTATTTTGTTCTACATGCCCTTAAAATACCTGAAAAAATAGTTTACTGCAATTTTATAGCATCACCCAAGAGCACAATACAGAGTACACATGTAAATAATCTACTCAGGACCTACAAAATTTAGTCTCTGCTGCACACCATAGAATACTACTGTATCATTGATCTTTGTATGGATCCAAAATAGATGGATTTTAGCCTTTACTGTTGTTGGTTTTGCTTTATGCTGAAAGCAGTAAGATGTAAAGGAGAAATTCTTACTGGGAGCTGCAGGTTCAGATATGCCTTTTGGATAATTTTGAAAACTCTGGTAATGTTTATAAACACTTCCTTAAAATATTTAAATTTAATTGCTTGATCTTCTGACTGTCTCTTTTACACTACATTTAGCTTCTTAAGTATTTTTCACGCTTGAAAACATGTTGGTTGTCACTTATTTAAAAGTACTTGAAAACTGGACCTTTGTTCTTCCTTTTTGTAGCTATGCAGAATCTGTAAGATCCATGTAAAAGTAGATAGCCATCTAAAGTTTGCAGCAAGTAGACCAACTATGTGGCAAAGGCAAGAATTAAGTTGTGATTACTTTGTAGGATTGGTGTATTCCTGCTTCATTCATAGCTGAGGGAACTGGGGTCTCCAGAGTAAAGAGGGATTAAGGAGATAGCTCAGAAACAGCACTCTAAAACAAAACTCCAACTTCTGCATCATTGATACGTAGCAAAGCTTATTACAAACCACACACAAAACAGTGACTTAAGACCCATTACAGAAAACAAATTAATGACGAAAAAATTATTACATGTTTTTTTTAAGAGCTCAAACAGTACTGAAAGTACCGTGACCAGAAGGAAAAGTATTCAGGCTTAAATGACTGCAGGAATTTAGGAAAGCTGTAGTAAGCACAGGGAAACTTTGCTGAGAGGGAAATGCTCTGACTGAATGTGCTTTGTGATTTGGAAGCTAGCACCTGAGAAGAGGGAGGAGGAAAGTTCAGATTACCAAAAGCTGTATTTATTACCTGCACATAAATATCATTTCCCTATAGGTTATTAAAAATAAGTTAAAAAATCAAAGGCTTTTTTAAGAAATAATAAAAAAGGAAGAATTCATCTTCAATTCAGATGTGACCAAAACTGAATACACACCCCCCACCCACAGTTTCCCAGAGTAAGTAATGAGGCATGTAGCAAGAAGGAGTTCTGTTTTGAACCTTTTCTCTCAGCTCATGCTTTGAAATGTAGCATTTGGGAGCAGAAGTACCATTGAACATTTTTTCTGCCTCCTGTGGTCAAAGAAAATATTAAAAATAGTGTATTACTGAAAGCAGCAGTGCTATTGGCACCCTGTGCTATTGACTTGCTCTTTGGGCCACATTTTGGTTATAGAAGCCAAGAAAAATCCTTAAAGGACATCCTTAAAAAAATGGAAGACACAACTTCAGTTGAACTGCTTCCTCTTGCTCTGCTGGTGTTTGTAACTTTGAGGGATGTCCTCTGACAGCTACAGCTCTGAGAACCATGGCCACTCATTACAACTCATCTCTTGTAAATTAGGCACACTGGCAAACTTTGTATCAACCGTTCATTTATATCAGTGAGAGGTCCAACTGCTCTTTTGTCTCCAAAAGGTGTTTGTGTAAGGGCAACACACTATTTTCAGTTGTCTAATCAATAATTCAGTCTTTTGCTTTTGACAACACAGCATTAGTGTTGTATTTGAGGCAGTAAGTGCAGGTAAAACAGTTTTGCAAAGAAGTGGAGTCGTTGCAACCAAAAATGGGCCTGGTAATTCAAGACTTGATGTTCACTTGTCAAAAACTCTTGAGGTTTCATTTGGGGATATTATCAGGTGCAGAATACTGACAGAATTCTTTTAATGGATATCTGGTAACTTATGGGACTCTTACATAATCCATATCCTATGGAATTGGTATCATTAAACCTAAAATACTAATGTGCTGACATGTTTTCATATCTGAGTGATGATTTGGGCTTTCTTTCAAAGACAGAATGTTTCATCTGTTCAAACAGCAATTCAATGATCCACAGGGTAGCTGAGATCCATTTTAGCAGCATGCTGAATAATGATGTTCAAAGTAACTACAGAGAAAGGGAGAATTACAGAATGAGACGAGGCTGTATATCAAATTATGTAAGTGATCAAATTTTTTCTGCATCTGAAATGTAAGATGGTTGCAAATCTGTATTTTAAAACTCCTGGTGAAGTCTGCCAACCTAACTAGAAAATCTGTAGTCCATTGTGGTACGAAAATGAGCACCGCTGATAAAGAAATACAAAAATGTCCGCAATGTAACTGTCAAAACAATATGTTTTAATCTGCTTAGGTGCCCAGGAACAGTGGCATTGCACAACCACAGTTTATTGTCAGCAGTGTATTCAAAGTCATACACTGTCATTGTTCTACATAAGCAGGTCATTTAAACAGCTCTGTATGCAGGTTAGAATCAGCATATGGTTCAGAGAATCAGTATCAGTGCTTTGAGAAATTGCCTTCCCTCCTGTGATTTAAAAAAAAATAGAAATCCAATTCTGTTCACTGCCATTCAGTAACCAGATTTGTAAACAATTTACATTTTGCCTCAAGTCAAATAATCCTATCATTATTTAATCTTTTTAGGCACAGACAAATATCTAGATCTGGATGTGGGTATTGGAAAGGGCTGTGTAAATAACAAGCAAAAAAAAATAGAAAATAACTTCTAAGAATAATATCCAACTAGAAATATAAAACGGTTGCAAATACTTACAGTTTTGTAGATTTTTTTTTTAGTTGCTTCCGAATTTATGGAGTTGTTTATTCATCCTTGCAAAGTCGAGCACAAGGAGAGAAGATGAACAATCATATTCAAAAGGAAGAGCGCTTTTTGAAAAATAGATGGGGATTCCTCAATTGCCTCCGCACTGAATTGTTTTCGGGACTGTTTTTTCCTCATTCTTCAAACATAAAATCTTAGACACTGAAATTTTGTAAATGTGTCACATACAAATTGTGATTTTGTAAAGGTGTCACATTCTTCATCCATCAATCATTTTCCTCTATCTGAATTAGCAGCATATCCATTCAGTTATGGTACCACTACCTTTCTTCTTATATCACTTAGGTTTGGATAGCAAACATAGACACCTGAGTTTCTTCTTTGTGAGGATCTCAGTGTTTGTGAAATGGTCTGTCATCATCTTGGCTTTGGAGGTTGTAAAGCAGAAGTGAGCACATTCTCTTGACTACTTGGTCTTGTTGAGCAGCAACTCAAGCACTAGTCATTAAAGTAGGAAATCCTCAGCTCTCCCTTACATGCAATGGTCCAGATTAGATTGGAGAGGGTACATGAATCACTCCTCCTTACTCCAATTATCCCAAAACTGGATAGGAATAAACTGTTCTGTAAAAAGAAGTGATGCATAAACACTTTGTAAGAATGACATCAATTTATTCTTTGTTTTCTTGTTGTGCCAGTGTAGCTCTATGTCACCTTTTGCAGTAGAGTTTGTCTTTATGACCTAAGATGTTGGTTACATCTTGAGTAAGGTTTTAAGTTGTAGAGATGTCTTTGAGAGCAGAATTTGGCCTATACTTACTATCTTGCTAAAGATCATAGAGAAGATACAAAGAATCCATTTTGATTATGAGAGGATGGATTAGAAGCAATAACAGAAGAAAAAACCCAGCTTTTCACTTGTGTATTTTCTCATATGCTATGGATTCCTTCAACATAAAAATCCTGATACTCCATAGAACTACATCTACTGAATAATTTTTCAGAGATAAATCATATTTTAATAACTTTCTGCATTAACATATGGGTTTTCATCTTTCTAAAAAAATAATTTCTTTGTATTTCAAGTTGATTAGTGTGCAAGCTCTTACCTTACACTGCTCAGATCTGGTCAATGATTCAACAATCAATTTAACAGTAGGTTCTTGATCAAAGTGCCATCAAGCTGTTATCAAACAATTTTCTTAAGCCAAATTCTGTGAAAAAATGGTCAGGGAGAGTTATCTGATAATTCATCATGCATCTTTGATCCAGGAAGCACTCGAGAAACTATTTCAAAAACTTTCTGTGCTGCTAGAAATTGTTTTCTGCCCTTCACTGAACAGAACTGACTGACACTATGAAAGGTTTAGAATACAAATCTCACTTTACTGAGAGGAATACACTCAGTTCCTTGGTTTCTATACAGCTCAGGAATTCAATTTTAGCCATTTTGATGAAGCACACATGATACAATCCAAGGCAGGAGGTCTGTGTCCTTGCAGACTTACCTTGCTTGATTTGTACATAAAAATTCTGTGATATAATCTGTCGTCAGCCTGCTGTCAAAGGCACGACCTTCACTTTCTCCTGCTCTGATCATATGTTCCCAAGTCTTTTGTTGTACTGGGTGGTTTGGACTAGCTCACTGATGTGGTGTAGCTTCACCTTAAATATTGAGTGCAGTGTTGATCATCACAATAGAAGAAAGATACTAAACTATTAGAGAGCATCCAAAGGAGAGCAATAGGGGAAGCCATATGAGGAGAAGCTGAGGGCTCTTGGTCTTTTCAGCCTGGAGAAGAATGACGGAAGATCTCATTGCAGTTACAACTTCCTTGTGAGGGGAAGAGGAGGGGCAGGCACTGATCTCTTCTCTTTGGTGACCAGGGACAGGACCTGAGGGAATGGCCTGAAGTTGTGTCAGGGAAGGTTTAGGTTGGATATTAGAAAAAATTCTTCACCCAAAGGTTGGTTGGGCACTGGAACAGGCTCCCCAGGGAAGTGGTCACAGCACCAAGCCTGACAGAGTTCAAGAAACATTTGAACAATGCTCTTGGACACATGGTGTGACTCTTGGGGATGGTGCTTTGCAGGGCCAGGAGTTGGACTTGATGATTCTTGTGGGTTCCTTCCAACTCAGCATGTTCTGTGATTCTGTCAGAATCTATCAGATATGGTCAGAAAATTAATGTTTCATTTTGTGGTGTAGTTGCCCGTCAAGTTAAGAAGCTGATCATGTGGCTGCAAAGCGCCTGTTTGATTTTGTGTGTCACGCATGTGCAACATGCTCTCTGTATTTCTTTAAGTGGTATTTGCCTGTGGGAAGCACATAGGAAGATGTTTGGAACAAAATAGGCCATCTTATGCTTTTTCTATTTCTATTTTCTGGAAAAGACAGGAAGCAGAACATTGCAGTTACCCAAAAGTTTGGAGAAGTCCTTTTAGGGAAGTCCTTGCAAAATGTTTAGGGGAGGCAAATCATATGTATTGCACAGATAATAGCCTGTTTGCAATAACATTTTTTGTTATCAAACACAGCTTCTATCAGTCTGAGGGAATTTCAAAATTATTTGAAAGTTATTATTCAGATATGCTTGTATTTTGTTTAGAATCATAGAATCATAAAAAGGTTTGGGTTAGACGGGACCGTAAAGGTCATGTAGTTCCAGCTGCCTTGCCATGGGCAGAGATGCCATTCATTAGACCAGGATCTTCAGGGTCCCATCCAACCTGGCCTTGAACACTTGGCAGGGATAGGGCATCCACAACTTCTCTGACCTCTTCAGGTGTTTCAGCACCAAAACAGTAAAGAATTTCTTCCTAACATCTAATCTAAATCTGCCCCTTTCAGTTTAGAACCATTGTCCCATGTCCTGTCACTATCTGCCTATACAAAAATTCCCTGTCCCTTCTCTTTATAAGCCCCCCTAAGGTACTGGAAGGCTGCTGTAAGGGCTCTGAAGCCTTCTCTTCTCCAAGCTGAAAAAACCCAGCTCTCTCAGCCTGTCTTTGTAGCAGACGTGTTACAGCTCTCTGGTCATCTTGGTGGCAACCTCTGGACCCACTTTAACAGATCCATGTCTTTCTTGTATTGAGGACCCCAGAGCTGGACATAGCACTCCAGGTGGGATCTCACAAGGGCAGAGAAGGGAGGAAGAATACTCTCCCTCACCCTGCTGGCCATGCTCCTTTTGGGGCAGCCCAGGATGTAGTTGGTTTTCAGGGCTACAAGCAAGCACACACTGTTGGCTCATGTCCAGCTGTTCATCCACAAGGACATGCCTCTACCTAGACTCAGAGCCATTGACCCCAATGCCCTGGCTGCCAATTTCTTATCCACTGAATAGTCTATCAATCAAATCCATGCCTCTCCATGTTCAGGTGTAGGGAAGATCAGCTGAAAACCAAGAGCCAGGAATGGAACTTTAAGAATTTCCTTTTGGACTGCTGCCATAATCAGTCTCCTTTTTGAAAACACTGAGCATGAATAGTATACCATCAGATGTTACATCTGATGTTCTGGTAAGGAGAATGTACATGCTATGAGTTTTTGGTGGGGAAGTTGATGTTTGGTAAGATGTTAAACTACTGTGGTGAAACATAAACATAAATGAGACATGACCCTGTATTTGATATTAAAGAACAGAAGAAACAGACCTGGAGACATTTTCATGTGAGCAGAGGTTGCAGCTGTGCACAGCAGCCTGAAGGAGCAGGAGTTGGCAGTTAAAATTATTTTATGGTTAATCCTTAATTTTTCCTGACAAGTTTATCTAAGCATTAATACACCATCATATTAATAACTGAATAATTTTTATTTTTCAAATTTCACTGCAATCTATAAATAGTAAAAAAATCAATGGCACCCACAATTACAGTGGGTATGAGCCTTGAGAATTTTGTTGTGGGTTTTATTTTGGTTTTTGTTTTGTTTTTTAATTTAGAAGTTTAGGAACAGAATTGCATTTTTAAATATTACAACAGTTTGCCAATCTTAAAAAAAATTATGCACAAAATCTTCCACAGAACAAAAAGAAATGGGAAAAAAAGTGTCAAGTAATTTCACTGCTATTTAGCATTTCAAGATGGAAAATATTTCTAATGTATCATGCTGCTAAAATGAAATGGTAATTTATTTCTTCATGTACACAAATAGGCAAATATTCAACTATTATTTTCAGTGAACACAAAAGTAATTTGATATATTACTTGAACTGCTTGTTATTTAAAATGCTGAATACTGTATGCTGTAATAAAACATAGAATTTTAGGACAACTGATAACTTAAAAATGTATCTGAGAGGGTAAAAATGGTGATACATATTATAAAATACAAAATAAAAGAAAATGTTAACTATTAGTAAAACAGCATATTTTAGCAAAAGTGGCTTTATTTGTCCATTTAAATAAGTTGCCAGATAATAGTTATATGATAGGAAAAAACAGAGGAAATAATTTTGGAAGTTACAAAATGGGGCATTTGACATTGATATTCAGCTTTGACAATTTCAAAAATCCATTACATAGTCATTATTGGCAGATGATTTTGAGAAAAAAATAAAAAGCAGGGTAAATCTTAAAAATAATTTTGATTCACTGGTGTAAAGAAAATATTAAAAATTGGATCTTGATAACATACCCAAAGCACACAAACTAGTAAGCTTCCATTGCCATGCTGGAGGCACCAATAAGCTAGTTGAACTAATAGCAAATTCTAAATACTTGCTAAAGTGGTAGGATGAGACACTCAGATACAACTAAGCTTTCATAAATTTTGATGGTGTCCAAAAACAATATTACCATGATACCTTCATGGTCTTCACTAGAAAATGCTGATGACCTTGAAATTTTCTACAAAAGAATGAGAAGGTTAAACCATTTTTTTTCCTGTCTACATATGTGCCCTTATGAAAGGTGACAAAGAACAAGAAAAGAGTGAGAGGAGAGCAATAAGGTTTATTAGACAGGAATCACCATGTCTGACTCCGTCATTTTGAGATTAGTATAGGTACCCTACAGGTTCCCTTGAAGAATATTTTTGAATACACAGAAACACACTTTTTTCATTACAACTCTGCTGTATAGCTGGATTCTATCTGTCTCAGAATCTGATTTCCTAAATGCCTTCGTAGTTGTTTTCAGAACTTGTTTTATAACTTGGGAAAAAAATGTTGGCAAGGTTTTTTTATAAAGACAAAGATGATCACACAGGAGGAAAAGCAGAGGACAATCTATGTCAATACTTTTAAATATTTCTCAAAGTTTGAACACTGTGTTGGCACAGCAGAGAGTTTCTCTGCACTCCCCAGATCTGTTTCTGAATAATCCAATGAGGGAGTATTTGCATTAGGAAAGTACAGCTCTTTTAAACCCATGAAGAAGTGCTCTTATTTCAGAACTTTACTGTGGCATTATTCAGCAATTCCGACTGTGCTATAAGCCTGTTTGCTGCTTAGATAGCTACGCATTTCAAATGTGATTCCTAAAGCTTCAACACCTGGATGATTTTCTTCCAAAGACTCACCTTTCTCCAGCTTTTGTTGTAGGGCCAGACATACCAGTCCTGATACCTCAAAGACCAAGAGTCCATGATCATTAGTATCAGACCTGTGCATTGCCAGATTGCAGCAGGACATGTCTGATCCCCTTCATCATGTATCTGCTGAGTGGACCAGAACATGTGGCGTAGCATTTATTCCAGCTTTATGCTTTTGTACCTGCTGGGAGGATAAACAATAACTGATCTGGAATAAAGCAGCAATCCCTGGTCTGGCATGAGGTCTGCTGACATAAAATTACCTTGTCATCAGCCTTTACAAACAGTATGGAGTGAGCAGAGATTATATCAGATTGGCACTTTAGATTGTGTGATTGCAGTGCTTTCAAACGGAGCAGGAGCCTTTAAAACGTAATGGGGGCTGGGGACCGAACTGATGGAAAGTGGCTCTGCAGGGAAGGACCTGGGGGTCCCATTGGACAGCAGATTGTTCATGAGGCAGCAGTGTGCCCTGGGGACAAAGAATGCCAGTGGTGTTCTGGGGTGCATTAGGAAGAGCATTGCCAGGAGATCAAGGGAGGTAATCCTGCCCCTCTACTCAGCCATGGTGAGGTCACATCTGGGGTGCTATGTCCAGGTCTGGGCTCCTCAGCACAAGAGAGACATGGAGCTCCTGAGGCAAATCCAGAAGAAGCTATAAAGATGATTGAGGGACTGGAGCATCTCTCTTGTGAGAAAAGAGTGAGGGAGCTGGGCCCTTCCAGTCTCAAGATGAGACAACTGAGAGAGGAACTCATCAGTGTGTATGACTATCTAAAAGGAGGGTGTCAAGAGGATGGATCAGGCTCTTCTTGGTAGTGCCAAGCAATAGAACAACACAATGGGCAGAAACAGATGGACAAGAAGTGCCACCTGAATATGAGGAAGAACTTTACTGTGCGGGTGACTGGAACAGATTGCCCAGAGAGGTTGTGGAGTCTCCCTCTCTGGAGATCTTCAAGAACCATCTGGAGACAATCCTGTGGCATGTGCTCTGGGATGACTCTGCTTGAGCAGGGAGGCTGGAACAGCTGACCCACTGTGGTCCCTTCTAGCCTTGCCTATTCTGTGATTCTGTGGAAAAGGATTTCCTGTGTTGCTGAAATGATCTGAGCTAGCTGCTGCTTCTCACTTTGGGACCATTGAAGCAAGCCTGTAAGAAAAGGTGGGGTAATTATAGACACATTTTCTCAACACTGCTGCAATGGAAGCTCCTCATCTGGTATCTCCATTAACTTCTGTGACCTTCAGCTGTTATTCCTGTGCTCAGCTTTACACATGAGTGATCCCATAAAAGGACTCCCATTTGAAGGGAGATGCAGGTACTGACAAGCTGATTGTGTCCTTTACATTTCTCCCCCTCCAACACAGTCTTCATTTCTCTCCCATATAAATGTAACATATTTTGTGAAAACTGTCACTGTGAGCAAAGATACACTGACTTTTATTCTTATATATAAATAAATACAAGCTGCTATTTTGATGTGCTTTTACAGTTTTAGAAAGAAACTCTCAAACTAAAATTCTGATTCTTTTCCAAAGGCATTTCATAAAATTTTACTGGTCAGATCAAAATGATCAGAAACATGCTATTTAGTTTAGAAACACATGGAAGTTTGCACTACACCAAAGAACTCTGCCCCTCTCCTCCAGTTCATGCCAGGATCTGCCTTGTTTCTGTAGCTCTGTGATATGATCTACTCAAATTGGTACATGCTTCAGCTGTTAGACAGTCATTGAATAGACCAATATGGCCATGCATTATCATAGTGCAAGTGCAGATGTGAGAAACTTCTCATAAATGAGACTCCCAAAAACTGTTTCACCGGTCTTATTTATTAATTTGCCCTTCTTTTTGTAAACTCAGGGGAGGAAAAAATGAAAAAAATCCCATCTCACAAGCAAATAAATGGTGGTACACTTATGGCCTTAAATATAGCAATTATGGACCTCAAACCAGTATTTTCTAGGACAGCTTTGATCATTTGTTTTTGTAAGGAAAGCTACAATTTTACAGGTGACACAAGTTAAGTGAGGTGACCCACAGTGTGCAACCAGATCTTTTGGTGGGTCTAGTTTCTGATCTCTGTGGGCTTTCAAGGCTGTGATTTTTTTGTCTCATGCAGATTTTCAAGTCTCAGCTGAGATCACTAAGCAGGGAGAAAACAAGAAAATCAGTAGCTATTCCAAAGCATGCATCTTAAAATTTTAAGTGACCACTCAATCCTGGCTTTTTTCTTACCAGTTGATATTCAGAGTGTGCAGTTAACTTTTTCGTCCTACAACTACATCAGCAGCCATAGTTTACCACCTACTGCAAGCTTGGAGTGGAGCCTGCAAAATGCAGCGATTTCCCTCTTTACTTTCAGGGGCTGAAGGCAGCCTGTGCCATAGAGTACAGATGGACAGACAGGAGAGATGTCACTTTGTCTTGATGTAGCAGGAGCTGTGTCTGCTGAGCTAACCCCAAGACTGGTTAAGATGAAAGCCTTTTTAAACTACTGGAGTTTCAGTCAGGCACTGATTTTAGAAACTTCTCTGAAGTTACAGTCAGGAATAATTTGTACATAGTTTTCACCATGGATGTATGGGTGAAAATCTGGTGGGAAGAGCTTTTGTGTGTTACTAATTTGGATGTGGTTTGGCAAAGTAATGCTACTGACTACTGTTGTCTGTTCAATTCTCCCTCTGTGCAATGAAAATTGATTAGCTCAGTGCTTTGATCTTAATGATTTTCTTTCCAGATATATTTAAATGTGACATCAAGGCTGTCCAAAATACCAGACCTGATATAGTTATCAATAGATTGCTTTAATGAAAGTAATAAAAAATTAAACTATAAGATTTTTTTATTCTGAGTGTGCCTGGAGGCAAGCAATAGAAACACCTGATAAATGTGAAAAAAATCAATAAACAGATACCTACAAACTTAAATAATGCAGAGATAAAGGATAATGGCCTTTAATCATCCATTAACATTTGGAAATCAAATAATTCCAAACCTTTCAATTAAATAACTGCCTGCTCAGTAACTGTATCTGGACATACACACTGAAATTACTTGGGTTATGTAAGGACCATAAAGTCAAGGGAAACATGCTTTTCTATAAGTACATTATCATGGCATGTGTTGTGATATAACTAGAGAAACATTTTTCATCAAGAGGTGACTGAGAGAGGGCAGCCTGTTTGTTTCTGGGGTTCTAGTTTGGTTTTTATCAGCAGGTTGGCTTATTTTTCTGAAAATGCTGTTTCAGAACAGTAGAAAGTCTTTGTCAAATTGGTCCTATGCTTAGATAAAAATATATGAAAAGTTGTAACACTTCTACAAATCTCGTTTTTCAAATCTGAAAAGCATTGTGGGGCTTCATTTTTTAATGATTTTATTTCAAATTCAAAAAGCCCTATTAAAATAAAAAAGCCTTATTTGGCTTGGCAATCAAGTTACCAATTTACAGCTCTGGACCAAAACTGGAATTCTTTAACTAAATCATCCTGGGATTGTTAAAGGGAATTGTAAATGAGAATGTTGCCATTCATATCATGAAACTTCCAATGCGAGTAAGCTGTAATGGAAAAGATACCTGTAATGTAGATGTCTACACCTGAGGTTTCTGTCCTGGGCTATCATTGGAGTAACTGTCATTGTGTGTGAACCTCACTGAGAATTACATTTAAAATTTGATTAAATGGGTGACTTCTTTGAGTGGCCTTATGTCTCCAATGATTAAAAAGAGAAGAGAGGAAAGCCTGTTAGGAGAGATGAGCTGAATCCCACCTGAATCACAGTAGAGACAGCACCACTCACTTAGCAGATCATCACAGAATAAATATGTGACAAAAAATGCTAATGTGGGATTTTCTTTTTCTTTCAATTAAGTTATACCTGGCTAACCCTTGCATATATGGATACAATATTTCAGTTTGGCCCTTGCAAACTTAACACTGGATTGACTGTGTTGTCAAAACCAGAATCTGAGGCATTCATAGAATTTCGGGCTAGGTCCTCAGAACTGGAAATGCAAGAACTACAGGGAAATAATGTGTCTTCTCTGTAGATACAACAGCAGTCCCTTAGCTGGTAACCCTGTCCTGTTGCTGTTTTACTCTTTTATACCTTTAGGCCAGTGACTCTGATTTGATCTGTGGTTTGTATCACACGGCCACACCAAATCATATTTGTATAATCAAGATTAAAATAAGTTTGTAGTTTCACGATACATTTTATTTGTGGGAAAAGCCTACACTGGTTCTCATTCCCATCAATATTCTGCAGTTTGCTCATTGTGTGTGGGTGAAGAGTGTGCTTTGGTATGGTTAAGGGTGAAAATCAGGTCTGGATCACTCACTATAGTGAAAGTGAGAAATTTATTGAGCCAGCTTTTCTACTTAGGAAAACAGAGTATGTAACCACATTCTTCAAGAGTGATTCAGGTGGCAAACTATGAAATACTGCCTGTTCTCTAAAGGCATTGGGAGTGTATTGCTGCCTTCATTTTGGTACATTTTTTTTTTCTAGAGGCCTTCTAGAATCTTGGTTGTTTGCCAATTTTAGCACAGTATCCTTCATATTCAACATTGCAGTACCTATAATAATTTTCATCAACGTTTACTTATTTTTCTTCATTCAGAGAACCGTATGGTTTAGAAGTCAAAAGATTTGGATTTCTTTAGCCTGTATTTCTTTCAGTTATGCCTGTGTGTGTAGGTTTATGTAGAAATATGCTCCCTAGTTATCACAACTCTAGAACAGCACAGGGTCTCCACACAAATGCTAGAAAAAAATCTCCATTAAATATTACAAAGTAATAACTGTTCCTTCTAAATGTTACTTGAGCCTTATAGCTAATTATTTGAATGTGGGATTCTTTCATAAGAACAAATACCAAGAGTATGGCTGGTTATACAACTTTAATAAACCTTACAAATGTGTTTAAGCTTGACTGTTCTTAGTGTCTAATATCTACGGACAATAAAATCAGTGATGAGTGCATATGAAAATAAAACTCTTACTGATTCTCCATATGGAGTCAAATTTATTAAGGCATTATTTGACCTCAGAAGTACTCAATTTTTTAAATATTTGTTTTTCATATGTCCAGTAAATTGATAAGAAATATTATCCATTATATATTATCTATGCTTGTTCTAATTTTCCTCTAATCTTAGCTCAAGGTCACATTAAGACAGAAACCTTTCCTAAAGTATTGTTGCTACGGTATAGAATAGCATAAGATGAGTATTAGAATATGTGCCAGATAGTGTGCAGTAAAATATCATCACAGTTTACTTCCAAGACTAAGTACAATTTACATGTACAGTTTACTAATATATATAGATGTATACAATTTACAATATTTTACAATTGCATAGGACCTGTGAAGGATGGTAGTTATACATGTTTACTGCTGTGTGCAAAAGTTAATTCACAGTGTGCTCAAATGAAAACATATGGACCAAGGTTTCTTCTGGATAACATTAGAACAAAGTCTTTTATTCCATTTGACATGCAGTATAGCTCATTCCTGCTGTCCAAGGACAGTTCTGAGGAAGTTTTTAGGCTTTAGAATAGAAAATGCTTGAAAGAGTTTGCTGGGTGCTTTATTTATCTTACTTCACTTTATATTAAAATTGCTGAAAAAATGAGACATCCATAACGGAAAATTGAATTCCTGCATTAAGAAGAGATGTTTTTTCTTCATGATAATTTAGGTTTTTCTTGGAAATGTAACCCACTACTTTGAATATTCAGTGAGATGACCCATTGATTCCATAAAATTTAATACTATTTTATTTTATATTTGGTATCCTATTTTTTTGGCAGATTGGAAATTCAAATTGGAGGAGTTTGGAAGCCTATTTCAATGTGTAATAAAAGCTAAGAGAAGAGAAAGGAGATCCCATTTTTCCTCTTACAGTTAAAAGAAATAATTTAGCATCAGATATTTTTGAAAAAAATTGAAAGACTAAGATTTCTTAGATCAAATTAGTATAACAGTCAGTCATGATGCACTTGCCATCAAATTAGAGGGTCCTCAACAGAGAGTCTCACAAACTGTAGGATTCTGCCTATGTGTGAGAGTCAGCTACTACTGCCTTCCACACAACCACTGCCACAGGTGGTAAGGGTAGAGGTGATGGAGCACAGAGATGTGGATGGGAAGTACAGATTACAGAGTAAGAATCTTGATGATACTTTAGGAAACAGTAAAATATAGCAGAGTACATTTAGATCACAGGAAACTGGGTTGGAGACAGAGAATGCCAGAAACCTCACTCTGTAACACAGCTAAAGAACATATGCTTTGGATAAAACTGGACATTTTAAATTAATGAAAGATGTTGTATTATTATTTAAAAATCAAGTACTATTGCTTCATTGTCATTTATTATGTTATTAGTAATCTTCCTCAATTTTCCTGAAGGAGGAATTAAAGCCAGAAATGATGGATAATTAATGCCTCATCTAGAGGAATTGGAGGGTGTTGGAGAAGGGAAAATGGTTCTGAAAGAAAAAAGAACTGTTAGAAAAAAACCCGTTCAACTCTTGTTGTCCCAAAGGCAGGCTCATTACCTGGTGGCAATGCCAATTCACACACTGAAGCAAGGTATTTCTATTTCTTATTGTAGTTCATGCAAAGTAGGGAGCTAGGTGGTAACTCAGAAAAGGATAGCTCGCCAATAATCAAAAATTTACACTATTTATGCATTTATACAGGCAAATTTATACAGGCAAATCAATCTCGCACGGCAACTGCCGTATGTGTTGCTGAGAGAGCTTGAGGGTCACTGAAGGAATGATGGGTGCCCTGCATATTGTTGAGGGGACGCAAAGGACATTTGAGGGGGAGGCAGGTGCCCCTTGTGTCGCTGAGAAACCACGAGGGTCTCTGAGAGGCATACGGGTACCCGGCATGGAACTGAGGTGGTGGCAGATGCCCTGCGTGCCACTGAGCGGACATGAGGATCACTGAGGGGGATGCAGGTGTACCCTGAGGGACATGGGGCGAGGCGCGGGTCCCCACCGCTCTGGTGTCCTCAAGCCGCGACGGCACGAATTCGAAGCCGCTGTGTCCGCCCCTCACGGTGAGGCGCTGTGCGGAGTGCCATGAGAAGTCTGGAGTCGCTCTGGGGCAGCCATTGTGCTGAGACAGGGAGGAGGAAGGGATAGTGCAGGGACACGCTGCACGTGACGCACAGAATGACTTCACAACAAAAGCTGTAAAGTAGGTATGTTTATTTCAGCGCTGAGACACACGAGGGATAGCTCCCTAAAGTCATGCCTACCAGCTGCGGCACATTGCTTAGTTTATATTGAATTACAGGTTACATATGCATGAAACTATACAATACCCTTATACGTATTCATTAACTATCCCCGCTTCGTATTATAATGAGTCCAAAGTTCATTTAAATACATTTGCGCCTGCACAGTGCTGCTTGAGAAAATGTGGGCAGGGGTCTTTTGATTAAGTTAGGGGTCCAATAAAAGATTCTTCCAAGTGAACTCTTCACCCTGCTTCCCTGCTCATGCTCTCTGTGTCTTTTGGCTTGAGTTCAAGTTATACATCCTGGCTTAGGCTGAGTCAGGATCCTATAGCAGGATGTTTGGTTCCTTTACGTCCTGGCTTACTCTTTCTTACAATGGTCCAGATCTTCCTTTACATCCTCCTTTTCTGTTTGGTAAGCATAAAAATATGTTAAGCAATCTATAGTCATTGTTCTAATAAGCAGTTCCCAGTATTCATTATTTATTCTATATCAGTTCTAATAAGCAGTTTCTAATAATTCATTATTTATCCTGTATCACACGGTGTTTCAGTTTGTGAGGGGAAAAGCTGAGGTAACTGAGAGGGGCATAGGGGGGGTGATGCTGGAATTCTCTGGCGTCACCTGTAGGGCACAGAATGAACATTTTGGGGTAAAATTGAGCAGTGTGGGAACAAAAGCTGCGGTAAGATGTGGAGGACATGTATCGGACATTTTGGCGGGAAAATCTGAGGTGTTCTTCAGGGCAGAGAATTGTTTTTGGGAAAAAGTCTGAGGTAATTTGTGGAGCAAAGGTAGAGAAAATTTTGTAATAAAAACTGAGGTAATTTTTAGGGGCCAGAAGGAACATTTTTGGGGTATAATCTCAGGTAAACTGCAGGGGAATATATGAAGGTAAAATCTGGAGTAATCTGTGTGGAAAAGAACATTTTGGAAGGAAAACCTGAGGGATCAGAAGGAACATTTTAGGAGCGAAATCTGAGTTAATCTGTAGGGGATGTTTTGAAGGGAAAATTTGGGGTAATCTATAGAGGACAGAATGAACGTTTTCGGACTAAAATCTTAGGTGACATATAGGACACAGCTAGGGGATGTTTTGGAGGGAGTATCTGAGGTAATCTATTGGGAGATCAAAAGTCATGATTTGACAGAAAACCTGAGGTAATTTAGATGAAACAAAATTAGGCATTTTTTGAGGGGTGAATTTCAGGTAATTTAGAGAGGAAAACCAAGCATTTTTGAAAGAAAATTTATTGTAACACAGAAGACAGAGGCAGCATCTTTGACAGAAAATCTGGCATATTTTAGAAGGGATAGAGGTGACATTTTTAACTGAAAACCTGGGTTAATTTAGAAGGGTGCTGTCACAGGCAGAGTGGGAGCTGCAGACAAAATCTGTTAGAAAACCCCTCCTGTTGAGTCAAGAGGTACAAAAAGGATCCTCTTGCTTCTAAATTCCTCAGAGAGGAACCTTAGTGTGGCTGAATCCAATCTTAACCCTAGACTTTTTCAACGGTTTATGCCTGAAAGATTTTATACGTGTAACTGAACCTTTATACAATTTTGTCCCTCAGGGTAAACAATTGCAAAGCAAATATATTCATATAAATTTATATGATTTATTATGATAACAATTAGACAAAGATATATCTTAATCAGATTTATTTACTACATACTACAGGAGCTATAAAAACTACTGTAGTATAATGCATTCTTTTGAAGCAATATTGAAGCGATTACCTAGCAAAAAACAAATGAAAGCTAATGTCAGTTAGCCATACCAACAACAGTGGCAAATCTCTTTTGCTTATCTTTGAGAAGTAACTGAGAGGTATCCCCACTCTAAGAGAGGGATCTTCATACACATGTTCCGAGAAGGAATATGTAACAAGACCTACTGTTAAAATTTGGGACTGGATGGATTGAGGCTCTCCCCATGGGGCTGTTGGGTCATGGTTCCCCTCAGGAGCAGGAGCTGGAGCTTTTCAGGCCTGAGTGTGCCATCATCCATTGGCACAAGCCATGGGACAATGAGGCAAGAGGGAGCAAGAAGAGACGCAGCTTTGAGCTCAAGAGTGGAATGGCGAGGCAAGAGGGAGCAAGGAGAGCAGCAGCTTGGAGCTGAAGAGAGGGCACGAGAGGCCCTCTGGGCAAAGGGCATGCCTGGCATCCCCAGGGCACTTTCTGGGTGCCCTGGCTGGCTTTGCGCTGGGTGACTTTCCTGTAAGAAGAGGGCAGGGTCTTTGATGTTGTTTGCCTTTTGCCATTCTGCTCTTTGGCTGCCTGGAGAGAGGGGCAACCTTGTAAGGAGGGTGAGAGCCCCTGTCTCCAGACCTGAGGGAGGAAATGGAGCTCTCCCAGCCCCCAGTCCACCCTGGGATAGGGCTTTTCCCCAGCCCCAGCTGCTTTCTGCCTGCTGCTGGCCCTGGGCCAGCGTGACCCCCTGTACTTGGGGCGCATCAAAGCCTTTGTCCCCATGCCCCACCTGAAGCACCTCAGCCTTTCGAGGCCCCTGTGTCCTCCCCACAGAGCAGGGGCAGGTCTGAGGCTTTCCCCTCTCACTCAGTCGTAGGGATGGCTCCTCAGCACATTGGCTGCACAGAACTTGCTCCCTCTTCTGGGACTGTGTTTGCTTACCCTGTGTTGCTCTGTCTTTGTTGGTGTGAATGAGCAAGTGAGTTTTTGCTTTAGGCCCCCTTTAGGAATGGAGCAGTGTACCTTAGACTTCCCAGGAGGGAAAAAGGAGCTCTGTGCAGCCACAGGGGAGTCCCCAAATACGCATGAGTGGAGAAAGTGTACGGCCTTGGCCCTGCTTTCTGAGGACGGCACAAAGCTGCTTAGTGGTAGCGTGGGCAGTGACCTGCCTGTAGCCAGGGTCTGGGTGTCTGCCTATGCTGCATGGCTGCCAGTTGTGCAGGTGACTCAGGGCATGTGTCACCACTTTGTGGAGGCCTTTGTCCACAGGAGCAGCTCCAGGTCCCTGTAAGCAGGGCTAGGGAGGCTCCTTTAGCCAAGTGACAGGAATGAGCACTCCCTGACCCTTCCAAGCGTGCAGGTTGAAGAAGTGCTGTGCCACTGGGCGCAGTCCCACCTTTGGCCCTGATTTGGGTTGGTGTGACCTCCCTGCTGCCCGTGCTGAGGAGGCTCCCAGGGCTCCTGCAGATGGATGTGTTGCTGTGCCACGCTCTTGCCAGCCTGTAAGTGAGGCGCAGGCCAGAGCCTGTGCTCTGTAGAGCTTGTTGGGAGTGCCACTCTGCAGGAGCTGGCGCTTCCTAATAAAAACACATAATGCATTCAGGCTTGCTTAGGAACACCACACTGAAGGAAAAATAGGCGAATGTAGTAAATACTACAGTTCATCTCTTCTGCCACACAGACTGTTCATGCACAGTAGCATGCTGACACTTCTGGTTGTTGATGGCTATGAGCTACAGTCGAGTATGCATAAACAAATAACAAATGTTTTAATATTCAGGATGGATCAGCTCATTCCTAAATCCCAGTGTTAAAGAACAGTAAGCCACATAGGTTTTTTGGGGGTTTTGGGGTTGGTTTTTTTTCAATTTTTTAAACTTTGTATTGGAATACAAAAAGGGAAGTGTAGACAATCAAATGTGCTTGGCAGGTAACATTCTGCAGCAGCTGCCTCAGACCAGTGATGCACACGTTTGCTTCCAGGCTGATGGAACAGACATCGGGCAGAGTATCAGGAGAAACAATGAGCCAGTTTAGAGTGTCCCAAGCATTTTCAGAGAGTAAGAGCAGAGCAGCCCTCTGCATCTATTTGACCATGGCTGCACATGTGTATTCATGCAAACAAGAATGATAATTAGTAATTAATCCTTTTTTTTACTAGTGCTAAATCCTTTTGTTACTAGAGATAACATGTCTTGCAGCAGGAACCAGTCCATTTTCTTTCCTCTCTTGTTGGTGCTGCTTGCTCTTAACACACCTAACAGGCAAAAAAACTTACATGATCATTAAATTATTATTTTGTCTTTGCCCAAGTAGCTCAGGACAGTTTACTGAGGACTTAGTTTCAGAAACACTTGGCAGTGGTCAAAGCTGAGGGAAATCAGACAGATGTTTACAGTTGAAGTATAAAAGCCTTCCTTTGTGTTGTTGAACCCTAATGTATTCATATTTATCGGAGTGATGTTTTGCTGTCAGAGAATATTTTATTTGTTAGTACCATGCAATTATTTTCCTTTTGTTTGTTTTACTTTGGGGTTTTTCACATATTTATCTTCCTAGGGCAGTTTAAAAAAAAGGAAAATGTGGTTTTGTTGTTCTCTGTACTGTGGTCACCATGATTCAGCGTAAACGGGTGAAATGCTTTCAGTTAATACAGTGTTCTCCTATTCATCATTATTGTTGTAGTGGTTGTGCCTGTCCTTAGAGAACATTGTGTAGCACCAATTTGTATCGTACCGCCTCTTGTTGTTTTCTGTGGGCAAATACATCACAGCAAATTGCCCTATAGTTGCAATCTGCTCAGCACAGGTCAGAAAAATGGTAAGTTAACCCTGTGCATTGTGTTAACACATGGTTAACACAAACACAGGTTGTTGAATTTGGGGGCCACACAACTGAGTGAGTAAAAGTTCAGATGCCTATTTCTGAAATACATATATTAAAAAGAAATAGCATGCTACATGATTATATGCCTTCTATATGCCCTTGCTGTCAAACATAATTTATAATTTTTTCCAACCTTTCACAATCTTAAGAATTTTGTAGGTTAAGATGAAATATTGTAAGTAAGACAAAAATATTTCCCGAAGTATGTTTCCTGCTAATAAACATCACTGACAGCTGTCATCTTTTATTAATAAGAGAACTAGGTTAGGTTCAGGGTTTCTGCTTGGTTATGAAAAATTTAATTTTTTAAACAGAAAAGGTTCATTTTTAATCTAAATTAGGAAGACATAGACCTGCTTTCAGCAACAGTTTATTTCTTCTCTCTGTATTGGAGCTATCTCAAAATTATGAAGGTTGTTGATTTTTTTTGGTTTTTTGCAACTTCAATATACTTGTGCAGTTTGGCAGTATAATGGATATTTCTGGGTGGTCTCTATTAGGGTGCAATTTTTGATCCACCAGCCAAAGAGTAAGGACTTGTTCATATTTATGTCTGTGTTAGGAGTAGACCCTATGGAAAATATTCCTTTCTACATCTAGTTTTTACCATTAAGATAAACCAGGTCTCAGCCCATAGGCTATGATGCCAAATGAACCTAATATACAGAGTGCAGGTCACAGTGGAACCTCAGGAAAAAAAAATTATCTTCAATTTTTTCCTCCTTTTACAGCGACTATTTCTACCATTAGGAAGAATGTTGCCTAATACAACATCTTACTTTCTTGTGTATGAAACCGTTTTAGACTCTGTGCCTGGTTTAATTTTAAGTGCAGCTGCATATGAGGCAAAAGTTCATTTGTGGGGGAATCCATTGCAAAATGGTTATTTTATCATCAGCATTACATTGTCAAGAATACAGGTGGAATCTCCATTCTTTTAAAGTGGAATCAGAGGAAAAGAAGGAAAAATTTAGTTCTTCCTGTTAATTCAGACTTGCCTAGATTCATCATTCATGAGGAGCCCAGTGTTCTGAATAGAGAAGCACAGCAAAATTCTGCACAATTCATGCCTGTTCTTCATGCTGTGCGCGTCTCTGAGGTTACAAGATAATGTAAAGATACCTCAATAGTAATTATCATTAAATACAAAAAAAGAAAAAAAGGAATTAAATGCCAATTCATTTTGTCCAGAATTAGATGCATAGGAAGAAAAAATCTGTTTTGAGCTTTGAGATTTATCTTTTTGATTTTTTGCAGGTAGTTTCTTTCTTCTTTTCCTTGCAGACTATCCTTTATCCTTAATCACAGTAGACACATCTATAGAAAATAAAAGGTTTTTTTTTATTTTTTCCATAGATTCCTAGCTATATGGAAAGTCTGTTTATTTGATTGTTACAAAACATTCAGTCTTCCTAAATGTAAATTTTCATTTTGACATACACTATGCATAAATTACCAATAAGTTGACTTCAAGAAGAACGATGTCTTAATCAATGGTTGTAAATCTATGCTAAGGTCTTTACAGCACTTTAAAGTTTTCCATGAAATTTATTTTCTTCAAATTATTGAATAGCCTCCAAGCACTTTGTAAACACTGACAGTAAATTTTTTGTGCTTTGCAAGTCACTACCTTCCATGCAATCAACAGTGAGTCTTGCTCTGTTGTCATTGATTCTTGCTACTGTGTTGATGTCATCAAGTTATACTAGTGTTATATACCATTCTATTGTTAATATGATTTTTGTACATTGAGTCCTTGAAATTTTATTATGGTTTTGTCCAGAGTTACTGAAAGACAGAAAATTGACTCAGGTGGAATTGAATTATTCTGAAGGCTCCGTAGCTAAGGTAGATGTTTCCCCAATCCTTCAAAAGAATGATAAAAAATAGGCTGTCAGACATTACTTGATTTCCACCTAATCATGTGCTACAGGAAAAAGATGCTCCAGGGCTTGCATTGCTCTTCCCTGAGTGCACACGCAGGTAGGCTGAGAGAGCAGAGACTGCTCTCCCAGCAGAAGGCCAAGTGCTTTCATCCATGCAGGAAGTGCAAATTAGACAGCAATAAAGTGCACACAATCTGGAATTCAGCCTTTTTAGCGCTAGAATATATAACTTCCTTGTCCTACAACTAAATCTTATGCTGGCAAAAGCTTTTTAAAATTCCAGTGTCAGTGTTTTCCCAGCAAGGGTTATGATGGGGTCAAAACTGTGGCAGACAGTACTATAATCACATGAGAGTAACTCACTAAAAGATGGGTAAATTACAATATTGACTTCCTTGTCCAATTCACTGATGAGCTGTAATGGCACAGTTTTCTGTTGTATATCTTGGGTACACTGCAAACAATCTGTGCATTCAAGCAAACAGGAGATGTGTTGCCTCAGTGGGCAAATAAGATGTTCTTGATCTTCTCTCCCCATATTTTAGACACGCTTAACAGGAAACTCTTTGTATAAGGATTGAGGACTGTGGTGGGTATTTTTTTCACCCTTCAAATGCTACTAATATTATAGTGTGTGCCAAGTATACTTCTCATTTATTAAAAAAAAAAAATGAAACACTACCAAGGGGATTAGCAAACTCTACAAAGCGCTCACTCGTTCTTTAATTTTGTGATAGTGACAGATATAGTGGCCTGGCAGCCATCAGCTCTACTTTTCCCAACCACAATCCTGCAGATTTCAATGGGACATAAGGAAGGAAAAGTTTCTTATGGTCTGTTTGCATCCCTAGTTTCACAGAAAATCTAGCTCACGCTTCTCACAGCCTGAGCTGGCTGCCTGGGAGCAGGCACTGCTGCAGACACTGTATGTGTGCATTAATGGAGAATGGTGATTCAGCTACGGAAGTGTAGTTCTCAGCAGAGATTTTTTTTATTCAGCACAAAGACACACCAAAACAGATAAATAGCTCTGTTTCAGACCTGTTCTGTAGCAAACCACATTGTAGGACAAAACCACCCTTTTTGGCAGTCATTTCAAAGCAGGATTAAATTCCTTACTGCCAGAATCAACATAGAAAAAGTAAACAACAATTTGTTGACATAATCACTCCCTCTTAGAAATTTTCTTGATTTGGCACAACAAGCTGTTAGAAATCTGTATCTTTGGTGTCTACAGTTGGCCTGCAGTAGCAAAAAACTGATGATGTTTTGAGTCTGTGCAACTGCTCAGGACAGCATCCTCCAGCATATGTGAGGGTTATGGCTCTGTACTATTTGCACAACAGCTGCAACACTGATTTTTCTCTGTTTTTTCTGATTCTTCCTTGATGTGAATGGAGAAAATATCCTCTTCCTTCCCCTTTATCCTCTATTCTAAGATGAGAATATACCCTGAGCAAAAAAAAGTATGTGCATGGAGGAATGCTATAGTGGTTTCCAAAGGTGTCTTATGTTCTGGAAACTATGGTTTTGCAGCATGGAGCATTCAAAAAATGTGACTTTTTTCTAATAGAGTTCAACTTCACATATTTTCAAGAGTGTAGGCACTAGTCCCAAATGTTTCACTGAATCACTATTCATTGTTGCTTTTCTTTGCATGTGAGCTACACAGACAGGTGTGAAATGATCTAAGACTCACTGCAGTGTGGAGTACTATTTCTGTAGCTGGTAGGACTGAACTTTGATAAGGTTTCACCCCCATTGTTGGCTTTGAATCCAAAATGTGGCTGTTCTTCTTTCCATCCAAACACCTTCTCACTTCAGCGTTTTTCTCATAGAGTTCTTTAGTATGCTTAGTAAACCTTTTAAACATTTGTCTTCCCCTCTGAAATCTTACTGCAAGATATGAGATTCGAGGTGGTAAGCTGTAAGACAGTGGAGGAATAAATATATAATTATTTTATTTATTATAGTCTTTAATATATGTTTGAAACAATTTGTCAACTTTTTTCTATTTCAGTTTTGTAGAATATGTTGTCTTCATCTAGTAGATCAGGATAGACAGTGCTGTCAAAACAATCTTAGCAGAGTTCACTTTCCTTTTTATTTTTTTGAGGTTTAATTAAGAAAATGCAAATACAACTGATACTAGCTTGCTAATTGGTACATTGTTTTCAATGAGGTTTGAAATGCTCTTATGGAACAAAAATTATGAAATATGTAAAAGATCTGCTTGACATTCACAGACAGATTCACAGCTGTGAGAAGTGTTGAGGAATCTAACTTGGACTAACTCTAAGTGTGAGACACTTCAGTTTCAAGAAATTTTGAGGGCTTCTAGCCCTCAGTGCCCACAATAAGTATTTTTTACTTCTTAATACTTCGCATAAGGAGAAGTTTGAATTCCAGTACAGAAATTATTTTATTATTACTGTTGTTTTCTTTTAATGAGAAATTAGCAACAAAAAAACATTGGTGGATTCATGGGGAAAATGTCTTTTATGCAGAATTCAGCAGAGAGGAGATAAAGCTACAAATTTATAGTTAACAGTGTCTTATATGACTGTAAGTTATGACCAAGTTCTGTGGAATTCATATTCTAAGAATATTTCTGAAGTATACTTTAGATATGATAATAAGTAAAGAAACATCTGTGAATTTGTGAATCCAAAAGAGCTGTGCATAAAATAGTAGCAACACAACTGAACTGATTGTAGAGCAAATTTGAAGCAGTTCTGTGTTAAGTGATGGCTAAATAACTTAGGTGTTCAAGTTTCAGACACAGAACCCTGTGTTCAGATCTCCTGATTCAATGATAGTTGAAAAGTACTGAGTATCTCTACAAGGCATTAATCAAGATCCTGTCCTGCTAAAGATCTTCAAGCCTGTGTTGGAGACACCATCTCTGATCTTTGTATAACAGCACAAAACTCTGACATTTAATTATCCTTTTCCACTTTTCATCTGTGGTTATATAAAGGCTTGTATTGTGAAGAAGCAGACCAATATTTCACCATGGTTAGGCTTCATTTGCATTGAGTTGTTTTGACAAGTTAAGCAGCAATCCATAACTACCAGTGTTTTTTCAAGGTCGTAACTTACTCTAAAGTCACAGTTTTGTAAAGGACACAAAAGGGTCAAAATAAATCTCTTGCTATAAGGCTGTGAACGGGTGAGAGAACATGATGCTCAACACCCTGGCATGCTAATGTTGCAAACCACTGTCCTACCACTGTTCTTTATTTGCAATGCATCAGCACTATTCAAGTTACAGAGTACATTAATTTGATTATAATTAGCTTATTACAGCAGAAGGAAAAGAATCTAAAATAACACTGCTGTCCTGTGAGAATTTTGTGCTTGTAAATATTAGGCATTCATGGGTTGCTTAGGGATTTGTGGCAAACGCAGGAAGTATTTAACAGTTACCAGTTGCATCCAACTTGGAGTTTTTTCTCCTTTTTCACTAATACTTTCAAAAGAAAAAAATAATCTCCATCGTTCTTGTAAAATAATGATTTTTCATTATTTCCCCTGTAAAAAAAATGCTAAGCTATTTTCTCTTTTCACATCAACTCATCTTCCAATTTCTACCCCATTTTTAGTAAAGGAGTAACTTAAATCAGGTAAGCTTAGCAAGGTCAAAAAAGAAGCAGTCACACCAAGGCCAACTTGAGAGCCAGCAGAGTTAGTTCAGCAGAGTATGTTTCAGAAAGAGATAAAATAAGAGTGACTTGAAAATGAAAATAAACCTGGAAATATAACTGCTAATCTGGAAGAAAAGAGAGAAGGAGCTTGCAATAACATTTCAAGTTAGCACACAGACTTTTTCTTAGAACAAAGGAAGAAACGAAGTTGACAGTAATGTGGAGCTATATATGGAAAGAAAATATGACTACATGCAGTAAAGGAAAATATCTCAAAACTTGTATTAGGAAGAGGTATTTAAAAAGCTGTATTTTATGATTTAAAAGAGACTAATTTAAGGAACATACCAATTATTGCAATGGAAAAGAAACCAAACCAAACAAACAAAAAAACCAATGACAATCCCTAGAATGGACAAAGCAGAACATAAACTATAAAAAAGGTAGGAGTATAGCAATGCCATAAAGAAAAAAAAAAAAGGTAATGGAAGTTAATGACATTACAGCACCCTTTTATTTCCAAACAAGTAGTCAGTTCAAGGCTTTTATCAAAATCTCTCAATTAACTCTCTCTCAATTTTTGCAAGGTGCATTTAAGCTTCCTGTCAGCATGGAGGTAGAACACCTTTTCATTCAGTTTTAATGAAATCAAAGTTGGACATCTTCCTTCAATTCAAACTTCACCTTTATATAATAATATTTTTTATATATCTAGAGATATAAAGTATTTGTTATAATGTGAGATAACTTTGGAGAAAAGTAGTAAGAAAGACCAGAGAACATAATAAATGAAAACATTTGTTAGTTCCTATCTAACAGCAATTTTGTAGCTGTATAGAAATTACCAAATCTTTAATTTATCAAATAGCTCACTATACACTTGCATTTGAACCTTGTATACATAGAAACTGCTGATATCCCAAAACATAGAGACTGAAACCACATGAAAGGCTCTGCTAGGTTAGGGCACAAAAGCTCATTTATTTAAAAGTATATTTGGTTGAAGGTGATGCAAATATATACAATGGGGTCAATACTGTTTCAGTGGTATCAATAGATACAAGAGAAGTAGTAAGAGGACTGTGTAAAGAGCTGGGTAGTAAAATTGTAAAGGGAACTTCAAAATAAGGTATATTAGGTCTTCTCTTGCATTACCAGCTGTGCAAGTTTCCCAAAGGAAACATAGAAACTGAATCCTTTAGGAAAGAAATCTAGAATTAATGGGTGCTTATACTGGGGGGAATAACACTGCCTTGGTATGGAAATCACCATGTAGGCTCAGCACTTCTCACTGTTTCTCTCAGTCACTAAAGGCATGCCTTACTATTGGGAGTATTGCTAACAGCTTTTAGTCTTAAAATAACAAATCTACTATTTATTGCTGTTGTTAGTATTCTTGTCTGATTATTTATACAAAAAATTAGATCAATATGTAAATATAGAAGTGTATATAATTAAATACTCCACTTTGTTTTTTGCAGTAGTGATTGAGTTTTAGTGGTACCTAAAAATGCATTTCAGATAATTAGTTAAATTTTAATAAATTGCCTACATGCAGATTTGTCTCCATGTTCACTATTGAGATTGTTTTTTGTAATGAACAAGCTTATCTGGTTGATGACATGTTGGGATTTATTCAGCCTTTCAGGGGATGTTGCGTATTTCCTATTTTCTATTTTGATCATCAGCATTCTGCATATTTAGAAATTACTTGAAATGAGATGGAAAGTATATCAGCTCACACAAAGAGACTAGACTGTTTTCATTAATCTCTCCTGCTAGATAGGATTGTGTAGGGCTGCTGAGGAAGATCTTCCTTTAATAAATATCTCTGGTTAATTGCACTAAATGAAAGGTGAAAACCTGCGAAAATTCAGGGTAGGTTGGGCACAGACACAGCCGTTGTCTGGAATACCCTTTTTAAGGCACATTCACACAGCTTGACTTGCCAACCAAATGTATATGCTGCTTCTTAGATACAGAACATCATTGAACAATGTTTCCAGAAAAGAGAATTTTTACTGATTTAGGAGTCACACTTCAAGTAAACATAACCTTAACTTGCCAGCCTTGCCAGCTGAGTATGTAGGAAAAATATGTTTTAAATCCTTCTTTTCCTGTTTCTAAGGTTTCAGAGATTTACAAAATGCTCTGAGGAGGTAATTTTCTCCACTCAGGATTTAAAGGTCTTAATCCTCTTTTCAAGGCCTTTCTTTCAAAATGTGTGGGTGCCTGGTAGGCTAAAATAGTGACTGTGTGACTTTTACTGGTTTTATATTTTTGCACTTTGAATAAATGTAGCATACATGGTGTATGGTACTGGGATAGACCAAGCACTAAATCTTGTGATCAAAGGCTAAAACTTGTAATTTTCTCTGAAGCCAGGGAACAATCTCAGCCTGTAAGACTGTAATTTTTTCTCTTTGGTTCTTATTCAACTTGTATGTGGAAGTGGAAGGGACCCCAGAAAAATCTTGCCATTGTAGGACTGTGTGGGAAGTCTGCTGTACAGTTCATACTCCTTGATCACATGAAGTCCCCACAACAGGGTCTCCTGCTCCAGGTCCTTTCCCAGTACACTACCAAATAACAGAGGTGCAGATCAGCACTATATCATTCTCCTGGTATTTTAAAGTGAAGCAGCAGTCAATGTTCTGATGACTGTAAAGCTGCATTATTAGGTCTGTCATTCAGTACTCACTGAGGAGCTCAAGTTTCCTTGTCCTAGTGGAGCTTAGGCTTGAGACAGACCCTGAGCTACCCAGTCTAGTCAGGCTTCACCCCTTCTCTCCTCAAGCATGCCACAAACAGGCAGTTCTAAGTGGCTGGGAAATACTACTGTCTTGATGGCAAATTTGTGGCAACACGATCTCTAGTTGCAAAATTGCTAAGGCAATCGTTTAAATACTCGTTTCCCCTTTGAGGCTGCAAATTAGTCCTGACTTTTGTGACAGTTTGCAGCTGGTTAATGCACTTGGTGCTCACCCAGTGTCTTTGAAAGATCTTGTTGCTGTTTGTTATTTAAAGGTTCTATGCAACACCAATAGTCTCTTCTATGGCAAATATCTATGTTCGCAACACAAAACTACTGAATGTCATCGGGGGGAACTGAGAGCTACCCAAGAGCTTTCAATTGGCTTTTTCCAACAGTTCGTGTACATGGTGTTCTGAGCCCAGTTAGGCACTGACTGATAACAATTCATCCACTGTCAGTGCTGAGTGACAGAAGGGATTGAATTTTTTGAGTTGCAAAGTTTTCTGACCCTACATATTTTATGTCCTTGAGCATAAACCCACAGAAAGACACATTAACTTCAATAATAAGATACAGTACCCTAAATTAAATTTCTGCTTAAGATTTTTCCTCAAATGCTCCTTCTCCTTTGTGATCAAGTTAAGAAACCAAGATGTAGCAGGCAGCACTTTTACCATAAATGTGTAAACTGACTTGTTTAGACAATGAAAAATAAAACCCACAGCCCAAAGGCTATGCCTTTCAGTGTTGCATTTTAATTTTGTGTGATGTCCCATAAGGAGCTACTTCAGTGCAATAGCCTGTTAAATCCAAAGATCTCAAAGTGGTGAAGAAATATATGATCCCTCACAAGATTCCAGTAGACTTACCTCAAAGGTGGGGAAACTAAAATACAGAGTTAAATAACCTGCCTAGCATTATATAGTAAACCAAATGCAGGGACAGAAATCATTGGTTTTAGTCCTACAGTTAATGCAAAGATGGCCTTTTTTTGTTACAATGACCTCGTGGATTTCATTTTTTTTTTTTACCCTTCCACTTTTTAGTTGTATTTGGGTCTTTTTAATATTCAATGTAAAGCTAGCACCTGAAAATTAATGGAACACAAGCAAATTTCAACAAGAAGAAATAAAAACAAAATTATTATTTATTTTTTCCTTCAGGCCAGTTCCAAACACTACCATTTTAAAAATCATCTCTAATTCTTAGCCAAAAGAATTCTAGGAGGAAAGAGTGTCTCCAGTACACAGTAATATCCCTTCGCTGATTTATATCCAAATTTATGGACGTGCGATTTCAGTTTTCCCTTTAAAAATCAGACCAAGTTTTGCCACATCTATTCCTCTCTGTCAAACATTTCACATGGCTTTGTGGGCAGCTTGTGAGTTGTGTCTGTTGCCAGTGCCTCTGCAGTAAATGTTCCTTCGATCAGCACAGTGAGCTTGGCATTGCTCCAGCACAACACCTCACACTGAGTATTTTACCTTCTCAGTAGCAGTGTCTGCAGCCAAGATACATCCAATGGGGCACATGAACAAAAACAGGACCTGTGAGGACAGCAGGAATCTGATATTTTTATTAACATTCTTCTCATCTTCTCTTATAATAATATCTGCCTTGTACTAAGAGTGCAGTTAGGCTTAAAGAAGACATAAAATCAAAGTGTAACAAAAGTGTAAACAAAAGTGTAACCAGAGGAGAAGTACAAGGACAGAACCAAATGTTTTCTGTAAACATTTTTTTTTAAATGAATGCTGCCAACAGTGGAAATGGCAAGCCTTCCTTTCCTGTAATAGGTAAGAATTGCTGAACATGCTAGGGAAATGAAAAGATAGTTCAGATAGAGACTGTTTCATTACTGATGATGTTTGGAGTACTACTTTGGTGAGAGAAAAGGATTTCAAAGACCTTAAGGACTGGCATGCAGGGAAGAAAGAAAGAAAGGCAGGGCAGTTTGTCCCACTGACAAGACACTGTGAAATGGCACAAGCGGAATCAAAAGAGGGATTTCTTTTTCTGTGAGCAGGACAGAAGAAAAGCAATTTGTTTCTTGAGAGTGAAGAGCTGTAAAGAGGGTATACAAAAGAATATCTGCTCTTAGAAAGCACTTGACAAAATAACCTAGCACTTATGTGTGTTGGCTACTTGTAGCCAACAGGCTGCATGTATCTCAGCGTGGAAAGACACTGGAATTTCGCAGCATGGTTGAGGTTGGAAAGTGCCTCTGGAGATCACCTTGTCCAACCCCTTTGCTCAAGGAGTGCTGCCCAGAGCCTGTTGCCCAGTACAATTTGTGAATATTCAATTAACAAAACTAAGAATACATGGGGGGCCGTGGTCTGGTCGGTCTCCTGTTCTAGTAACAGCAGTTTAGTGACAGGTAGACAAAATTCCTAAAGAAGAATTATCCTATGTACATACATGTAACCAGCTAATTGAGAGAGCATTCAAAAGAGATGCATTTAACAAACAGAATTTTTCCTGCATGTTTGGATCATTTGTGTCCTGAAATGTTTTGGATTAATTTATTTTTTCATTTGCAGCAGACGACCTATCCAGCTGAAAGAAATGCAGTTTTCATACCTGTGGTTACAGATGGTAAGAAGTGAGTTTAAAGATGTATCTGGTGATAATATTTGAGCCGATGTATGCATGTGCTGCAGAGTGATGCATCTCTATGTCCATTATTACATGTTCCATGCCTATTGACTATTATTTGTTGATATTTGGGAGGTATGCTTAACTCCCAGCAGGACAAAGCTAACAAAAAGTGAAGTAGCTATACAACACTAAACCCTCTTAATGGTCATACATCGTGTATTGTTTAGTAATCTCATGTGTTTGCTGCTAAATGGTTTGACCATTTTCCAAGATTCTGATCTTTTGGGGGTTGAAGATGGTGAGAAAGAGAATGCAACGGAGGAAAGTATCATGGCACTTGTCTCCACATTTGTTCTCAGTGGAAAAACAAGATTAATACTAACCTAGCTGCTGGCTTTTTTTCACTTTACAGTGAGGTAGCTCTCCTCACAGGTCAGACATGTGCTTGGTCATTTGGCTGGCTCACATTACAACTCCCCTGATATGGTGGCTTATATGAAACAGACACTCATGAATGAAACCACAATCCCATGACTGGACTTTCCCTTCAGAGCCCTACAACAGGCAACATCCTTAACAGGCTTGTGGAGCCACCCATGAATACCGTGTAGAAGTAATGGCTTGGTACTGGGAATGTCTCTTCTCGAGTGCCCACCTAGAGGCAACTCTTAAGAGGATTTTATTCAATTGACTTCAAGGTCAGTGCACAGATAGTCTGCCCCCTGTCATTCAGCACACTGGGCTTTCTCCAATATCCAAATCTCCGTTTTCTCATGGCCCATTGGTCACAGTTGCATCATTTACTGGTAATTGAATTTATGTCAAAATTTTGAAGCCTATCTGTACACTGAAGGAAGTTAAAGCATCTTGTTTCTGATGGCAAACCAAGATATGATTAGACTATTTGTTTTACTTAACTGCTTGCTTTTTAACTCTTCTTTTGAGAGAAAACACACAAGTTAAATAAACTAAAATTAAAATTATAAAAGCCCGTGACCTAAGCTGTAGAAGAAATTATTTATTAGGTTAAATAATTGTAATTATGATATATTTCCTCATTTCAGTTTTTGGTGAATATTGAAAAGCATTATTTTTCAATGTAAACAATGTAAACAAGTAATGTAAACCATGTGGACAATGTAAAAATATTAAAAAGTATGATATGAGTATTTTTGTTGATATCCATTTGTCATGATTTAAGCCCAGCTCAGCACCACACAACCTCACTCTTCCTACATCAGGATGGGAGACAGAATCAGAAGGATAAAAGTGGGAAAACTCATGGCTGGAGGTAAAGTTTAACAGTTTAACTGGTAAGCAAAAGCTGGGCATGCAAGTAAAGCAAAGCAACCTAAGGAATTTATTCACCACTTTCCATAGGCAGGCAGGTGCTTAGCCATTCCCAGGAGAGTAGGGCCCCATCACACACAATGGTGACTTCGGAAGACAAACATCGTGACTCCAAATATCCCCTTCTTCCTCCTTCCTGCCTCCCCTTTATATACTGAGCATGATGCCATATGGTCTGGGATATCCCTTTGGTATATTTGGGGTCAGCTGTCCCGACTGTGTCCCCTCCCAACTCCTTGTGCACCCTCAGCCTCCTCACTGGTGGGGTGAGGAGCAGAAAGGCCTTGACTGTGTAAGCCCTGGTCACCTGATAACTTAAACACCCCTGAATTATCAACGCTGTTTCCAGCAGAGATCCAAAACACAGCCTCATACAAGCTGTTGTGAAGAAAATCAACTCTATCCCAGTGAAATTCATCACACTATTTCAACCCGGTAAACTGCTTCTGTGGGTCTTGAGCTTTCTCAATCTCAACGAAGATGTCTTGTGGAATTTTGATTCCTTTTACAACTTAGAAAATTCCATCACTTACCTGCCTAATAAAAATATTTTCTTCAATAAAACCATTTCCTTCTTCTATAAAACAACAAAACACCTACTGAGGCATGGTCTAAATGCTGAGAAAATAGGCCTTCCTAGCAAGAAACCTTTATTAGTTTCTAAGGGTGTATCTGAAGAAAATCAAGAGTTAGAAAGCAGAATTGATTGAAAAAAGAAAAGATTCATTCACATGGCTAGTAGCATATTACGAAAACATCCTTCCCCTATTCTGATACTGTATTTTCCCATGACCTGGCTGAAGCTGAGTGAAGCTGCAGAATAGTGGCTGTTTGTAACTCATTGAAGTAGTACTGTTCCTCAAGAAACAACAAATAAAGTATTCAAATTTTGTCTCTGTTGCTTCTTTCATCTCTTTATTGCTCAGTTGTACTATGTTCAAAACATTTTCATCTGAGTCTTATGAGACCTTTTGAACAGTATATGGAACATGAGAACACTGACCTTAGCTTATATGTCTTATTTCTGGCTTTGTCAAAAGGTCAGTTCAGTAACTCAGGTAACTTGTCAGAACCAGGTCATCACAGGGACTCATTAGATCTTAAATAAAAAACATTTCCTGAGCTGTACTGTGAAGTGAGGTGTTTTGCTGGGGTGGAAGACATAGTGTTTGAAATAGCATTCTGATTCTGACTTACGACGATACTGAGGTGCACTTAGCTGTTGAATGTACGTACAAGTTAGTATCCATATGGACTATACATCTTTTGCAGCTCTTTAAGCTGCAGTAAGTTTATATCCAGTGTGTACTTTTAAAAATACATATGATAGAAGATGTGTGTTCATGAAAAGGATTTAAAGTCTTTACTTGACTCAACGGTTGCGTGGATTTGAAATCGTAGGCTGGATTCTTAATTACACTGATGTATGAGAAAATAACACGACAGACATTTGTAGCGAATCATAGCCATTACTTATCTGTGTTTTCAAATTCTAGATTCAAAGTCAGTGAAGCCTGTGTTTAGATTGCAGTCTCGTTCTTTCGAAAAATTTGATACTAGAGACTGTTTGCAAGATGGATCATGACACTTCATCTACCAACAGTTGTTATTGTTATTTATAGTTTCCCCTGCCTTGTTCATACTCTCATAAACAAGGAAAATGAAGTAGATCTATTTTGGGACAGAGATCTATAAAAGACTGAAATGCACAAAAATTAAAAAATAATGGGTTCTGCAGTTTTATATTAGACTGAGTTTATCTTTCAATTTGATGTGAGTAATTAATCCTCTGAAATGATAAGTCAGAGAAATTGTCAGTCAGTGAGGAAACCTAGATTCATTTCCTTATGATAATGACTCTTGCATAATCCTTTTACTGTTTTTCTCTTCCCTGCCCTCTTCTGTGACAAAAGATACAAATAAAAGTATAATACATATTAAATGATAAAACACAGATCTGGATTTTCTCCTGAACATTCTCCAGCCGTCTTAAATTTAACAGGAAAAAGGGTTTGAAATGCAGGAGTTAACTGATCCTATGCAAAGAATAACACAGAATGTGTCTGTCACAGTTTTCATTTTTGAATTGGGTTTTTATCACAAGGTTTTGGCATTGGGGATGGGGCTACACAAGTGCCTTCTGGGAGAAGCTGCCAGAAGCTTCCCCAATGTGTGAATAGAGTCAATGCCAGGCAGCTCCAAGACAGCCACCGCTGGCCAAGGCAGAGCGCATCAGTGATGGTAGTAGTGCCTCTGGGATAACATAGTTAAGAAGGGGAAGGAGTTCCAGCACAGGTGCAAATTACAGCCAAAGAGGAGAGGAGTGAGAATATGTGAGAGCAACAACTCTGCAGATTGGTGAAGCAGGGGGAGGAGGTGCTCCAGGAGCTGGAGCAGAGATTCCTCCGCAGCCCTTGATGTAGACCATGGTGAGGCAACTGTGCTCCTGCAGCCCATGGGGTGGGGAGTCTACACTGTCAGGGCTTGTGATCCCATGGTGGACCCACACTGGAGTAGTCTGTCAAGACTCTGTCAAGTCTGATTAGACAGGGAAATCTGACCATTTTCACCCCACGCAGTCCTTTCTATTAAGTAGAAAGAAAAAACAACTGTCCCTGAAGGAATGCATCCTGCAGAACGGACCCATGCTGGAGCAGTTCAGGAGGAACTGCAGCCTGTAGGACAGCCTAGCAGCAGAGAAAGGGCTAACAGAGGAGAAAGGGAAAACACAGGAGGAAGGGCAAACATAGGAGTTCATGGAGGACTGTCTCCCACTGAAGGAACTCCACAGTGGAATAGGGGAAGTGTAAGGAGTCCTCCCTCTGAGAAAGAAGGAGCAGCAGAGATAATGTGTGGTGAACTGACCCCAATCCTCATTCCTGAACCTCCTGTGCAGGTTGGGATGGAGGAAGCAGAGAATTCAGGAGTGAAGTTGAGGCCACATCACAGTCCACCTGGTAAGGAGTCATGGTATTCATTCATTACAAATTTTAGTCAGGCTGAACAAAGGAACTCTCCTGCTTTTATTTTATAATAGTTTTAAATCTTACCTTGCTAGGTACTACCTAGCCAATTCTCTCTAACAGGTAACAAATTGTAAGTATGAACAATCATCATAGAGTAATAAATAATTTTGCTTGCAGAGTTTAAGCCACACTCCTCAAAGGATGAGTGCTATTTTTCTGTTTGTTTGTCCCTGTGTGGACAAGGAAATCTGGCCATTTTCACCCCACACAGTCCTCTCTATTAACTTTGCATTCTTGAACTGGGAGTTAGTACAAGATGGTAAATAAGAAGACAATATGATGGGGGCAGGGAAAGCTGCAGCTTCCTAAACATTGGAAGACTGCATTTCTCAGAGTTAAAACTGTTACAGCTAAACAAAGAAGTCAATGAAGGTCCAAGCCATTTTCAAGTCACTCCTGTCAAGATCACTAAGCCTACATTTCACAGGTCCGGAAATTTATTATATTGATATTAACACCTTGCGTATCATTTGATGTTTCTTGTACTTCCTGTGCACTGGTGTTCTATGTTGAATGAATACCCAACTCCTGTGAAAATAATAGGTTTGTCTGTGGTTTGCTCTCTGGAATGGATGCATGCGTAAAATCTATTCCCTTGCTTTTGAAATGAGCATATCTTAAGTTAAAGAACAGTCTATCATGCTGAAATAAACCAAAATCTTTTTATGTAGAGAATGTTCTTATGAAGAAATTTCAGAAGTTAAAATAGTGTAGAAACAAATCAATAGAACATCTGTGAGTTTATATATTCATATTTCAAGGGTGATTTATTTATCAATTTGCTGATCCCATCATGGAAGCACCCTAGCCCATAAGCAACAAACTATTTGCTTTAGAATATGATTCATTTGACCAATACCAAAGAGGACTCTTCATAAAATTTTGCAGTCTATGTTCATCCACTTTTACAGCTAAACTTTGACCATAATCTTGTGATGTATAATTTGGGAATAATGGAGCATGAGTTACGATAACTCATCAAAATATGTGCCAGTGGGATTCTAAACTAGGCCAGCAAAAGTATTTATTTGTGTGAAACAGAATAAAAGAGGTTTATATAATCCTATAGTAAACATCTAAAATGGAATATAGGAAAAAAAGAAATCCTAAATTACTTGTCAGCTCTGACAATGCATGGTTGAGTAAATGTATTTCTAAGGCTGTAAATCTCCTTGCCTAGTTTTTGAGAGGTTTGTGAAGGGTGGTTAAAGACTAAGTCCATCTGAAAGCAAAGAGTTCAGTCAAAAGCATCAGCTTTTTTGCAGTCCAGTCTTCTTTCAGCTGATGCAGCTCAAACAACCAAGTCAGGCAGCAAACAGAAGTTCTCTGACATGCAGTTACTGATATAATCATAATCCAACAGAAATAACAAATCAATCTTAAATTGTACCTGCAGTTATTTTGAAGATCTAGCAAATGTATCATAAAACATATATTTATGAAAACCAATTTTAACTATATTCTTGACATCAGATTTTTTTTCTGTTTAAGATAGTATTCCAAGGCACAGCCTACTGAAACACAGAACTGAGAAAAGCTGTTACCTTAGTTATAGATAATTATATGGGAACCTGGGTGTTATTAGTGCAAGGAAGAAAAATGTAGGTCTTGCAAAAGTTTTTTGTTTTACACACCCATATCTCAACCTGCTGCTCTTTAAGGGCAGTGATGCTAGAGTTTAGGATCAGCTGCTTTTGCGTGCTTTGTATTATCTCTTATAAGTGAGGCTTGCAAACATCGTCTCTGACTTGTATTGAAATGACTTTAAGAGAACGGCAAAAGCAGTTGCATGCTTGCAATTGATTAAATGTGAAATACCAATTTCTGCTGCTGTTTCTTTCTTTGAAGGACAATAGTTGTCCCTCATTAATCTTTCATTAAAATAATATTCCTTCATTAAATGGGTAATACCTATTAATTCAGATGAAGAACAATGGCTCTTGACAAAAAAAAGGTTTCTTACCTGGTTAATCAGAATGCTTTAAGTAGATACACTCCACAGCTTAACCATTAAGGATTTTTTAATGTTGTTCATGTCAATGTTGGTTTGTTTTAAGCATCAGAGGAAATCAGCAGCTCAGTGAAATTTAAAATTCTGACTAGCTTATTGGTGTAACAGAAAAAATCTAACTAGCTATTGCCATGATAAAACTAATTCATACTCTGCAGTTTCATCCAACTGCTGATGCTAGTTATATAAAAAACAAAATCTACTTTATTGCATAAAACCAAAACTAGGATTTTCAAGTCTATCTTGCACATTTTATATAACTTTTAATTTCGATGCATGCATGTGAACTTTGCCTTCTGATCTGAAATCAATGCCAGTGACTGATACATCAAAACTCTGGCAAATACTGCAAGCCTCTTCTCCTGAACAACTGTAGGGTGGAAGGTTGATACAGGGCACAGATGTTCTGAACATTTCTGGTTTCTGCTGATCTGTTTTTCTGTGATTTATTTTCCAGTCTTTCTGCCATCATTATGTGAAGTCTTTGTTTTCTCCTGCAACCAGAATGACTGTCTGACTCTGCAACCTGCCTGGAGGTTTGTGACCTCATGTTCCTCTCTTTTCCCACTTACCTAGCACAGCAAGTTTCTTGCTTCTTTGATTAAGGGATGAACAATTTATTCTTTGTGCATACCTCTCATACTGCAGTTTTCTTTCTTAGTCATCTTTCATGGAGCCCTAAGAGCCCAGGAAAATTCATTCACACATTGAATAAACAGAGTACTGGATATTCTTGCAAAAAAAAAACCCACCAAAAAAACAAAAAAAAAACAAAAAAAACCAAAACAAACAAACAAACAAACAAACAAAACCAAAAAAACCAAAACAAACAAAAAACCCCCACAAAAACAAAAAACCAAACAAAACAAAAGGATTACAGAGTTTCAATTTGCTTTCTTTCTGCTTGATATGGAATTAACATGAGTTTCATGCTTCTGATAATTATTATTTATTGATTCAGACAACTTTGGCACAATCAAAAGAAATACAGGTAAGCCAAACAATCCTAGATCTTGGCATCTTATCTATTTACTACTAAGGGAAATAAATCACTTTTTTTAATTTCACCAAAAGAAAAGATTTTGCAACAACCCTGACCTATGGTATTGATATGTAATATTTTATTTTTGGTTTTCAAACTTAGAAGTGCATATTTAACTAAAATATTTTTCATGTTGTTACATTTTTCAGCTACAATTGAATTGGTATGCATGAAATAATTACATTTCTGGTCACAATTGATATTGTGCATGTCTCTTAAAATATTAAGAAATAAACATTCAATTAAAAGTGTCAGATTTCCAAAATAAATTTTAAAATGTATCTCTTGTTTAAAAGGCATGGGTTCCTGTCCAATCATCATTTTGATATGGAAATGAGTACAGAATTCGCACAATGTTCTTGCATTAGAAACGAGAAAGTAGAATATTGGAAGCACCCAATTTTTTTCATAGATGATAGCACTCCCTAAACTTTATCTTCCTTTTGCAAGTACAGGCAGAGAAGGCTAAATGAACTTTTCAAATAGTTTATCGTTTTTTCTACCCTTATAAATTTGTGCAAACATCAGGCAACAAATAACTAGAATTTTTGCCGTACTTCACACTAAATTGATACTGAGATTTCAGACATATTTGGGTAGTTTCCATTAGTTCCGTTGTCACTATGGGCCTGAAAAGTAAGCTACACACTTCTTTTGAGACACTGTGTTTTATTAAAACAGATCTCTTAACTGACAGATATGAAAGTCGCAGCTATCTCTGACAAGATATTACATTTTAGATCTCTGGTCTCATTGAGGTGGTTATTCTGAAAAATAGTATGAGTATTTAGTAGCAATAATGACACTGGGGCTGCTTGACGACTGCAGCACATGCACCACCTTTGTCTATGCCTGACTGTCCATGTTAAATAATAGGATCATTACTTTACATTTCAGTTGCTAAGTGAAAAAATACTTTTTTAATTGATGCAGAAGTACTAAACCCATGATATTCTCCTGTCAAGGAACTAGGAATAAGCAGTAAGACTGACTTTTTTCTGCTTTCACAGAAATTACGTTGAAAGGCAAAACGTATTTGTAGAACATCACTCATGTATTAAGTATGAGAGTCTGACCATGACAAATGATGCACTGCATACAACATCTACCCTAAGTGTGAGTGTTCCTAGCTCTTTAAACACCAATTTCTCAATTTTTCAATTTTTAAGTGTTAGATTGCTAGCAAAGTGCAGGAAAGTCTTGTTGCTTTGACAAGTCTTTTACGCCATCACTAGGCTCATTGTTCCAGCAGAAGTTTCGTAATACTTCTGCCAAATCTTAAATATAACACGGTAAATTCCTCTGTGTTCTAAGTATCACATCACTGCAATAAACAACTGAATATAAACAATAAGAAGCTTAGCCAACCTGGTGCAAAATTTAAAACCTCCAAATCAAACCTGTGTTTTTGGACTCTGGGGTGAACGGGTGTATTTCCTAAGATATGGCAAAAAAAAAAAGAGAACATGCAAAATATTACAAAGTAGAATGGCACAATGCAAATGCCTGAAACAATTAAAGGCAAAAGACCTGCTTTGTTCTGATCTCATAGGGCCCTGGCACCTTCTAGCAGGTGGCACTGAATGAATATATTTAGCATTGCTCTTCCTTCCTGCATTAATATTTCCACTACAATATATTGTCCCATAATAACAGGAAAATTTTGCAAATGTACACCAGTGAATGAGAAAATTGAATAAATTATTTTACTTTTTTAATGGTAGGAATATACATTAATTGGACGAGGTTGTGGTATAACAGAGAATCCTGAGGTGGCTGGTACAAGGTCATACCTGCAAAACTAAGCTAAAGGATATTCACAGTACCTCATTCAAAATACACAGAAGAATAACCATGGACATTAGGGTAATTGCTCCCTGCAAATATATTAGGATACAGTTTTTCAGTTCTTGAGAATCGAATATACCTATGCCTGAATGGGCAGCTGTATTTTAAAAGTGTGTAAAGGCAGAGTATTCTGCTGCTAGGATGTTAAATAGGTAAAAACATTAACTTTTTTCTGTGGTTGGTCTAAACTTGCAACAAAGCAATGTACACATTCTTCTGAAACTTTTTCTTATCTTGTACACTTCTCCAGGCAAATTAGTCTAAATTAAGTTGTTTGACCTTTGTTAAGGATTTCTTCTGCAATGTTTATTAAAATAACGTTTACAAAAAATTGTACACTCAAATATTTTGGAGGGATCAGTACACTTGTTGCAGAATTATCATGTTAATGGCATCTTGCAGTTAATTATCTGAAATTATCTTGGAAGAACTGATTGAAATTCAGGAAAGTAAATTCAGGATACCACATCTAAACAGGAATAGTTAATTATGCGTATTCATGTTTGGTCCCAATAGGTGCTTAAGCTGTGCATGTTGCAAAGGGGACAATCCTATTGCATTTATATATAACTCATAAAATGTGTGAAACAGACTCTTTGTGTTGTTGATAAGGCCTTAGCTATGTTGCAAATAAAAAGAAAAATGTATCAGGGAACTTGAGATTGCTTAGACTGTATTGTTCAGAAGTCTGACAAATTTAAAACAATTTTAAACCAAAACTTTACTAAACTGGCATTTCTTTAACAATAGTAACAGTTAATTTAATTTATTAAATCATTATTAATAATATTAAAAGTTAGTTCTTTTATGTTATTGCTACTCATCTACCTATGTAAAACTGTTAATTCTTAACACCTATTAACATCCCACATGAGCTGTAAGTGTACAGCAGCAGGGTACTGATGCTGCCTGTGTAGCAGTGATAGGCAATGGATTTGGGAGGTTCTTGGTCTCCAGGCTTATTTGCAGTCTGCTCCTTTTATTTTTATTCATTGTTTTGCAAAATTCACTGCTTGGGTCACTGCCTACATATTTTCCAATGCCTGGTTATGTGCAACTGCATAGCTCTCTGCTGGGTTAGTGGTCAAATTGCTCACACTTTTCAGTAAAATGCCCATACTTTGTGTTTAGTTATGTCACCACAATGTTACAAAATATTTACATTATTTTAGTACATGTAGATTTCAATTCAAGACAAGCTAATATTATTATATCCTAATTAATATTTTTTTTTAATTTACATCACAAGCCCTTTCTTTAATCACAGCCAAAAATACCCGTCTGGTTTGGGGCATGCAATTTAAAAAGGTGTTATGGGTATAACAGCAAATCCAGAAAAGAACAATGAAAATTATTGGAGATTTAGAAAACTTGGTTTATGAAAAGAATTGGGCAAAACTGGGATTGTTTGGCCTATGATTTTATCTTTTTTCCTTCGTGCAACCTCTCTGAGTGTCATTAAGCATGGACAGGGCACTTGCCAGCACCAAAACTGGCACTGCAGCACCTTGATGCCATAGGTACTGCTGATGAAAGGACCCAGTACGGGATTTATAGCAGGCATAGAGTTTATAGGCTAAAGTCTTTGTCACACAAACACACAGATCTGTGTGTGACACCTGGGCCAGAGGATGAAATTGTGAAAGTTAGAAAAATGTCGGAAAATCCTGAAATCCCAGCTGCTTTGAGATTTCCCTTGTGGTTGGTTTGACATCACTGCAACCATGTGCTTGAACTCTCCTTCCTGTGGTGAAGTTGAAATAGACATTGAAAAATAAAAGTTGAAAATAGGGCTTCTGTGAAAAAAAAAAATTCAATAAACGAATTAGAGAACTGTTGTGCACTTTCACAGTAGCCCACAGTGTGAATATTGCTGACTGTTCTCTTGCTTGAGGGGTAGAGATGTGTCAAGAGATTCTTAGCAGAATGAAGCCCACATAGGAGATACTAACAAGGCCATTGTAAGCTTATGACTATTTATTTCATATTTTCTTATGTATATAGAACAAGTATTCTCATCTTGTTAGTATTGTCTTAAAAATAAATAACCTGCTCTGGTTTTGCCTGGTAAGATACTGTATTTACAAACCTCAGCTGGGTTCTGTGCATGCATCCATGCACACGGACCCCTGGTGTGATGGGTTTTTGCTTAAATAACCACAAGCTAAATAAGTATTAGAATTTGCAATTTTTCTAACAATTAGAAGCGTGCATTAAGTGTCTGGGCTGAAGAACCGTCATCACTGGGGTGTATGACCCTGGATTTTCTAGCTGTCTGTAAAGACAGGGGAAGAAACCCCTTTCTACCATAAAAATCAGTATCATTGTTCATGATGAGCGTTTCCATGTCTGTCTTCTTACAATTCTATCTTTATAATCCACAGGGCTTCAGTAAGACTTCCATGCTCTTATGTGAGGATAAAACTTGATTTATAATCTTTAAGCTATGATATAAATTAGTTTTGGAGGTAGCTTTCTTTCCCATTCTTTCTTCTGTAGGAAGTGGCTGAATTGTATTCTAAAGAAGACAATTTAAGAATATTGACTTCCTGTACATCACCTGGACATCTTTTTTTTTTGGAAAATTTAAACCATATTTTTACATGCCACTAAATCACACAAGCCTTCTCTTTTTGGAAACGTGTCATATCCCAGAGATACCCTGGAGTTGACAGATTATAGTCTTACAAAGAGCTAATATTATTTTTCAAGAGTATGAAATAAAAAAAAAAAAATGCAATTTATAGTCTATCCTCGCATAGGATAGATATAGGATCCTCATATAGGATAAGCACATTAGATGGGAAAGGGTAGACTTTGGCCTATAAATTTTAAGTTTGTTATAAACTACTTACATCTTTGTAAGTGTATATGAATGTTATATATTTGTTGGGTGTATATGAATGCCAGCAGCTGTTGGACTGTCCTGTACCCTACCTCTACCAAAGCAATATGGAGCACTGAGAAATTATTTAGTTTTAATCATAGCATGCTTTGGGTTGGAAGGGACCTTAAAGATCATCTAATTCCACATCCCCTCCCATGGGTAGGGACACCTTCCACCAGACCAGGTTGCTCAAAGCTCCATCCCGCCTGGCCTTGAACACTGTTGCTCAATTTGCAGTATTAATTTGAAGTTTTCATCTCAGAAATCATTGCAGTAGATAGAAATGTAACTCAAAATCATGAAACCTGTGTAAGCAATACCTATATTCTGACCTTGCTTTCCAAGAGAGGGCTTTAAAAGCCTTTGCAATGTAAGGATATGTAAAAAAATACATCACCTCTTAGGAATAGAAGTATTTTTCATTCTTCCACTCGATGCTAGAAAATCTGACACTAAGAGGTGGACTTCTCTGTTATCTGTTGCAGATTTTCCGCTTTTATTCATCAGTGGATTTCATCTCAGCGATGTTGCAGGTCTTTCTGAACCTCATCCTCAGTTGATCAGAGGGAATTTTATTATTTGTTTGTTTGTTTTTTGATTGTGGCTATTTTTAAATTATTAAGAAAGACTCATGTTTAAAAGCAAGGTCTACACAAAGTGTTCTAAGTACACTTTTATATACTGTCTTATGCCCTCTCTTAGCAGTAAAAGTCAATTCTGAATTGCTTCAGCAAGAACTATAAAAATGTAAATTGCTAGGATCTGATTTGGTCTTATTGTCAGAGCTGAGTTCTAACAGCTAAATCTAGAACATATAGCTGCTGAAGGTTATTAATACAATATAGTTTACATATTCAGAAGGATCCTGTTTTAGTCTCTTCCTCTCAGTTAATAGAACATGAATGAGAAAAAGCTCCAGAGGACATCTAAATAAGGTTCTGAATTTGAAATTTTACCTTCCTTTAAAATTTTTGAACTCCTTTAAAATTATGTCATCTTATGGCATCTCATTGCCACTTTTTTATTTTTTGAAGGGGGTTCCAAAGAATGAAGTTATTATTTTATTTCATATGGGTTGCAATTTTAGAAAAAAATTCATTATATGAAGAAACTTGAAGCTATTGTTTTGTCCCGTGATCCTTAATGATCCAATTCAAATATAATAAAATTTTCAAATCATGTCTTTGTGATGTCACAAGTGGAAGGTATAGGTATACCAGAAGTAATACTCCATATTTTTGTAGAATTTTTGCAAAATTATTCTAGTTTATGCTGCAATATATCAAAGTAGAGAAAACTATGGTTTTTTCCCTGTATTAACTGTTTGATATTAGATCCTGATCCAGCCAGTCACATGTGTACTCTGCACATGAATAGCCTTCAGCAAAAGGAATTTACAATAACACATAAAGAAGATAAGAATTTTTATGTGTTTCGCATATTGTATATAGTAGTTTTGCACGTAGTGATATTTATATCATAAGTGGACATTCTTTTAATTTAAATAGGCTACTTAAATTTTTGTCAATTTTTCAGTAGAAGCAGCTTGTCTTGTCAGCAATAATCTGGTTGATTTCAACATGAGAAGATTGACTCTGCAAAAACTCAAGATGTTAGACAAATTTCATGGTCCAATAAACATAAATTTGACAGATGGAACTTGCTGGCATAGGATCTTTTAAATCATATGATTCAAAATAGACCCAACATTTGTGTAGATGGTATCTTCAGACCAGCTACCTAGAATGGAGTTGACAAACACAATGAAATCCTATAAAGTGTTTACTGGCTGTAGTCAATTATATGGTTTTGTTATTCATGGATATCTGTGGGTAGTACAGCCAGCAGGCAGAACTGTGTGGAGCTAATCTAATACTACCCAGCTCACAGATCACATCAAATGATTCAAGTATCAGGCTTACAGCTTCAGCAGAGCTGCCCCACATTTTTCAGAGATATCGCTTCTAAAGACTTTAGTGATAAGGAACACATCAGACTTCCAGGCATTCTCAAGAGGGGAGAAACAGATTGGTAGTAGGCAGAATGTACTTTCATTTAAACTACTTGGTGATTTTTCCACTCTCTTCTTTAGATAAATTTAACTTTCACCATAATAATTGTTCAGTGAAGTTCAAATTAAGTGAATGACTGATGGTCTAAAAGGTAGATCACAACATAAATTCTGTGATTACTGCTGTGGTTACTGAAATTTTGTATAAGGACTGTATGATTGGACTTCACCCAGCGGAAATGTGTTGCCAGTGTACAAAGATGCACAAAATTTAAGCTATGCCATCTGTACATATATTATTAAACAAATGAGAGAGATGTGACGTCTAGTAAAACTGTGGACATTTAGATTTGCCAAGATTTACAAAAATACTTGCAAAACACTGTAGAATGAGTCACTGTAATATTATTGACATTATTTATCATTTAATATTAACATTGAAGAGAATATAATTAATATATTAACATTGAAGAGAATTCTGGCTAATATATTCCGAAATTTTTCTGGAAAGCAAATATAATCTCTTTCAGATTGGCACTGAAACCACACAAACAATTCACACTTAGAAAAGCAGGGAACTACATTAAAATATTTGGCAAATTTGCATAAAATCTTAAATACTTTAAGAAGGGGTAATGTAATATTTAATTATTATAAAGCCAACTTCAAATAATGAATTATTCTTCCTCCTAACTCACATTTATACTGTTTAGTCATTTTATCATCCCCCTACTATGCCATAAAGCTATCTGTTGACTGCTCAGAAAATTGATAAAGCAGTGGCAAAGAGCCAATAATGATGATATAAAGCATTTCTTTTATATATTGTGCCCCCACTCTGTGGGTATGTCATCATTTCTACAGATCCATTAGGTGGTATCAGGTAACATATTTTGTTCTGTAAATTGCACCAAAGGAGTCTTTTGTCATGCCTTCAAATTTTTGTTTACAGAGAATCAAGCAATCACAGTCTCTGTCAGAATCACAGAAAAACCTTGGCACCCCACAAGTCACTCAGAAAACTGCATATTACGGCAATAAGATGGCAGCAGGTACTTTAACTTAACCATGCTTATTCACACAAAGAGCCAGCATTTGTGACTCAGATGAAAAAAAAACACTTGGCACAACAGCATTTAGGTAGAGAAGCATTCTTTGCTGCTAAACTTTATGCTATCTTGGTTATATCTCATTCTGACACTTTAATTAGAAACTTAGACTTCATGCTTTTATCTTTCCTATTCTGTGGTAAATGCAAGTAGTAGTTCAGTCTAGGTTTCTAAACATATTCGCATACTTCAAGATGCAGACAAAACTGTAATAGGATTTACAAAAGCTCGTAGAAACTAATTAGGAATTTAATAGCCAGGTGCTTCTGAAAGTCTAATTGGGAAGATATTTGAGTTTTTAGGAGCCCCTTGCAAAAAAACTTCTGAGCAGTATAGGCCCTAGAAGAAAAATACATATATTTATTTAATCTTTTAAATTAAATTTCAAATTTAATATTCTTAGAAAATTTATTTATTTTGCTGTTTAGGTCTCTGATTCAGATTCCTTTTCTCTTTATGTAGCAGTGCAGTGAGGATCGCCACATGCATTAATACAATTCAGTGCAGTTTATTTTTTATAGTGGCTTTTACATCATATACTCTAAAACCATCAATTTTCTGTATGACAGACCTTATGACAGTGAACAATGAACAAGTGAACAACAGTAAAGAAAATATATTTTATTTTCAGAGTAGATAATTTGTGACATTTTAGGAGAAAAAAGCAATCGTGGTGGGTTGGCACTGGCTGGGTGCCCGTGCCTGCCAAAGCTGCTCTATCCTCCTCAGCTGGACAGGAGAGCGAAAATGTAACAAAAGGCTCGTGGGTTGCTATAAGAGCAGGGAGGGGTCACTCACCAGTTACTGTCGTGGGCAAAACAGGCTTGATTTGGGGAAATTATTTTCATTTATGAACAATCAATGGGAGAAGAATAATAAAAACAAAACCAAGTCCTAAAACCACCTTCCCCCTACCACTCCCTTTTTTCCCAGCCTCAAGAGCAGTCCATAATTCTCTACCTCCTCCCAGTGCAGCAGCACCGGAGGATGAGTAATGGATGTTGCAGTCAGTTTGTCACACATTGTCTCTGCCACTCCTCAGCGGAGGACTGCTCACACTCTTCCCCTACTCCAGAGTGGGGTCCCTCTCATGGGAGACAGTAATCCATACACTTCTCCAAAGTGAATTTCTCCCACAAGTTGCAGTTCTTCACTAACTTCTCCAGCATTGTCCTTTCCATGGTGTGCAGTCCTTCAGGAACAGCCTACTCCAGTGTGGGTCCCCTACAGGTCACAACTCTTGCCAGCAAACCTGCTCCAGTGTGGGCTCCTCTCTCCATGGGGCTATAGCTCCTGCCAGGAGCCTGTTCCAGTGCAGGCTTCCCATGGAGTCACAGCCGACTTTGGGCATCCACCTGCTGCACCATGGATCTCCATGGGCTGCAGGGGCACAGCTGCCTCACCATGGCCTTCCCCATGGGCTGCAAGCGAATCCCTGCTTTGGCACCTGAAGCACCTCCTCCCCCTTCATCTTCACTGGTCTTGGTGTCTGCAGAGTTGTTCCTCCCACATATTCTCACCCCTCTCTTCTTTTGCTGCAGTTGCTTCTGCACTGTAACTTTTTCTCTTGCTTAACTGTGTTATCCCAGAGGTCCTGCCACTGTCACTGATGGGCTCATCCTTGGCCAGTCGTGGGTCAGTCCTGGAGCTGTCTGGCATTGGCTCTGTTGGACATGGGGGAAGCTTCTGGCAGCTTCTAATAGAAGACACCAAGGTGACCCTCCTGATGCCAAAACCTGGCCACACAGAACCATTAGAGTAGTATAGTGTATTTCAAGTGTAACAGAAAAGTCTTTTGATAATGTTCCCAGTACAAAGTGAAAAAAAAGCAATAAAAAAGGAATATTTAGTAATAATAAAATACGAAAACCATGTAATACATGGTTATACAGGTACATATAACTATAAAATTATAAAATTCACTGATCATTAATGTAAAATCTCCATGTTATAAAAATGTGATCTAAAAGTAGGAAAAATAAGTTAGATGATTAGTGGAGGTGTAGTTTGTCTTTTTGTGAGCAGTTAAGTGAAATTTCCTTGCAATATTAAGAGTAGATGTGGTGGATGCATTTTCAACAAAATAACTTTAACTGGATAATAATTTTTTGGAGTTCATATCATTAATGAGAAAATATCTTTCTGTAAAGTGGTTGCTATGGGTAATGTTTAAATGTTGGGGGATATAAAAGAAATAAATGCCTCAAGATTTAAAATGAAGTCTTTGAAAGCAATGATGTAGTTTGAAATCCCCTACTTTGGTCAGTGCAGTATGTTCCACATTGATTATCTGATTACAGCACTACTGAATGTCATAGGAGGATTCTCTTTCAGTATCTTCTTGTGACTTGTTCCATTCCATGTAAGACAGCTATTATTTCTTTGGATCAGATTACTGAAATCAATTGGTTTAAAAGAATATTGCAGATAAAGATTTTGAACTAAAAAATATCACACCCTATTTAGAAATAGAAGATTCTCTTTCTTCTTTTTAGTGGTGAGAGATTTTAATAACATTTTATTTCAACAAAGTAGAAATGTTTTCTCCTGAAAGCTCACACTTACAGCCCCTAAATTCCCAGAAAAGTTAACACACTCTCAAAAAAAAAAATGGCTATTAGAAGGCATTTCACTTATTATTAAGTCTGGGTGTTCTGAAGTCTCTGACATTTTATGTATTATGAAATTGTGCTTCATCCATTACAAAACTATGTATGTTTAACTCCTCAAGTTCACAAGGAAAAGAAAGGAATGGTATCTTTATTTCTGTAGAGATTTGGTTAATTTTTTGGTTATTCTAATTTAAATAGAAAAACTACCTGTACAAAGCTGTCAAAATACCACCTTCCCAAGGAGAATTTTGGCCACCTAGTTTCTGAGGTTTGTAGATGTCAAATGGTATTTTTCTTGCTTTCCAAAACTGGTAAAGAAATCTGCACCAGACTAAAAGGCTGTTGAGAAGGCTTTAGCAATGAAATAAAACTTGTTAGCTGCATCTGAAACCTGAAACAGATACCTCCATGCCAGCGTGGATTCTAAATTTTGCTAAGCCTTCCTAGAACTGTATTTAACTTGTATTCACAACACAGAAAATTATCTTCCCAAAATCCCAATGTATGTTAGAGATATAAAGTGGCTGACCAGAAAAAGACCAGCTGGATATAACAGTTGTAAAACGGCATCTCCTGATGGAATGATACTGCCTCCACTGACTGAAGGTATGCATTATTACAGATATAAACAAAACATTTCCATGAGAGGAGACAGAATTGGAGCAGGCCTACGTTCTTGGAGGTTTCCAAGAACAAACTGGATAATGCCCTGAGCAACCCAACCTGAGCATATTATTGTTCCTACTAGAAGAAGGGCTTGTACTGGAGACCTCCTGAGCTCTCTCCCAGCCTGAATTATCCTATAACCTTTTGAGTATCAACCGTGTTTGCACATTGCAATGGCGCAAATTTCTCTCTTGGTTCTGAGTTCCCAGCATTTTGGTCTCATTGCACAGTCACCTACATCCAGATTTAAAAAAAAAACAAACAAAACCAAATTATAATTCATGGAATTTTGAAAGGGATAATGCTCAGTGTCTGCCTCTTCTATGCAGAGGTTACTTGGAGAATTACCAGTACCCAGTGTGGGTATTCGCAGTGCCACAAACTTTTAAATGTCTGCACTACAGATTTAAGTTTAAAGATCTTGGCTTCCATCCTTATATCACAACTCCATATATGTTGCCTCAGTGTTCGTGAAGAAAGAACTTTTGTCCTTCTATTATGTAGGATACACACCTTAGTAATAGATCTTCGAGTTGAAAGCCTATATACTTTCAGTAGCGACCGTTGCCATATGATGCATTTAGGTTACAAACTATCGGCTCTGAAAAGCAAGATGATTCTTTTTAGAATGCAAGTTTACGTCCTCTGTAATACAGCGACAAAGAGGACTTTTTATACTCTTATGTAAGAAATGCTGCATCCTTCATAAAAACCTGTTTCGCCCTGACAAGAAAGTTATTTGGAGATATTTCAATGCTTTATTCATATATTAAAAATCCAGTATATGATATATTCAAAAAGAGTTAACAATATTTAGCAGTAACAAACAAATCAAGACAATGAGTTTTATATTTGTGACAAGGCCGATTGCAGAAGGGCCCCAACATTGCTGCTCCTACATCTTTCTGAGCTGGAGAAGCCAGGTAATTAACAAAAGCTAGGTTTAGAGTTACACCTAGGGTTAGGGTTGAGAGAAATAAAGAGCCTTGAGATCCAGGGACACAGGCATTGCAAAGGGTCTGCTGAACCCATCACTGAGGTGCCCCAACATTACTGCTCCTACATCTTTCTGAGCTGGAGAAGCCAGGTAATTAACAAAAGCTAGGTTTAGAGTTACACCTAGGGTTAGGGTTGAGAGAAATAAAGAGCCTTGAGATCCAGGGACACAGGCATTGCAAAGGGTCTGCTGAACCCATCACTGAGGTGCCCCAACATTACTGCTCCTACATCTTTCTGAGCTGGAGAAGGCAGGGACTGGGCTCAGGTAATTAATCACAGCTAAGGTTACCATTAGGGTTATGCCTAGGGTTACACTTGAGAGAAATAAAGATCCAGAAGCTCCAGGGACACTGGTGCTGGAAAGGGTCTGCCGAACCCATCACAGAAGGGCCCCAATATTGCTGCTCATGCATCTTTCTGAGCTGGACAAACCAGGGATTGGGGTCAGGTATTTAATAAGGGCTAGGGTTACGCTGAGAGTTAGTACCAAGAGACCTAAAGAGCTTAGAGTTACAGGGACACTGGTGCCACACAAGGTCTGCCAAAGACATCACAGAAGGGCGCCTACATTGCTACTCAGAAAATCATTCTGGGCTAGACAAGCCAGGCACAGGGCTCAGGTAATTAACTAGGGCAAGGGTTAGACCTAGGGTTACGCCTACGATAAGGGTTGAGAGAACTAAAGAGCCTCGAGCTCTAGGGACACTGGTGCTGCAAAGGGCCTCCTGAAGCCATTGCAGAAGGGCACAAACGTTACTACCTATACATCCTTCTGTGGTGGAGAAGCCAGGGTCTGGGCTCAGTTTATTAACTATGACTACAGTTAGGGACAAGCCTAGGGTTAGGGATTAGAGAACAAAAAAGCCCTGAGCTCCAGGGACACAGGAGGTGCAAAGGCTCTGTAGAAACCATTGTGGAAGGGCCACAACTTTGCTGATCCTACATCTTTTTCAGCTGGACAACCCTGGTATCGGGTTTGTGTAATTAACTGGTTCTAGGGCTAGGGTTAAGCCTAGGGTTAGTGTTGAGAGTACTAAAGAGACTCGAGCTCCAGGTACATCGGCGCTACCAAGGGCATTCCCAGCCCATTGAGAAAGGGTCCCAGCATAGAGACTTCATTCTGAGCTGGACAAGCCAGACACAGGGATCAGGTAATGAACTACAAATACAGTTAGGGTTAGGATTAGGCCTAGGGTTAGGGTTGAGAGAAAAAAACATCCTCGAGCACCAGAGACACTGAAGCTCCAAAAACCCTTCTCACTGCATCACAGAAGGCCACAGCATGCCTCCTCCTACATATTTTTAAGATGGCCAACATGGGTATCGGGATTCCGCAATTAACAAGGGCTCGGCTTAGGGTTATGCCTAGGGTTAGAGTTGAGAGATCTACAGTATTTCGAGCTACAGGCACACTGGCACTGGAAAGGGATACCCCAGGCCATAGCAGCATGGCCAAAACATTGCAACACTTACATCTTTTTCAGTTGGACAACCNTGGTCCTGCACATTTTGGGTTTGACACCACTGTCACCTGGCTTGCGTAATTAACTGGATCTAGGGTTAGGGTTCCACCTAGGGTTAGAGTTGAGAGATCTAAAGAGCCTCAACATCCAGGCACACTGGTGTTGGAAAGAGCTTCCCAAGACTATTGCAACGTGGCCGAAAGATTACTGCTCCTGCACGTTTTGGTTTGGACAACACTGGCACCCAGCTTACATAATTAACTGGATCTAGG
>VZRN01000085.1:0-36405 GCA_013397935.1 Dasyornis broadbenti
GAAGGAAGGAAGGAAGGAGGGATATTTTACACAGCTAAACAGCATAGTTTGATGAAAACATGACACCATTTCCTACCTGTCTGAGAACCAGGACCAAAACTCAGGCTGAGAGGGGAACTGCCTAAATTACCCCATAGGAAGTGCTAACATCATGAATGTAGCTTAACTTCTAACTCAATGCTGCAGAGTATTCCCCAATCCCAAGTGTGTCTCCAAGAACCAAGTGCCCATATTCATGCAACAGCAAAGACCTGGTGACACGACTGCATCTCCATTTTATGCAATTTATTTACTTGAGACTCAAAACTAACTCCTGTTCATCCCACCCATCCCTGCTGCTTATGTATTCGCTCTGTCTTGTGAGTGGGAAATATGCGAACAACCACTTTCTCTCCTGAGAAAGCTGTGCTCTCACCTGGCCATAGCATCAGGCTCCCACTACTCTCTGAGACCATCTGTCTTGCATTAGTTCCCTGCAGGGAAGAGACTCAGTGACAGTATCTGAGAGGATGGGGTTTGATGGCTCAGAAACTAGTCTAGAAAGTAAGAGCTGTGACTCAGAACTCGAGCTCAGGAAAACCTAAACCCCAGACCAGGCAAGAGCTGCAGCACCTCAGCTGCATGTGTTACTCTGGGTCAATGGAATTGTCCAAGCACAAAAGCCCAGGTCACAAGCAGCTCTCAGGTCTGAGTTCAGCAGAACTTCTCACTTATTCCCGTGTCAGAACTCTGTTCTTTGGGTACAGTAATTTAAGCACTTAATGGACAACATGCTCCAAGTCAGCGAGTTGATTTTGCTGAGGCACAGGAGTGGTAGGTGGCTCCAAGAAACAAGACAGACTGTTCACAAAATAGATAATTAATCTTAATTAAATTCTTCCTGAAAGAATAATATTTGAGCAGATTCAGACATCTTGAATGGCAGTATGTTATCAGTTATTCATGTATTGATAAATTCCATTCAAGATTCAGGGAGCACTTAGGATTCACAGGAACCAAAATAAACTACTTTATCCTGTCCCCTCCCATTTCCAAGAAACACTCTAATTAATTAAAATGGATTCCTGAAAATGTACACTGTATATGACAGTCCTTAGTTTAAAAATCTAGAAAAACAGACAAAAATTGCATATTGGCAGCTATATTTTAAACAAAAAAAAATCTTCGCATAATAAATACATCTTATGCACATTGACTTCAAATTTACTTCAGAAAGCTATTTACAATATAAATAATTATAAATGGGAACACTTTGCAAGATATTGTTGACATAGCTAAATTGTATTTTCTACATTACATTCCAAAGGAAAACTACAGATGTTATTCTACAATGTCACTAGACCCTTTACATTGCAAAGCATGGTATTTGAAACACTGGCAACCTGTGTCTTTTTTTCCATAAATGTAACCATTGGTTTAAAGCAAACATGAAATTCTTCATCATGTCTCAAGTGCTTTTCTTGTTAGATTAGTACATTTTATGCATTGAAATATATACCATGGGAAAAAGTTGTAGTGCCCTAAAAGTACTTTTTCTAATATATTTTATTTCCTTAGAATGTAAAGGTGCCAACATTTTATATTGTGTGGAAAAGATTGTTTCTGACATTTTGAAACTTCCCACTGTATCAGTAGCTGAAAAGGAAAAAAATAAATACAGTCCAAATTGCATTAAATAAAAAATGTTTAAAATGGCATTTGGAATCCTGGAATAACAGGAAAGATTGAGAACTTTGTGTGAGCAGGGAGTTAAATAGGGAATGCAACCAGACAAAAAGCTTTTTTTCATCCTGTATTTGATCTTTGCTTTCAAATACAGCTTCATAGATGGAGTCATAAATTAACTCTTTCCAAAAGGGATGTATTCCTAGCAACTTAGAGCCAGATTTATCTACAGAGCTCTTGTATACGTAAGCACGTAAGCTAAATGACACAGTGAAGTTTAACCTCACACCATTTTTTTCCCATTTATAAATGCCCTAAGGAAATGCGAAATGGAATTACACTAGTGCTCTCACTGTTCTGAAGTCTGCTTCATTTTTTTGGTCTTCAAAATAACACCTAAATCCTCAGCTATAACTCTAGCAGATCTTAAAAACACCAAACTGAAAGGTTACAGAAATCTGGAGGGTTTTTGATTTGTTTTTCTTGTTGTTTTTGGTGTTGGTTTGGGGGTTTTTAGGTTTGGGTGGGTTTTTTTTTTTTTTTTTGCTTCTCAGTGCACACAGCTGAAATATTTAAACATCAATACTAACTGTGGATAAAATGAAATAGGTTCTCCTCCACACTGTGGAGCTATCTGAAGTTGAGCCAGTGTACCTACAGAAAAGCATGTTCATCCACCATTGTTCCTAATAACAAAGCCTGTATTGCCTTTAGGTTCTTAGGTGCTTTAAGTAAACTTGCAACTCATGGAAACACCAGAGCCTGAATCCATTTGCTGCCAGACATTAACTACAGCCACCTTAAAAGAGACATAGCTTGGTCTAATCCTGGAACTGTGTGCTATAATCCCCATTACATACAGGTTTGTATGCAGAAGGTCTGAAACCAATGCGTATGCCACGGCTTTGTTCTCTGACTGAAAGGTTATCTGACCTTTGGAACAGCCAGACTGATTTTCTGGGGTGGCTGTGCTTTTTCCAGAAATATTATGCGATTTTTTATTTTTTCCATCTCACTCAGCATGCTTGCATAAATGAACATATGGTGGTTAACATACTTAGAGACATTAATGAAAAAATGCTGTATGTGCAGAGACAAAAATGAGATTCAGATAACAGTGATTAAGAGAGTTTAAAGGAGCAGAATTTCACTGTGTAACCCATGGCAGTATTGTGGACACATCAACAAAAGCCACTTAAAGCTTAAGAAATGCTTTCGGGGCTCTTCAGCTGGGAGAGATGCACTCATTTTTATCAAAACATAAACAACCTCTTTTATAGAAACAGAGCCATTAGAGCTATTATCTTCCATGTTTCCATACTCACATCTTGAGGTTTTATGAAAAAAGAATTACAAAACAACCCCTAAACCTATTATCACAAGTCAGCTTTCTTTCCTTTGCACATATTAAGTAGTACCTTACTCCACAAATATTCCCATTTGAATCAATGGGGCAAATTGCTGAGTAAGGTTCTTTTAATTTGCTTTGCAAATTTGTCCAAAATCACAAACTCTATGCCCATGGGGTGTGATTTTATATAAAGACTAGAGGAGGTTTTATTTCTTTAAACAAAAGATATACTGAAATTGTAATGCACAAAAACCATAATGCACTATCCACTGACATCAATAAAAAATGGTTTGAAAGAGCTGTGGTCACTCTGTATTTGCAGTAGTTGCAAAATATTAATTTTGTGTTAATAGCAAACCAGTATTGTTAGTGAAATTATGCAATACAGTAATTTATATTGTTGCTGTTCCAAAACACAATATACATACCTTATTTAAAGTGATAACCTTTAGCTAATGTGATACATTTGAACCTTATTTGGTTCAAATGTCTTGCATTTTTCAATTTTGCAAGATATTTCTCCCCATCTGATTTGCAAAAGGAAGAAACATTAAAAAATATTATGTCCTTGAAGGATACTAAATGAAAATTTGAATTACATAAATATGTAATGGAAAAAATAAGCTTCATACCATATTGAAAAGCACATGTAATATGAGCTGCAGAGATATTATATGCTATAATTAAGATTGCAGACTTGCTTTTGTGTAGCATGCAAAGTCTATGTTTGCAAAACTCAATGCTTTCTGTCAATTAAGAAGAAATTCCTAACTATCTAAAGAAGCAAAATAGCAAACAAGCTGACAAAAGACATCCATCGCTGGCACACTGTATTGAAGTGTTAAGGAGAGCCAGTTGCTGGAATGCCATGAAGAGAGACAGCATCAGCCTTTGCTTGTAGCGCAAAGTGACTGCATGTAGAGACATCTCTACTGATATATTCCGTTCGTTAGAGTGAATTTTTTGCATTTGTAGTGGACTAGAACTATTGAAAATGTGATACATAACTGCAGTTTTGGAAGTCTTATTTTGGGATCACTGTAAATAAGATTGGGGAACTTTCATTGCATAGCATACTGGCTTTTTTTCCAGGGTGAAGTCATATAGCCTACAAGCATCTTACGCTGCGCCAGTTTGTTTTAGAAGTTTTCCATTTTCCAAAGGTGCCTGTCAGAATGCAAATACAACAGTTGCCAAGTAGGGTTTCCTGACTACTTGTGGCCATTAGACCACAGCCAGAGAACTGCAGCTGGTCTGCAGAACTCTAACTGAAAAGCTTGATAGTCTTCTGCCTTCTAACTAAAAGCTTGATAGCAAGAGTTCTTGGTGATCGCAAAAAACTTGAGTGCTGAGAAAACCCTATTCATTCAAACAGTTTAGGAGACTCTTCTGTAATACAAAATAATATTGACACTTAGATGTGGTTTTATATGTACTTGTAGGGATAATATAATACCATGTACCTCTACTCTAATTCTCTTTGCAAATTGTATTTTAATACTGTAAAATGAGACTCCAAATACAAGTTTATTCATATTACTCAAAGGAACAAGTGAAATAAATATGTATCGAGAACTAAATTTATCAAAAATATTTTCTTATTCCTATGCTTTAGGAATATATACAATTGTTGGGCTGAAAGAAGTCCATTTTGGTCCATTTCTTCCTCTGAGTTAACGGTTGTCAATGTTTTTCTTCCCCTCAATTATTTGCCCTGTTGTTATCTCAAAACAAACAAATAAACAAAAATCTCTATCTGCTTCTCTTTATGACCTTCCTTATCCATTTGGCAATGAGTCAAATGAACTTCTTGCCAAATCATTTTGTTCTCATTTTGCCTTGGCTATCGTTCAATGCCTTGTCTCTCATTTCTACCACTAGTTCAAATAGTTTTAGACCATTATTTAGCTCTCCTCTGTGCAGAGTTTGATGCACATCAGTGACATTACCCCTTACTCTTTTCCCTTGCAAAGATGACAGACCCAGTTTATTTAAAGCTTTTATTAGATCTTTCAGTCTCTTTATCTTTTGCGGAGCTCTGCTCCACCTTTTCTGTTACGAGGTCTAGATAATAAAGACCAGACTGTGTTGTTCTCCCTTGTGTTCAGCGTGCATTTCACCAGGAGCGATCACACTGCAGTCAACAAAGGTCGCTTATGGAGTAAGGTACTACTCAATTCAAGATTCACAATCTGCCTTGGAGTGACCAGGGCTATACACAATATTCCAAGTTCAGAGAGGTAATTTCCTCTGCTTTCAAGTACATCTCTACTTACGTGGTTTAAAATATTATTATTTAGCTTTTGCTTCTGATTAGTTTTATTTGGAAACAGTATTTTTAACCCACCCGTAGCATGCTGGTTTATATTTAGTCCCATTGATGACTCAGTCCCATATGTTGAGCTTCTGAATGTTACAAGTGAAGCTAGTCTTAGAGCTAATCTCATTTTAGTAATTGCCTCAGGTCCCTGTTCCTCCACACTGGTGTAAGAGGGAGTGGTGGTCCTGCTCCTGTTGCAGTCAACTTTGGGACTATATAAATGCCGTACAAAAAAGAACAGGTCTAGCAATTGTGCCTACAAATACCCTATTTTACATTTTTAGCATGTGTTTTTTATTTATTCTTTTCCAATCAATCAGTCTCTTTGTTCATGAGGTTATTAAAAATTTTAAAAAGTTCCTCTGCCTCTTTTGATGTCTTATAAAACTCTTGGACAGGCCCTGATAATACCAGCATTCTTAATGCAATTTAATTTCTTGGAACACTGATTTCCCTCTGTACTCTTTTATGTACATATGGCTGATTTTGATATCCTTAATATTTTCTGATATTCATTAAATTATCTGCTGCAATCAAGAAAAGAATTCATATGTCCTTATCAAGGTCATGCCTATTACTTTACCATGTTTCAGACAGAGTAGCTACAATTCTCTATACTCTCTTAATTTACTCCAAAACTTTATCAGAAGTTAGACAAACTGCCAAACAGTTTTTACATATTGACTCATATATTTTTACATTTATGCAACAGCATTTGTATTTTGCAGCAATATTTCTATGATTCTATTGAATTCCTTCTGTGTTTCAAATTATTCTTAATTATTCAACCACTTTATTTTATAATTAATACTAAATGGGACATACAGCTACGGGGTTAACTTTTTATCTTGGACCACTCCTAATTCCAGTCTATTCTCCCTGTTTCTCCAGGCAATTTTCTTCCATTTCATTCCACTACCCACCATGGGCAACCTTTCAAAAACATGAGAAAAATCTCCCATCTCTTCAGCAAGACAAGCAAGCCCTTTGTGTTTCTCAAAACTACAGTGAGAACGCCCTTCTCTTTTTAATACAGTAGAAGTAAATATTTGACCATACTAATCATAAGGACTCTTTTCAAATCAAGCATATGTAAATAGCTATGTATGTGAGTACACAAGGACATAACAATTCAAGGAGTTCTCTCTTCTTTCTCCCTTTTTTGATTTTATATTGGTCAGCCATGGATGCTTTATGCCATAGAAAAGCACAACATTCTTGGCCTTTGGGGAATAAACAAATCACCAGAAGTACACATTTGGTTGTGTATTTCGAAGGAACACATCCCAATGTCCTGCGTAAAAAGAGTGCATAGCAGTTCTGTTGGCTGGTACCTATGCAGTTCAGAAGATCTGCCCTTGGCAGTGTTTCCAAACACCTCTTACACAATATGAATAAACTGCTCTGTTAGGCTGCCACAAGCACTCCCTGCCTGGACCTCTTCTATCCTTCTCAGCACACATGGCACCAACTTTGAGTTTAGCTCCATTTACTCTAATCCTGCATGCCAGTGCATTTTTAGTTTTAAGCAATGTGTGTTAACTAACTTACCCCCCAAACCTTAGGTTCTTCTTTCTAGTGCACTGTGGTATGTGAAATGCTGGTAAGGACAAGGGCATGAAAACATATAATACCTTCCAATTAGATCTCAAAAGTTATTTTTTAAAGCACAAAAGTTTTTTAGAAAAAAGTGTCAGCTTCCATTGGTTATTATAACAGATGTTCCTTTGTGTCCTTGTGCTGGATCTTGCTGCATCCTTAAATGAGAAGTCACATCAAAGTGGGATCCATTACAGCCTAGGGAATAGTTTCTGATTGTTTCAGTGTCATATAGATGCTCCAGGGCATATCCAGTTAGTGTGTAAGCATGCTTATCAAAGTACTGCCTGTGGGAGCTGTAATAATTTGGAGAGGCTGCTGGGTGGTCTCCTTGGGTTTGATGAGGGGACATGTCTGAATGCAGGTAGTCTTTTGGAAGTACCAAACTAGATTTTGATATTCGATCAGAATTGGGGCTACTTATCCTAGACAGTGCTGTGGGGCTGTTGTCATAGTCATTTTCATGTGGGCTCATAATCTTTCCATCTCGCTGCTGGATGTGTTCACAGGGAGGAGTGTTGGCAACCGTCGGAATGCGGCAGACGTCTGCTGCCAAGTGCTGCTGAGGATAGTTTGCAAAACAGATAGCATGCTTCTTCCCTGTGCCATTAATGGAGACCAGTGGGTCAGGAGTGGTTTTCCGCAGCTGTAGCCTGTTTTCTTCTTCTTTAATCATTTGTTGGGTGGCTCTTATTAGAGTTTCGATTTTGCTAGGCTCATGTGGACTGTTCTGATACTGCTCAGTACGGTATCGGTCACCTGACTCACTGGCAGAGCCAGGATCGGGTGAGCTGACAACACTCTCCTCATCCCAATGTCCTCTCCCTAGGAAAGAGAGAAAGGAGACAAGCACTGAGTTTTAAGGAGGCAAGTGATCTTGAAGAACATGTTGTCTGAACCTTATTTTACAGACAGAAAATCAAGTCAGAGGTGACTCGTAACAGTCACCAAAAATAACCATGGTGGATCCCTTGCTTTACAGTGACGAACTCTAGCTTCCAGTATCTCCACATGGAACAAGTAACACAGCTGGAAATATACAAAGAAATCTGAGCACCTTAACACAGATATCCAATGCCACCTGATACACTTTTGGGTAGCCAAGATTCTGCATAAGCCCAGCAGGTATGGCACCAACTCTAAAGCAACTCTGTCTTTCAGAGGAGCTAAAGGCCTGGCAGGGTATCCTAAGGCATCTCAAAGAGCCCTCAAAGCCAATGTTCAGGCCCTGGCCCCTTACAACCTCTTTGCATCAACAAGGTCTGGATGAATTTGGGCCACGGTAAAAATAAAAATCTCAGGTAATTAAAAATGTACCATATTCCAGCATGTTTTCTTAGGCCTTTCCAGGAGCTGAAACACACAGCACTGAGAAATAGGTTATGCTTGTGTAGTCACTTTATGCAGCTTACACAACAATAAAAAGCCACAAGTAATGAAGGAGCTCTTCTTCAAAAGCTCAAGAACCCATAGCTGTTAGACAGGGTTACTGTAAAAATGTGATGTCATATCCCCATGCATAAATACTTGCTTTTGAAGTGGGAAAATATTACTACATTCTTACCTCTCTTTAAAAAATAAGGCCCATATACAAAACAGTGGTGTTCAGCTTGCAAGTAGCTGAAAGGACAGAATCATACCTGTCAGTCCTCACTAGGAAGAAAGTGAGTGGCTCCAAAACCTGATCCTTCAAAATTATGATAAAAGGATTGATTTGCTGAGATGTGTTCCTGCAGGAGGACATGTGTGGAACTTGCACGTGTCATTTATTGATGCCTTTGCACACACAAAGTCCTCTTTGGGGATGAAGCACGTTGGGTTGGCAGACAGTACCTCTCAAAGCAAACCCATTTTCAGACTAGCACAAGAAGTTTCCCCTGTTCCGTGTTGGGTCAGAGCATACAGATCTGTTTGGGTTGCAGACCACTACCACTGCATTGCAGAGTTCACAACAAAAATCAGTGATGGGCTTTTACAATAAAAATATCTTGTCATTTCTGGGGGAAGTACTGCACTGTGGAGTATCATGGGCATGAATATATCCTTCACATCCCTTAAGATTTTGACCCAAAATGCAGGACTAGTCAGGTTTTTCACCAAATGCTACATGCAGACTGAAGACCAACTGAAAAATATAAGACTTGATATAAAGGAAATAACTGCAACACCTGGAATCACAGCAAAGCCAAACAACAAACTAAAACCAAATCATATTATCCATTTGCATTAGTTATCCTTGATAGAGGTACGGAATGAATATCTATCCCTTTTGCATTTGTACCTTGGTATGATATTTCTATGCTCAGCAAGAATTATCATCCATAAAATTTGCCAGCAAAATTATCATACTTTGCTAGGTTCTCTTTTTTTGAGAAGAAAAAGCTAAAAAACACAAATAGGGCAGAAGTACAGAACAGACACAAGGAAGAGGGCGTGTTCTGACAGGAAAAGTGAACAATCCTCATCAGAAAAATTTTCTGCTCCTTTCCAATTTTGCATCTGATTGTTTTCCTAGAACTTTCTATTTAATAATTTTTTTCTAATCTCAACATAATTTACTTCAGATTGGAGTAAAACAGAATGGTTCATTTTTGTTTACAAAGGCTCATTCTGCAAATCAATGGAGTAGTACTAATCTAATCAGCTTTTTTGAGATTTTTTAGAGGCAACATTTGTTTTGATAGACTATTTTAGTAGAAAAACTTTTTTTTTTGATATTGCATCCATCCTTAGAACCTTAAGTTCTGACTTTTGGGCCAGTTACTGTCTTCCAAGACTCAGCCTATAATTTTAAAACCAAGGACCTTTGGACTTTTCCAAACCCAATATCAGTTTTCACTGGTTTTTTAATTAGCTTCGGACTCTGAAAATGGCTAATGCACTGAGTTTGCAACCTGTCAGAAACCAAACAAAATTTCAGGCTTGATGCTGAAAAGATGGAGATATTAAAATTGGCTGCACATTATAACTGAGGATAAATGTCTGAAACCAAACCCAATTGTTAATTTCAACAGCCAACTTTAAATAAACATCAATTCATACAGAATCCAGTAATAACCAGCAGAGAAAAAGTCACTTGGAAAGCCTTTCTCCAAAAGCTTTCAAGATGTTTTACTGTGTTGAAATATTTAGATTATTATTTGGATATCTTGAAATATTTAGATTTAGCTCTAATTTATTGCTAAATATATTCCATTGGAAGTGTCTTGATCCTAAATCAAATAAAAAACACTTTTCTATCAAGTGGATTATTTTGTTTATATTTTTAAGATCATGCTTAAAATCTCACCAGTCTCGTTTCCACCTTAATTTCACAAACTGATGAAAATATAGCAAAGTTATCTTTTGCTGCATATCAACCAGACTGTAAAAACTCAACTTGAATTTTAAGTATTCTCCATCTCCACAGATGCGATCTCTGAGACAAGAGCACACATCAAAAGCATCTCATTTTCCATCTTTCACATAAACAGCTGCGTGTCTCTGTCATATTGCTTTATCTGAGCTGGTGTTGCTTCTGCAAATCCTCGTTATCTCTTACCATGGATCCTGTGCACTGACGTTATGTGGGGCATACTGTTCTCATACGCTTCCCTGCTCTCAGGGGACGACTTAGTCAGAGGCAATGCTGAACGAGAACCCCACCAGCTCTCCCTTCCTGGCTGCGGCGTGCCAAGGAAATACCGGCCAGCTTCGCATCTGCCTCCTTCGCAGGCCTGAGTGTGGAAATGCCTGTCATCAGTCAGCCTGGAGTGGTCAAGTGCAAAACCATAGCAGAGCGTGCTGCGGTCTGAGTACTGTCTGTAGGCACAGGAGACATCGTGGTGCTGGGAGCTCGGTCTGTCTGCAGGCTCCAGGAGCTGGGGAGAAGCCGTGTCGGTCAGTGGGCTCCCACCCCACTGGCTCTCATGGTCAGACTCGGATCTCTCAGTGTGAAATCCAGAATACTGCAAAACAGGAGGAGAAGCAGCATGACAATTACCACACCTGGGTGAAATCTGCAAGTAACTACACTGGGAAGGGAGAGTATGGATGTGATAGTGCGTTTTTTGTGAGTGTGCCCACATGTCTGCACCTCCTGATTGGGCTCCTGGTCCTTTCCTGTACAACACTCTGTAATGAGCTCACAGATGACAGGACAGACCTCATGAAAGTCTAAAACATCCCATGTCGACCCTTAAAAGCTGTCTCCTTTATGATGTGTAATATTAGGCTCAGCAACATCAATGTTGCGATTCAATATATTTTTAATATGTCCAGGTTTTTCTTGTTGCTTTGAAAGCTGTGCTTATTCTCAACCAAGGTCCTCCAATGTACTTCAGCAAAACACTTCCAAAAGGATCTGAAATAACTCTGCTCCTGGAGCATTCTCACACGTCAAATTGAAATCGAGTGTATTTAAAAGGTTTTTTCTACGGGTTCGCTCTCTTTTCCTCATATTTGTTCATTGATTCTTTTTTTCTTACCTGTAGCTGTATCTTTGAACTTCTTTCATCATATTAGTAGGGAAAAGAAAGCCTCTTGTAAATCCTGCACTGCCAACATTTCTGTAAGGTAAAGCTCCAAACTGATGGCAGATAGGCAAGAAGCTAAAAATCCTGGCTCTATTGCAACATGGGAGCAAGGAAAATCCAGAAACTATTTGCCAGTAAAGGTGACTGCTAGCCAAAGCAAGCAGAGTGAGCATTTGGCACCCTCACTTAAGCAGGGCACTCCCAACACAGAAAAGCAACTAGTGGGCAGGTGGAAAATTAGAATAAGAGCATGAGCATTTGTTTAGACAGAAGTAAGGGTTAAGTTAAATGTCACAGATTTTTAGATATTCATTATGAATGCTTCAAACTTTTAGATAGCTTTTGGGAAAGGAAAAGAATGTTTATTAAACCTCCTGGGATTTAGCTATCTCATTTTTAAATCTTTTTATTTATTGGAACTGTCAAACTTCACGGAACATTTTTAAATCAATTTCACCCACGATTATGGACCGGGATGAGACCAAAGCTGTACATGCTCACCTCTTCAGCACTGCACACTCATGTCACAAATCAATGTATTACAACATGAAACCTTGGAATTCTCCCATTCCATCACTCACCTTCCACATGCCCACTCTGCCTTTTCTTTTAATAGGCCTAACATAAGGTTACCTTCCTTTTCATTAGATTAAGTTGCTATGAAACTCCTCATTATCAGCCAGGATCAAGGTTTTATGCACTTTCCAATCGAAAGTTCTGACCAGATGTTTGACTTACAGAAACTTAAAACATCTGTGCAACATCAGTAGTGCTTTTGGCATTTAATTGGGCATTTCTTCAGTATTCCAGTTTATGTTTGTGAATACTGTTTGTTAACATGATAGGTTATTTAAAGGAAACAAAGAAAAGGTCATGGCTTTGAGGAAGTCAATTATATTTTGTTATTAGTTGTTGTAGAAGAATACCCATAGGCACAAAGCATACCAGTGGACCTGGAGGAAGTCAGAAAGTTAGTACCACAATAATCATCACAAAGGTTTAGACATGAAAGGACAAATACAAATTTTCATGATTGTTAGATAGTTACAGAGCCACAAAAGGGTTCTTTTAAATGCCAGTAACTCAGCATACACTAACTAGGAACTTTATTCAGTCATCGCAGTGTTATGTGATCAACTGAAGCATCTAGTTCTTCTGTTATCCTTTCAGATCTAATGTCTACAAATGGTTAGTCACAAAGATACCTTCAGAAATAACAGCTGAATTATTGTAAGCTTTATGACAAAAATGTATAGATAAAATTAAGTTTCCAACCAAAAAAAATAGATATTATTAACAAGATTAACAGTAAGTAAATTTTATCTTGAATGTAAAGTCAAAGAAAGAAAACCCCATTTTTATCTGTTCTTAATTTTAGAATTTTTTTAATGATCTTTTTGGATTTGGCTTGTATAAACCAGGTTTTTTAATTTTAAAATTTAAGCAGAAATATTATACAGTATAAGCCTAAATGCAAGTACAAAAAAGTCAAGAGTTCATTTATTTTCTTATTAAAAACAAAACTCCTAGCATATATCGCTTTCATGAGGAGGACAAAGAAAATTCATTTCCAATAATATTATAATGAAATATCTTTTTTTTTTTGACAATTTATTATTATAATAAATACCAGATAATCTTGCAAACTGAAAACTCTTAATTTCCTGTAGCTCTACTAGATATTCTTCTCATAGTTCTCTTTTTCTAGGGACACTTCAGTGTGCAACAGAGCTTCCAGTCAAGGGAATATCTTCATTTAACTGAAAACTTGCACAATTTTTGCTTTTATCTTGAATCTAATCACAAAGGTCTCAATTGCACAGGCCTTCATACACTTTTCTTAAAGAAGGAGAAACTGTCTCGAAGGGTTTATGTTTAGGATATCAGAAATGCACTGTGTGATGTTGTATAACCCTGTATCAAGACCAACAATATTTGACTCATCTTCTTTGTACTTGATGTAAATGAAGATTATTTGAGATCCGACCCGTGGCAGCTGCTAGGCCATGGACAGAATTAAATTAACGCAGTCAATTGTTTGGGCCCCACATTTTCTGCCAAGGTTTGATATGACTGCCTCCTCCTAAGGTACAGCATAAGCAGACACGGGGCAAAAACGTGTCTAATTCCCTTTAAAGTCAGCCACATCTCTATTTGGCATCCTCAGGCTGCCTCTCCTGCTGCAGTCCAACCAGTGCCGCTTCTGGGAATCTGATGTTGACAGGTGGAGCCTTCAAACATGGGCATGTGTGACATGTTGATGGGGAGAGAAATGAAAGAGTGAGCAAAGATATTGCTTTACTGAAATGGGAGTGGAAACACTATCTCTCAAGTCAGAATTAGGCTCCCATTTGTCAAGTGATGAAAGATCATAAAAAATTGAATCAGATTTAATGAAAATTATGGCAAATTAAAACCAGTTATTTTTTTCCAATCCCAGTCATATCTCAGCAGAAACATTTTATTTTCTGCTAATTTTTGACTTCTGACTTCTATCTGGAGTTGGAAGGCAAAAGTAATTTATTAATTTTGAGTTTTTGAAAAAGTTTAATCAGTAGAAAGTGATAAAGAAATTTAAACTGGAAATATCTGAAAGCCCTTCAAGTGTTTTCTGAATTGTCTTCCTGCATAAAAGACAACAAAACATAAATCAAATGGTCCTCCAGCTGGTCCCTAGAAACTGAATTGTCACCTCTAAAAATTAGAAATGTCTTCTAGAGTTCTAATCCAGTGTACAATCACAGTGAGTGCACACCAGCAGGATTAGCACTGACATAGATGGGGTCTATGGGCCATCACTGATGCATTTTCACTCCAAGAAAAACTTCAGGAAGGCTAAAAAGGCAAGGAAATAGGAAGATATAAATTCCACGTCTAAGAAAAGCTTACTGTATGAGAGCCCATGGAAGTATATTACGCCAGTAGACAGTTTAATATTTCTCATGTGATTTTCTTTTGCCTGACCTTCCATTCCTACAGGTGTCTCACTGGCCTGAGGACTCATTCTGTCATACACACCAACATCAGCCTGCTCCACTCACCACCCCAGATGTTCAAACAATAAATATTATAGATATATAATTTTCTGGCAGCCTACTCAGGTTTTTATCATTATAAACATTAAATATATGGTGAAACCCTCGCAGAGTCCTCTTTTCCATGAAAAACTTTCACTACATCAGCATTAGCAGCTTTCCTCTTGATTTGTGTCTTAACCATGAGGAAAAAAACATCACAGATGCAGGCTGCATTGTACTAAGAACATATGCATGCTTTTAAATCACTTTTATCTTACATTTTACTAATGTAATCCTGAAATGTAAAATATGCTCTTTTCACATTCACTATTATAGGCACAACAGATGGTGAAAGGCTTAGATTAAAGTAATACAGCATGTCCATTAAAATAACCCCCACTGCTGGTGACTCTTCACCAGACCAAGAGTTATGTTTACTATAAAAAGAGGGGTTTGCTTTGTTTTTGAACACACTAGAAGTTGCCAAAGCTTTAGGCTACAGGAAGAAATTAAAGCAGAACAAAACCTGGATTGGCTAGATTCAGCCTGATTCTGTTATCTTTAATCCATTGAGTGATATGCCCAAATAGAGATGGATTGCAGAATTAATCCAGATTATCCATTTAAAGGAGATATAAAATCAATATATCTTTGAAATCTGATGTGTTAATATATACCTATTAATATGTACCCATATACCTACCTATTTATATATACCTATACCTATAACATACACCTATTTCCAAAAATTTATGTATGCTGGAATACACACCAAAGCCTCCATCCAACAGCACTTGGGTACATCCTTACTTGTATGTATATTTTCACTACAGATATATATATATATATATATATATGTACATAAAATCTTTATCCAAGAACTAAGATGAGATTTGAAGCAATACACATTTATCTAGATGTCACCATGAAACATCTCCATTGCAGGCAGACAACAGGCAATATAAATATTTTCTTTAGACAATCATCGTTAATGGGATATTAAACTGCAAAGCAGTTCAGATGATCATATGTTTTTTCAATCTTGTTGCTATTCCCTGTGTATGGAATAAATGAGGTCCTGGGCTTGTTTTAGGGAATACAAAATGAATGAGGTGCAGGGCTAAATTTTGGAAGCCCCTCACAATGATGATGATGATGATGACGATGATGACGATGATGATGATGATGTTTCTTTTCCCCACCATCTCTTTCAGCTCTGTACCTCTCTCGCAGGACAGGACTAGAAAAGCACTCTTTAAACTCTAAAAACAAACTCTGGGCAAATCCTGCAGCTGGGCCGTGAATTTTGGGTTGCTCTTCCCCTGCCTCAGGCTGGTTTCACAGAACCCACTAGCCCACTGTGCTAACAGTAGGCAGTGTTAGTCAGATGCTGACCAATACCTCCAGTTTAATGAACTCAGTTTTACTTAAAGAGTCTACAAGATCCACATTATGCTATGTCTGCTTTTGCATAAGATTTGGGGCAAAAAACATTAACATTGTTTTAGATGACCAAAATATCCACTTTTTGTTATAGCAGTAAAAATTCAGCCAAAATCGATTAACATCATTTTCATATGGTCCACACGTCGTATAGCTATCTTAGGGGCACACAGCTGGCAAGGTGGAGGATTCTCGGTCAGCACCCAATAAAGCATATGATTTCTTTTTCTCTTCAAGAAAGAAGCAAAGTAAAAGGTAAGGGAAAAAGAGAAAAGGAAAGGGGGAAAAAAAGGGAAAGTAATTACGTACATTTAAAATCTCCTAGGTGCCCTTGACTTTCAGAAGTACTTTGCCCACTGCCATTATCTTACTAATAAACTTCCTGCTTCCTTTCCTCACCACAACTCAGGCTCCTGTGTAAGCCAAACCCCGTGACCTCACTTTTCAGCTGTGACTTTTAAGTCACACTCTAATTCTCCTCTACTGACTGGCAAATTGCTTGGGCAGGAGAGTGAGGGACACAGGCTGTACCACCTGCTGCATGTTCTTCACAACAGCTTCTCTTAGTCTTTCAACAGTTTATTCAGTGGTGGAGAAGGATGAGAGAGAAGCAAAGCCAAGATGCCAGCATTACTTGTGGTGATGGACTGCAATGAATGGTATGACCATTTTTCAAGATACTGGCAACTACCGTGTCTGCTTCTTTTTGAATGATGAAATACGTTACTTTAATATCAGGCAGCTGGTAATGAGGATGAAAAATGAAACTGGAGACTAAGAACCCTGAGCTTTCAGACAACAATCCCTGATAAACCAAAAGTCACAATGCTGCACTGCTCATTCAGTATTTTTTTTCTGGTGACGGAAAGAATAAGGAGGTCACACTTTCAGAAATCAGATAGATGTGGAAGGATAACAAGCCTTTAGCTGTGATTGTCCTGCTAGCAAATGAGTACTTTGGAAAGGACTGTATAAGGCAAATGAAACGTAATTACAGTATGTCAGAGATAGTAATTAAAATTGAATTTAGAATTATTTGTACGTGTCTTCCGCAATTCTTTTAAACAGTTTATTTACAATCGTTTGATGTAGTGCATTCAAGAAAAAGGCATTTTTAATAACCCACAGAAACATGTATGAACAAGTGAGCTATAACAACCTCTGACAAAAATTAGATTCTTAAATTAGGAATCTGGATTCATATCTAGGTGCTCAGTTAAGTATTCCTTGTGACAAAAGCAGATGTCATTTAACTGAAATTCTTACCCTTGGTACTTTTGAGGGGAAAAAAGAACAAAAAGTAAGGAAGTGATGCAGACATTTGGCATCACATTATATACTCTTAAAGGTCCATTTAGAAAATGTTGTGCCTGCAGAGAAACTGTGGTTATTAAGGTCGTTATCCGTTAAATATTGACCTGGGCTCTTTAAAAGTACATAGCTCTTCAATGTTACACCATGAATTCATACATTTATATGCACCGTGTAGAGGCATAAGAACAGAAAGTCTTGTATCATTAATAAACATCATGGTTATTTTAACAAACAGATTAATTTCAGCGAAAAGTTTGACAGTGTAAGGATGCAAGTGCTGTGACATTGCCTGCAGAAATCAGTTGCATAAATGTATTGGGGCAGTTTCAGATCACAGACCCAATCGAGTCTGGTCCATTCGCCAAGCAGGAACATGCTCCTTACACATTAGGCTTGAAAATGAAATCTGGGAAATCAACGGCTACTGATGCCAATGACCCTCTTGTACTGTTTTCTTCCTTTCAAAGCTTTATACATAGTAAAGTAAACACTTTCTTGTTTCAATTCAGCAAGCTGGCTGACTGCTTTTCCTCCTCTAAACTCACTCTTCTTGACAATGATTTCAGTATTAACTGCTATTAAATGTCTGGCAGCTTTCTACATTTGTTGGAATTAGTAAAGACCAAGTAAGAAAAAGCAAGATTTCTCAAATGGCAAAACTCACAGTCTTCTCAAACCAAGTATTACAAAACCACCATTTTCACTCATCTTTCTGTCCACTTCTCATTAACCCTGAGCCCTGTGCTGCTATTGTTGTTGATAATGATTTATTATTTATGCTGAAACATAAATGTTTCCAGCCTTTTGGAAGCAGTTTAAAGAAACGTATTCCTGTCTCAAGGTCTTATAACCTGCCGTCCTTTATTCGCTTTGTGTAATACGTTCTTTGACCCATTCTAGTTACTTGGGTAAGTAGCAGCCAAAATCAAGATATTCAAAAATATTAATTTAGTTTTCCAAAGAGGGCTACCTGTGGGTATGGTGATGTCCTTGATTTTGACTTTGTGCTCGAGAGGCGAGATTTGCTTCCCTTTCTATTATCCGTTATGGTCGGAGTTGAATTTGCGTATGAGAATGCCGGCTTGGTAGCAGTGACCTGATCCAGGGAGAGCTGTAGTCCTTTATATTCTGTATCCCTATACAAAAGGCAAAAGTGAAAAACAAACTCACTTCATGTCTTAATGGGAAACATTCCTTTTTTCTTAGTGGGGGGTGGAAACAAGAGATATTTTTAAGGAAAAAGAATAAAACTATCCTGGGCAAGCCAGTATATCCCCCTAATACATTTATGGAGTATAGCTTACTAAGCAGTAGCACTATTTTTATACAGAAAATATGATTGCTTTTTGCATCCAGCTGTTATCATCCTGATCTACTTTCTTCAGTAATAAAAAGCAATGGGATGGATATTTCTGAGATTTATATTACAGTTCTACATTGGTCACATAGCTAAACAGTAAATAGGATACATTTTCCTCAAAACTATTTTAACCATACAACTACAAACTTACCACACGTGTATTATGTGTGTGTGTGTTCACATGTGTGTATGTGGGGTGCACATAACAGCCTACACAGACGACAAAATAAACTGAACAAAATAATTCTTTTAATGGAAAACCCTTTCTTATGACAGTTTACCAGCCAGAGAAAAGAGCTAAATAAATACAAATCTCGTGATTTAAATAGCCTGTCCCTCACTCACAACATAATAGAGGTCTTCTATGGGGAGCTATATATAACATCAGTTTTTGGAGTTTGATGTTAGTTTCTTCAAACTAATGAATACATAAAAGTAAGGAAAACTGGCATTACTCACAATGTCTTACTAAGCATAACGAGGGCATATGCATTGGACTGCAACCCTCTGCACACATCTGCATGTCTGCTGATACCCGGGGGAGTAAGAAATGAGCTCTCCAGCTTTCATGTAGTCATACGGAACCTATTCTGACAATGATTTATTAAAAGAGAGCAAAGCAAGAGCTTCTTCCTGACCTACCTACCTGGAGGAACAGAGGAACATTCATGATTTTTTTTTTTTCTTTGTGTTATCAGTAGAGAAGTAAGGGAAAAAGGGAAAAATAATGTTTCTCTTAAGCAGTCAAGGAGGCAACATATTCATTCACACATTACCCCATACTCCTTCTAAACCTAAAGATTAACACTTAATGAATTATATTAATAATAAATTGTTTACGTAGCTTTAGCAGCAATATCTTGCTCTATATCCACACAAATATTAATGTATAAGCCATGAGTCTAACATTTTTAGAAAGAAACTGCATCACAACCTAAACATATCACAGCTTAGTACTCTGAAATGTTTTCACATAAAAGTCAGGGGTATAAGAATAAACTTGATAAATCACTGCAATTAGTGAAATAGTATGAATCTTTGAGCAGCCACAGATAAACCTGCAGAAACAGTAGATTAATTCATCCCATTCTACAACATTTTTTTTTGCATCTGGTGAGCAGTAAACATGTTGGTTGAAGAGGCCTAGGTTTTTGGCAATGCAAACAATGTATATGTGTCTGTGTATATACAACACATGAAAACAAATCCCTTACATTAGAACTGCATTGCCTAAACTGTTTCCAGTCCATAGCAGAGATTTTTCAAGTATAAATAGTGCTTTATAATGCAAAATTAGTTCTTAATGAGGTAATTTCTTCAAATTTAGGCTTTAATAGAGATAGGTCTCTGCTATAGTATCTGCATTGCAAATATCCTGTCTGCAGTGAAAGTGTCTTGAGTATGGGGATTTGTTTTGGCCTCTTTAACAGGTATGGCTCATCCACATATTTTGAAAACATTATTCTTTCCCATGGTTACCCTCAGAATTTTCATCTAGACACCTTGGCTTGACATGCAAAGCATCTGTCTCCATAATCGATTCCTAGGAAATCATCTCTATGTTATACGAAACACAAAAGATGTCACAGTCTTCCTGCTTAACTGCTACAATAACATGAGCTATTTACCAATAGTCCTGAAAAAATTATTAGTCTCCTCCTAACACACACACTCCCACTATGTGATTATAAGAAGAGGTCCTGGGTTCTCAGTGTCAGATGCAGAAAATATTACAACCAGACACTAAAATTAATCAAAACTAAGTAACTAAGTTTTCAGAGACTTAGGGGTATGGGCAGGTTGTATTTTGTTTTGACCCTACCAACCCTTTTATCTCTTCTTCTGCTGGAGAACCCATAGCTCTGTGCTCCTGTCATTAACCCACCATATTTGTTTTTTACCACCCTTGCTGCTTTCTTATGTCAATGAAAAAGTTTTAAAACACTGGGAGAAATATCACCCTGATATTCAGACCACACTGTCATTCCAACACTGCTTGTCTGCTGTCACAATGTGTGTAAGGGCCAAGCATTCAAATCATAGAGACTACACTCTACAATGTTTCTCGGTCATGGGAACCAGAAAAAAACCCAAACAAAACAGTCAAATCAGACTGGGCAAATCCTTGCATACCATTCTGTGTTACTTTTCTCTGTCCTTGGCACAGTTACGGTGAGGGCTCACCCTCCCAGAACACCACCCCTTAGAATAAACAACACAAGTTGGTATTTGCAGCCAGTTGCTTAGACAGCAACTTCATTTAAAAAAAAGGGATGATAAAAAAACTACCTGAAGTTCTTGCTGCCAGATGCAAAGTTTTCCCTTAAAAAAAGAAGACTTCTGTGCTCCCTTTGCAGATGAAATACCTGGACTTTTTTGCATCACCGAGTCAGGACTCAATACCATCTCAACCCTGTCCTAGAAGAGCTACCCTTCAGAATAACCAAGAGATATACCAGAACACCATCAGCAACTGCCCAAGATAAATACCAGAGGTTAAACAAAAAAGGGAAAGAATACTTGGAGGAAGGGTTCAGTGGCCTCAATATCAGATGCAAAAGATGTTCCACTAAGAAATGAAAATGTTTGAGTATATCCATATGCACTGTGAGACAAAAGACTAGAGAAAGCAGGACTCCTAGTGATATACAAACTACAGATGGAAATTCTGACAACTTCCTAGAGGAATTAATAAAACTTTCACCAACCATGGAACTATAATCTCCCTATTCCTATTCTCAGACACCTGTATCCTCTATTACACAGTCAGAGCCACACACTAGTACTGCATCTTGTGTTCTATGTGTAATCAAAGAAAAAGGTGGAGGATATGACCCTCTTCCTCCAAGGTCCTCACCTTCAGAATCCCATGGTGATCCATACAACCTACATCTATCTACATGAGACTGCTGAGAGAGAGAGAGAGAGATGGCATGTGTTCAATTGCTAACAGTATGTTGCTGACAATCTACTATTTATCTCATTTTCTGATGCAACTATCATCACTATAAAACATCAGAATAACTACAGGAAATTAGCTCTTAAATGAAGAACAGATGGATCAAACTGAATCCAGACAAGACCAAAGTGATGCTTCTTTGCAAAGGGAAACACATTGAAGACCTCCACCTTTTCATGATGGGAAACAGCCATTCTTTTCACAGTTGGATGGAAATTCTAGGTCCTCTTTGACTCCTCAGAGAACATGAATGCATATGCTTTTGGTAGCATATGGTTAAAAAATTGTATTATTTTTCCTCTATCTTGTTGTTCCCCCCCATATGAGAATCTGGCCTGTATGGTCAATGTATCAGACACCTACAGACTGGAATACCAGGCTTCACTGTAAGCAAATTCAGACGACAAAGCATAAAATCCTCTTCCTACAATATGCTGCTTCCCATTTTCTTCTCAGGTCTAACTCCCAGAAACATTTCCACTCTGTGTCATATCTCTGGCTCTTCCAATGCTCCTTATAAAGCTTGAGCCTAATCTTGAAAGTATTTATTGGTATGTTACATGTACACCATGAAACACCAAGGATCAGTGACTGTACCAACTGCATTTCTCTGTAACGAAGCATTTGAAAGTTGAGTACAAAACATTCCTTACTAAAGACACCTAGCTATGGCAAGCTGCAAACATGGTGAAGGTGCAAAATGTTTGGAAAAGGAAGCCAATCTGTTTGTACATGACTTGGACGCCAAGTGAATCTGCAACATTTATGTGAAGTGTTCTCAAAATTCAGATTTAGAACACACTTTCTGCCTACTACTATTGCCAAAATATACTATATGAAACATGGTAGCAACAGTCTATCTAACAAAAGTTTGAGGAAGAAATAATGAATCATTAGCAGCCAAACCCAAAAAACCCAGTAAGAGAGTATCAGAGCACCACAAAATCTGAATTCTCAGCAAACAGCAGCGTTTGCACAAATACAGTGACCAAGCATGTGCTTAGAGTGCACCATGAAAATGAAAAAAATATGAGAGGTTTTTCTATATGGGCTTTTTGAAGGAAAAAGTATTAGGAAATGGTGAGTCAGCAATGACAGAAACAATGTTGGGAAGACAGAGGTGCAGTGTGGCTCACAACAAACAAACTACAGACCAGCTGGGCTCTTTTTGTAATTGTGTTTCTTCAGTTAATAGGGGGATATTTGGGACTATTATAGCTCACTGAAGTGAGACTAGACATCAACATTAGAGAGCTAAAGGCACAAATACTTTTCAAGATATTAATACTCCCTACTTAAAATGGTGTTGGCTATGAAACAGAAGAGAACTTAAGCCCTGAAAAATGCTCTCAAACAGAAAGAGCAGCTAAACAGGTTGTATCCAGAGGAAGAAGTAAAAGAATGACATCCATTAGTAAAGAATAAATATCTGGATTCCTCCAAAATTACTTAAGAAGGACAACCAGACTCAAGAAGACAGATCTTATATATTCATAGTTATAAGCAGCATAACCTTCAAAACAAGACTAAAACCTTCAGAAGAGAAGATAAAATGCTCAAGCCAAGGAAAATTTTGCAAAACTGTAAGGAAAAATATCTTTTTACATTAATACCACTGCATGCCAGAAAGGAAAAATAAGCTATATGTGCAGTAACTAAGAATACACAGATAACCAATAAAGAGGCAGACATTTACAGTGCATTTAATTCCTTCAAAAGACACTAAATTTAGACATCTTAAAGAAGATTAACAGAAATTCCGTTTTCATTTGTGGAGTTACAGCATTGAATGAAAAGGTATCATGGGAGCACCAAAATCTGACAAACAATGGATAACCTACACCCACATCATTCCTTACACACATTAAATAACTCATGAAGTACAAGATGAAAGTAAAAGCGTTAGGTTATCTTAAGGCAGTGAGTTCCTACATCATGGATACAATCATTCACATGGTTGAAGCAAAGCAGAAAATATTGTTCATGAAAATGAAAACACAGTTTAATTACAATTGGTTGCATTATTATTTCTATTGAACACATGACATATGTTCTTCATTTCCTCTAGTTTTACTTGAAAAATCTATGGAAAAAGTCATACACGCTCTTCATTTCTTTTAGTGAAAAATCAGAAAAATTATATTTGTCAGATTTTCTGCCAGTCTAGCAAGAGAAACTGTGAGAGTAAACTAAAGGTGCTAATGTCATTAATGCTCAGTCTATTTTGCTGAGTGATTGCAGTTTGGTTAAAATCAGACATGAAGGTGGTAAAAATCAGGCACTTTCTCATGCATGTCTGACCACAATACTGCAATATATCATTCTTCTACTTTTAAACAATGCCCACAACTTTTAACATTTCCACACTCCAGCTCATGCAATGCTAACAGAGCACCATTCAGCAGATGAGTGAAAAGCCAACAGATTCTGGCTGTTTGTCATCTTCATGTCTTTCTAAATCAGCAGATGGTACAACAAAACAGACTATTTCCTCATCTGCTGTGTCCTCTATTCATGTACAATGTGTCTCAGAAATGTTTACAAAGGCCCCGATCTGCTCGCGCGATTTGTGAGAAGGAACGTATGCAAACCCTTCAGCATTTTCCAGAACCAGTCAAAATAAAGACGTTTCACTTACATCATATAGGAAGCCAAATTTCAGGACAAAGTGAGAAAAAAGCTGTTGAACCTCACTGCTTGTTATGCAACTAAGCTGGCTTTCAGTTGTGCAACCTTCAGTACAACCTTCAGTTGTTATTCCCTGCCTCAGTTGTTCTATCAGTAATTGGGATGATAAAACTTCTTCAGTGAATAGTCCCATATAGGCCTCACCTCCTGCTCACCAAAATATTTGGAAAAACCCTCCAGAAATCTTTCAAGTGGTTGCTTATTATTAGTACACTTAGTGGCTAAGCTATACATCCATTGGAGAAGTATGAGTTCTGTGTATCAGATCCCTTCATTAAGTTCCAGGCACCCATTTATCTCCATAAATAGCACAAACAACAGTGGCTGTTTACATCTTGTTGAGCCAAAGTTTACAGCCTCTCCCGCCATGGGATTCACTTACACAATATCATGTTTCCATATCTACTTTTAAAGACAAAGCAATCCAGACCAGGAAGTCTAATTAAATTATTTGATACATTCAGAAAAATTGAAACATAAATTTTCCTGTATGGGTCATTTAACACAAATGTCTGAGGATTTCCTCTAGACAACTTCTGTGAGAGAAATTTTATATTTCATGATTGGTTCCTCGACTCAGAATGCACTTATCTAATTGTCAGTTGAAGTGAAACAAAACCTCCTGGTCTCTAGATAATCATGATGTGGCAGATTTTTCAGCAGTCTGAAGGAAGAGTTTGTCATTCCAAACTACATCTCACCATCTTTGGGTCCAAAAAGGAGACCTTTGCCTTTATCAGTTAGACTTCCTAGCCCATTAAAATCAATGTCACCTCAGTGCATCAGCAAGTGCAATTAGACAGCACCTCTTTAGGAATTAGTGTTGCATAAACCTCAGTCCTCTCATAACGCTGTAGAATGATTTCCATTTTGCAGAAAACCAGATTGACAACAGTGTAACAGGCTGTTCTTATCCAGGGTAGATTTTCACCTCTCAGAATTCTTAATATTTTTATGTGTTAAAAAAATATACCTTGAATACCAGTAACATCCATCAGACACCAATCTAGTAGCCAAATGATCTGGATTCAATTCTCAACCCTCCCACAGGCTACTGGTGCCATGCTGGATGAATCATGTATCCTGGGACTTTAGCAAGTGCTTAGCATTTCCCTGAGTTTACCATCAAGGCTGCCAAGGGGACTTTTAGTTTTGATAGAGTCAAATTTAGCCCAGCACTGATCATGTCTGAGAATCCCTACCTTAACTTTGCTGAATATTAGCTCTGAAGACAAGGACGACAATAGGCTATTGTAAGTAACACATATTTTGTGTAATATTTTTGTCTGTCTGACCTGTTAAATTTTTAACATCTTTTTGTTGGAAGGATAATCTTCTTCTATCAATGCATGATAGCTAACATTACTAAGCTAACTCTCAGCTTCAGCCCCTGGCAGAACATCACCACAGATAACAGAAAATACATTTCCCGAGAGTACCCGTGTCACCATTGGTGCAAAACATTCTTTCATTATTTTAGAATCTCCATGTATTCAATGCAAATGTTTTTAACTATGTCTTATACCATTTATCCTTGATTAAACCTCTTCTAGATAGTTAATCATTAATGATTTCTTTACAGTTGCTGTGCAAACAGCTCATTCATGCCTATGACATATCAAATTTCACAGACGTGTTCTTTAATTGGATTCATTTATTTCTAATTTACTGAAGTCCTCACTACAGTAATGCTTGACTAAATAGACATTAAACTCACTTATTTAAACTGCTAAAATAAATTTGATATGTATTCTATGAATAAAAATACTTGACTGAAGACGTAATACCATTGTTATTGTGTACCTAACTGAGCAGAAATTATTGGAAATAGCACACTAGATAGCTATATGATATGTGTGGACAAAGGGATTTTAGAGGATGCTGATGTTTTTTTAGCAGAGGTTATACATTAACAGTTTTCAAACACTAAGGATTTCTACAGCACATTAAGGTATGTAATAAGGAGAAACAAGAGGAGCTCCTCTTGATTTTCATGAAGATTGTTGGATGTTGTCATTTTCAATCCAAGTACTTTCTTATAGCTAAGAGCCTCATACCAGTCTTGTCCCCTCATGGCAAGGGAGACCACCTTAGGACATAAACTGCCTAAGATGCTTTCATGATTAACTGCTCTATGTTTTGTAACAGTAACTGAAGAGCTGGCACAAAAGTGAATAAAAGTCCTACATCTGGATGTTTAGCAGCCACAAAATACAATTATGTAGCTATGGACTCCAAGTTATTAGGAGCATATATTACACTCTTCTCTATAGGGCTTAAGTACGGTCTTTAAACCCTAATTTCAGATTTTTATTTCTAAAACTAGTATTCTTAAACTCCATTTTGGTGAAGAATCCTCTAATCTATGTGATTCACCACATAAACTGAGAAGTTTCACAAAAGAAAGAAGCATCACATTGCAGAGAGGTTACTGATATAACAGACTGTCCTGTGTATAAGAAAATGTACATCATGGCATAATTATGCAGTAAATGAGGATTATAAAGATGAGGATTATACACCACCCCATACATAAACCCCTCACACACCGATGTTTGAAATATGTCATATTCTGACTGTTTTATCTGAAAACTAGAAAAAGAATGGGATAACCAGGATGATGGGCTTGGAACAGCCTTTCTATGAGAAAAAATTAAGGACTTTCCTCAGGCTGAAAAAGAGATGACAGGGGGAACAAAACAAGATCAGTAAATTGTGAGTGACATGGAGAAGGAAGACATGAGTAGAAAGCAGTTTTTCACTTCTTCTGATGCAAGAAATATGGGCTAGGAAATGAATGAAAAGACAGGAGGCCTTTATTACCACTTTTACTGAACCTTGGCAAATGCTCTCATGTTGTCAAAAAGTAAACAGGTGAATTTGTGGGTGAAAAAAACCTACAAAACATCGGCAACTAATACAGTCAAAGAGCTCACATCTTTCTAGAAAGACTTTTGAACTTCTTGGAGACTGGGAGATAGTGCTGGGTAAACATGACTGTATGCTTGTCTTATTTTTAACCTCGTTCCCAAGTGTTGCCCATGGTCACTGTCAGTATGTTTCTGATGCTGTATCACTGTTCTTATGTTACACTCGATACCACAGTAGTTAAGCAGTTTCATACTTCAGTTCTCCTGAAACTGTGAAGAGTGATCCCAAAAATTTGCTGTCATTACGTTTAATAATTTACTGTAAAACTTTGTGATATTTCAGGTTTTCTCAATTCCTCTCTGTTCCCCACAATTAAAGCTTTTGTTGTGACAACCTTCTTAAGATCCTAAGCTAAAAAAGATCCTAAGCTTAAAAAATTAGTTAGATTTTCTGTGATTACTTTCTGGATAAGCATCTGTTATGTGGGAATAATTTATTTGAGAAAAACAATTGTGCTTGAAAAATTATTTACTGTTCATTCTATTTATTCATCTTTGGGAAATTTTCTGTCTGTATGCCACATAAGGAACTTCCCCATTCTTCCAGTCTGCTTTTTCTGATCAGCTGCATCCTATAGTGAAGAGGCCTGTTGAGTCCAAAAGGATTCGTGAACTGCATCTGATGGGGTGTTCCATTTACAGTAGATCCCTTTCTCTTGTCATAAGATTTTCACCTGGCTTAGAAGAAGCAGTATTTTTCTACAATGAAAGTCCTTCTGATTCACTTATCCAACATTCTTCAGGTTTGGCCAAGGGACAGCATTTTGCCTCTGAGAGCTGTCATGTGCCATTAAGAAAAAGGCCATGTTATAATATTTGTTAACTACTTTTCAACCAAGCCTTCCCTTCTTTTGCTAAAATTTTAAGGGAGGTAAGGCGAGGAAGACAGGCAAGGTCTTGCATTGAAATTTTGGCTTTTGGGGAGAATGGTTTTTTTATTTTTTTTTCAAAATAATATACCTGTTTCCTCATTTCATTTTTTGTTGTCAGGGGCAGACTGCTTTTTAACACTTTCCCATCCGCTACTAAACTTCTACTGCAGACAAATCCCACCCACATTACTTGCCACCTGGGTCTAAGCCACTATTCTTATTGGACTCAGCTTGGTCATCCAGCTTTGATAGACATATAATGTACAGTTTTATGTTCATAAATTAGGAGATAAATAGCAAGAAAAGAAAATAACATGAGGTAATAATGTAACACATAAGTCTCCATTTTATTTGATAGTTTCCTGATAATCATGGATCCTGTCTCCTCAAAGTGTACATAATACGTAGTTATAATTGTTAAGTGACTCCATTAAACATTTAAATTCATATAGGTTAACCTGTTTGACTCCCTAGAGTCTGAACCACAGAATAAGTTAAACCACTATCTCTTGCACAACTGCTGTTACCCTACATCTTTTATCAAATTCAGAAGGCTTTCTTAATGGCAATTATTGCTTTTTAACAATATTAGGATAACAACAGCTCTACATTAAGATGTACAGTTCAAGAAATGCATACCCATGTAAAAATCCAAACAGTGGGTTGACTGTTTATAGGTAGTCAAATACTTAATAGGTAAGTATTAATAGATAGGTAAAACTTCTCAATAAATAAATGAAAATAAATTAATAAAACACAATAATATCTAGCTGTGGTCTTTAGAAACTTTAATCTTCCTAGTACCTTTGTTCTCTTGGTCATAGCTTTGACTAGAACAGTCAGTGGCCTTAGCTGGCTTTAGTCATTTTGCTGTCACTGCTCCACATGCATTTTCATCAAGGGTTTCCTGATGCTTGGAATGCCTCTGCCTGAGCAGACACACTCTTATTGCTCCCATAAAATGTCTACAGCATTCATGCAGGTCAACTCCACCACCAACCTACAACTGTCCTCCAACCAACACTACAGCTAGTCTGCACCTGAAACAACAGAACACTTGGTTTTGTTTGCCCAGAGAGAGTCCAGTATGTCACACTGTATGAGATTTGCCATGCCTGTGGTGACCACTTCTGCAGCAGATATAGAGCGGTTCAAGAGTGTCACACCTGCGCAAATGGTGCTGTGCACTTCTGCTCCTATCGCCTTCTTGAACTCACTAGATAACACCATGGACACCCCAGTTGCACCTCTCCCATGTTACACCATTGTAGTTACACAGAAAGGCAGTTTTCTTTGGAGTGAGGCCACATCCACACCCCCACTGCTGTTTTTCACGGACCAGAGAGCACTAAGGACACTGATGATGTTTTGGAAGATGACACTTTAACTATCCTACTAGAAACAGGATCAACAGAATTATTTTGCAGCCAAACACTGTTCAGAAGTTTGGCTGCAAAGGGGAGGATGCTATCAAGATATTTATCCCCAAATCCAACCTTTCTTTGAGCAAATACTCCATGACAGGCCTCGTGAAGCAGTCATTAGAGGTTATTATTTTGTTCTGTATACAAAACAGTCTTTGGAAACAGCAAGAGAAAAACAGCATGCAATGCCTTTGGGTAGATTTCAGCTATCCAAGGCCTAAATCAGAGAGAGAGAGAGTTTTCTATAGCAACAGTCCAGGCTACCAGCTGCCAAACATAGTACAGAGATGATCAAAGCTACAGGCTACTTGGGAACAGTGGGCCTTCAGGGCACGTTTGCCTTCTCACTGACAGCACAGATGTAAGAACATTGAATACTGGATGGGTTTAAAGGTCTTCACTCTAGGTTATGTCAAAATATCTGCACAATGCTATGGGTATAGCCAAACTTTAGTTATCCAGCCATTTGAGTTTCCATAGTTGCACTGAAGCTTCTGCAGATAATAGCTGTTATTTTCAACATTGCTGTCCCCAGGATTTATACACAGTGGTTTGTAGCTGAAAAATTACGGCTGTTCTCTATTAGGTCCCAATTCAACACAGTAACAAAATGTGTCCTTCAAGCCATCTCTATTTGGCAAAGCCAAGGAGTATTCTTATTTCTAAGTGTGTGCCTAAGGGTTTTTTTATTTCAAAACTGAATTCACCAGGATATAATCGTGTACTGAAAGTTATGTCTAAGCACTTTTAGAGCCTGACATGTGCTCAAGTGCTTTAGCAAACCAGGACTTCTGCAATTTAATTGCACTAAGTGGATGATAACAAAAGACAACAACAGGAATAAATCATCCAACTGTGTTAAAGATCATGAGATTGACTCCAGATTTCAACCATCCCAAGCCTTCCGAAGGGTCAGACGCTATACCCTTGTTCACACAGAGCAGTGCCTGCCTCCATAAATAGTGTCATCAAAGTGAAAGGGGCTGCCTCTGAAGTCACCCACTGAGTACGAACATATGTGCTGGAGCCTGGCCCACACTGTAAAGTACAAAAGAGAGGTGAGGGAAGGAGAATTAGATTTTAAACAGATACTTGCCACTGTTGAACGGACAAAGGAGATTTATTTGTTAACACTTAATTTAGGCTATGTCAAAATGCCACATTTGTGTACGAATAAAAACTAGGAAGAACAACATAATGCAGCAGGAAGATCTCGATTCAGAAACAGTTTAGTAACGTATCACACCTACTGTACCTCATGATAATTACAGTGAAACAGTATGGGAATGGCAGCTGTACTGAGATGCAGCACAGAACAATGAGAGCAAACATGCAACAGATTAAGGAACAGAAGCAGAGCTAGTAAAATTGTAAGGCTATTTAAGCAACATACTGCTATTGTTAGGAGAGCAGGAGCCAGTTCCTCATCCAGTTTTATGCAGAGTATTGAGAAGGTGATATTATGGAAGGCAATCCTTTCATAGCAGCTGACTGCTTGGCATGTCTCTTCTGCACAGCCACTAACACAGTCCATGGACAAGATACAAATGTGGTGTGGTAAAACCAGCTGCCTCTTCAGTTCTCTGAACTATCACAGAGCAGTGAATATAACCCTAAACTCCATGGCCTATGTTCTCCCCTGCTCTGCCACGTAGAAGGACAACTGAGACTGACTCCGAAAAGGGACTGGAGTACCCAGCTGCTGGAGCAATGTTCACAAGCCATGTTTATGCCGTTCAGAGTGCGGAAGAGCAGAGCTAGGATAAAGTGTGAACAACCTCTCTAGCAAGAACAGCTGCGCTACAGTGTACAATCCAATGCTTCCATGTAAAGTAAAATCTGTGGCAGTTTACCTTAAACCATAAACCATGGCATTTTAGGAGTAAGAGTCCCTGGAGCAGCCCCTGTAACTTTCATCAGTGGAGTGAGGCAGACAGCTGGAGATAGTAATTGCTTCAGCCACTGCCCCTGCTGAATGTCTCAGCCCCAGACAAATATTTTATGAGATCTGTAACTCAGTGTTTGGGAGGAGGGTGCTTCCAAAGGCCTGGAGCAGCCACACACTGAATGGGAAAATGATGAAGTGGAAAGCATTTGAAGTCACTCTTCCTCCTTGGAATAAAGACAGTTTTTTGCAACCTTGAATTCCATGCCATGTGAGACTCTCAGCATGCATGCATTTAAGCTAACAACTGGAGGGAATTTTTCCATAGGTCTGAGCTGCAGTCCTTTAATCCTTACTCTAGCAAATAAAACTCTTCATATGAACAGTGACTCTCGGTTCTGGCCCACAGTTTTAGTGCCTTGGCCATTACAGTCACCTGGTTTAAATACAAGCATAGAAATTTGGAGTGAATTAAACAAATAGTAGCTAAGAAAGGCCCTACATGAACAAAGAAGAACTGCAAAAGCGTATTGTGGACACCTGGAAAAGCCTGTCTCCTATTTGCAAGAAATATATAAACAATGTCCCAGGGAGACAAGTCTGTAATAAAAACTAATGGTGAACAAACAGAATACTGCACTGTGTAGTTCAAGAGGAATCCTTTTATTTTTCTTTTTCTTTGATACAGATGCTTCCAGAGCATTTTGATTTATTAAAACAATTCGTCTATGTATTTGCATTGCTAATCAAATCATGTGATTGATGGTAGGCTTTCCAGTCATAGGAAAAACACATTGCAGATTGAACAGAAAAAATGGGACCCAGTTCTGTGCACTACTAAGCAAGTGTGAAAAATTCCCATTAATACAGAGGAATATTAAGGACAAAGAGCAGGTCAAATTTGTTGCTGCTGTTTATAACTATGTAAGAAAAAAACCCCTAAACATTATCCAGTTAAAGTCACTAAGCCTTCTCTCTAGTATTTAAGTTGGATGACTGAACTTATACAACTAGTTACACTAATGATATGAGGAAAGGTAACTTTCCCAGGGTATTCACTGTCCTACCCACTCCATCACACGCTTGAGAGCTACAAGAGAACATGTATCTGCCTACCACTAAGCAAAGAACTCTCCGGAAATCCCAAATGGGTTAGTTTGAGAGAAAAGCCCAAGAAAGGTAGGCCTGTGGGTGTGGAAATACTGTTTGTGGATTCTCCCATTGACTAGGAAGAGATAGAGGTGAGACCTGATGTACCAGAGACAGGAAAAAAAAGAGGATTTCTATGAAAAGCTATGAAAATATATGACTGCAACTGTCCACAAATATGGGGAGAGCTTTTCCACACAAAACACAAAATTCCCTAAAACCCACTTGATATGCCAGCAAAGACTGTTTTTGAGGTCTGAGCCACCACACATAAAGACAGCACCTTTCTTATACCATCATTTCAAATCTGGCAGCAGACAAAGCTGTGAATAGTAATAACAATAACTTAATCTTTAAGTGTATAGATTCAATTAATGGTTAATTTATTCTAAATTTTATTTACCGCATTGTTAGGTAAAACATTTGTCAATATAGCAGTTTGTGAAATAATATTTCAAGTAAATTACATTAAATTTGTGCTTCTAATCATCCAGTTACACAATGCAACATGAAGAGGTCAACTGGAGCTATATCCAATACACGCTATATCATTAGAACAGAGATTAGTCATAATTATGTACCTAATCCATGTTATCTGTATCTGTCACCACTATTGCTATTCTTTTAAATGCTAAAGGACAACAAAATGCATATAGGAAAGCTTCTCTAGCTTTCTCTGGGGACAAATTATTATAATATTTGCTCATGCTCAGAAAGTCAAAGGATTTGCACTTTGCATTATCCATTTGTTTAAAGGAAGATTGTTTGCGATCTAAATATAAACTTAACTTCAGCAGTTGCCTTCTCTATTAATTGACTTATACTTGAGTCCCTTTATGTGATAAACAGGCACAGCTAATAATCAATGATATGGTGACTGTGTGTACAAAACAAATAAGAAAAGAAACAAATGTTCTGTGTCTATGCTCACATATCCAAAGCCGAATACAATGAAGACCAAATATGTGTGCTTTAAAGACAGAGTCCTTAAAGATCACTTATATTAATTTTTGATATGCTGCTATTACACAAAAAAAAATCACCTTTCCTCTTGTTGCTGAAATGCCATTGCCACCATGCCTATTTATTTCAGCGTATATACTTACTGCAAACATTTGTTCTCAAGCCTAGCATTCATGTTCTCAAAACATTTACAGAAAATTAAAATTACCTCTTTTTTATTTTCCTAAATGGGGCATGCAGGGTCTCTTTTGCATAAACTCTTTCTCATTCTTTCCTTTTTCATCATCGCTATCACCCAGGGGAGCTGGGAAGCTACAACGTAGAGGTTCTGGTTCTTCCTGCTCAGCCTGTACTGAAACTGCTCCAGACCATTTTGGCTCTTATGGCACTCAATATCTGCTCTTTTCCAAAACAGAGCACTTGGGTTCCTCACAACAGTGAGAAAAAGCACCTTATCCCATGACTATACAAAAAAAACCCCTGGGGTTTTACCCGAGTGAAGAAGCACTGTGTGGGGGAACCAAGGACCTAGCAGGTCAAAAACCTGCACTACATCTTCCAAAACTTAGGAGCCCTTTCATAATTTGTCCTCTAAGAATACCAAAATTTCCTATATTCAAAAGATTTTTCAGTAGGAGTCATCCCACCTTTCAAGTTCTGCCCTGTAACACCAAATGTGTAGGATGGGGGTTCTGTCATTTCAAACAACAAAAGCATTAGTTTGCACCTCTTTTGCTTTCTCCTCATCTTAAACACACAAGAGTCAACATCAAAATGTTTGTATTTCTCTTTTGTAAGCAAGTTTTACCCTGCTGGGTTTATAATGTGACCTGGCTGCAGCTGGCACACCTGTACCTGTCCCTCTGCCAGGAGCTGCACCAGAGGCTCTGCCACATGGCCCCTACCAGGTGGGCAAAACATAGGAGGAACCCACACTGCTCATCTCAGCCTCTCTTGGCTTACTGGAATAATCCAATATCACCCTTAAAGAACTGCAGTTTCTAGGATATTTACACCTAAAATCTATTAAACACTAGCAGATTTTGAGTGCTACAGGACCTTTGTCCAACCCTCCTGAATTAGAGCCTACCTCATACCAGAGGAAAATCACAAGTCCCTGTAACCTTTCATTTTCCTCTATATTTTCCCCACCCGCCTTCCTCATTTGAGTGATATGTTGACTCTGAATAGCTCATTAAGACAATTAAGTCCTCTCTAGGTAGGAGTTCAGAATCCTCCTGGCCAGCTGTGCCACCATGATCCTTTTCCCAACGGTTCCCTCCACCTCAGGTTATCCATTTCAGAGGCTCTCTTAATCTCACCTTTTTAAAAGCCAGACCTTCCTCTGCTTACAGTCACCTGGCAAACAGCAGGGCCTGTCCTTCCCATGTATTTTCTGAATTGCCAGCTAGCTGGAGAAGAAAGATAATGATAATAATGATAATGATGATGTTGATGATGATAATAATAATATGATTCAGTGGAAGCTATGCCCATCTCTTGGAGGTAGGGCAGCAATTTCAGCAGTGGCAGCCCTGCTGCAGAAGCAAGCAGAACAGAACCTCTTCTGCAGCACCCTAATGAAGAGCCAGGCAGGCTTGATGAGACCTTGAGGACCTGAGCATACGAAAACTAGATTCTTATGCAGTGGCAGTGGCTGCAGCCAGTGCTGGACCTCCCAACTTTCAGCATCCCTACTTTAACCAGCCTGGCTCCCTCTCTGCCCTCCTGCCGCCCTCTGCATGCCCTCTTAAGCCAAGAGTGCAAGGGGAGACTTGGAGACTGACACCAAGGCAATAAGGAAGTTGCCCTGTGGTGTAACTTCATTCTCTAAGGGAAATCTTGAAAGGACAACTATAGTCCTCCTACGTGTCAGTTTGGCTGCAAACAGGTTCTGAAAATCCATATACATGCACCAAAGTATAAAGACGCTGCCTCCAACAATGAATCTGCTGAAGAGGAGGAGTCACCCTGTTTGGGTACCGCTCCTGAGGGGGATATCGTCTTCCCTGCAGCACCGTTTTGGGAGTGGGGAAGAGAGTGCTGAGGCACTCCGAGTCCAGCTCCCAGACAGCCGGGAATTCCTGCCGGGGCCCGGAGCCGCGGGCACTCAGGGGCTGCCCGGTGACCGCCCCCGCGGGTGGAGGAGCACCGGAGCAGCGGGGCTGTGAAGGTGCAAATGGCCCCAGAACACGCTGCCCTCCATAGCCCCCGTCACAGCCGGGGGACTGAGAGCCACCTGGTCTGGGGGACAGCCGGCGACCGCAGCACTTGTGCTCAGGATACGGGGCTGGGACGGCGCACGGCAATACCAGTCACGCTGCTGGGACACAGTTCTGAGGGATTTGTCTGACCGGCCCCCACAGAGGTACCAGGCAGTCCCTGTTTGCTATGTCAGCCTGAAATTGTCGTGCCATGGCCGTCACCCGGCAAGCAAGGGACAGATCCAGCCAGATGCCCGGCTGTGCTTTCAGCAGGTCGGCTGGGATGCTTCATTTCCACTCGGGTCATTTGAGGTAGAATTCCGTGATTGATGTTCATGCTTTGGGGATTAAAGAAGAGGGAAATGACCAATAATCTCAAATGATCATAGAAAACCATTGCGTTTCTGGAGCTAAAACCACTCCAACGTGCTACTTGACTTCGGGTTCCTTGTTTCCTAGCATTACGATGCACTAACTTCTGCCTTTGCAGCTCCCTATTCACCCAAAGCAGGTGCTTGAACTTAACTGGGAAGCATACACCGCGAAAATTACAGAGAGGAACTGGTATAGGGGAAATGGACATACAAATGTGCAGAATAGCTAGCACAGAAGTGATAACGTTGCTGTTGATACCCATCCTTGCTGAGGCAATGACGAAGGATTATATCTCATACCTTATAAAAAAATAAAATAAAATAAAATAAAATAAAATAAAATAAAATAAAATAAAATAAAATAATAAAATAAA